>JASDQU010100152.1:506798-587299 GCA_032191745.1 Picea mariana | reverse complement strand
ACTGCTTTTTAATATTAAAACCTTGATATTGACTATTCAAACAACAAATGGAAATTTGCTCACTAATTGGTCACACACAGATTTCTATTGCAATTTCTACAGGGTTATTCTCTTTCATACCTGCACTCAGTTTTGAAACTTAACCATCAAGGGACATGTTTTTCCACGAGCATTGGACTGGAAATGTTTGTACTCGTCACACATCTTCTTTATTTTAATTCACCACACAACACGAAACGGCCAAATTCAAGCACAGACTACAGTTCTAGTTTTCGTATGTTTCTGCGGGCTGACAAATATTTCTCACGCAGAGGAGGCCGAATACATTTCTCCCAACAAATATATTGCTTGCAAAGATAACGGCTTATCAACACGCCCGGGTCGTGGATTTGGTTGTAGATTCTCCTTCACAGGCTCGCGCTCTCTAATAAGAAAGGGTTTCCATGGAAATGGCACGCCATCGTACGTCATACCACGAGTCAGACTGCAAATCGCATGCAATGTGTCCTCTTGCCCACGCCTTGTCCAACACACTATAGATCGCTGCAGACTCCACGCATTGGTTATTGTTCTTCAAATACAATGCAGCAGCAAGTTTTGCTCACACAATGCAACAACAATTTATTATTCTGGCAACTCCTCACAGCGCTATCAAAGATGCCATGGCAGTGATAACCAGAACAGAAGTGAAGCTTCTACACACTGATGCGTGTGAGAAAGTCCATACGTCAGCCTCACAATCTTCAACAAAGACTCATGATTTCTTGAGCAACGACTTCAGAGCATCAATTTTTCTTCACTCTGAACAAAACGGCTCAACAACAGCAGCAATCGGCTCTCTCCTCATAGATTTGTATCCACCAATCCACACTGCAAATACACAAGACTACTGACAGATTTCCTTACCAACGCTCTGATACCACTGTTAGATTCATAATAAAGAAAATAGCAAAAACATAATGTAAATAACTGAAGCAATCAATAAATCCTGATGAACAGAGATAAATAAACAAAGGCAGAAAAGACATACTCTATTTATCAATGCTTCTGTAAATCATCATGTACAAAGATGTACATATATAATACAAAAGACCATAACTGTCATATAACTGAATAACAGTTAGGTTAACTTAACTATTCAACTAACTTATGATTAGAGTTTTAACATGATAGCCAATAGAGAAGAAAAATTAGTAACCCCCTCAAACCCGAGTGAGAAACTTAAGGGATTTCACCTAAATTACAAATGAAATCTTGAATAGAGTGGAACCTGGAACGAAAAAAACATACGAAGGTATGAACATCATGCAGTGTCAACCCTCAAACAAAAAAAATCATAAGGTATGTGACATAGAACCTCACAGATATTATATTGTACCAGACAGAGAATGCATTACACAGAGTATACGAATGCATTACACAGAGTATACATTGCACAGAGAGAGAAGGAAATTCTACAAAGAATGCATTTACACCCGACAAAGAATCGCGTCACATAAAGGATACATTACACATAAAACGTTTTTTCATTAAGAATAGATTGCACAGAGAACTTAAGAAATAGAATGGTTACTCACACATGCACGTTGAGAACCATGTAATGCGTTGTTTACCTCCATCCCTCACTAGAGTCGAGTATTGCCAAAATCGTCGGTCGCATACAGTGCAAATGAAAAACGCGTTACGATATCAAAGGGGAAACTACGAAGAATGAATGACACCTTGAGCCCCTTGTTAGTAGAGTAAGAGCGACTGATACTGCCCCGCACCTTTTCCATGTGAAATTGACGAAAGTGGCGAGCCCACATTGGGCGGTTACTTATAATTCCAGTTATGGAGGGTACTAGACAGGCCTACCGCCATTAATGGATCGGCGAGAACGTAAATGTCTAGAGGCTAGGACGAACTAGGTTCGGACCTGACCTGTCATCCACCTCAAAGACGAATTATGAACCACTTAAATGTTGTGTGTATATGTTTAACCTTAGATCATGAAAAACACTGTTATCATATGCGTAGGGTTACACTTTTTTATTGATATATGTATATCATTTCTTTTTCCTTGTTTAAACATAGTTCATTACACTATGGTAAAGTAGTATGTTGTTATGGGTGTTATAAACCCTAGCACATAGAATTTAACTTGGATAGTTATTTTTCCTAGTTCAACGCTATGTCCGCTAATGTTTTAATCTTGTGGATAATATGGTTTATGTAACCCTAGTGCTTATGCTATGGACTTTGACAATCATAGCCACTACTTGTTCAATATGAATAAATGTATGACTCTAATCTAACAACAACGCTATGATGAAATAGAACAATAGGAGATAGGTTGGATTTAAATCTCCTTCAGATCTTTGGGATGGATAATCCAGTAGCGTAAAACTTCTATAAGTATATATAGTGGAATAAGGTATATAACGAAATATCTTCCTGTGTCAGGTACAGATTTGATGATTAATAGACTTTGGTTTTTCCCTGACAATCATTTTTTTTTTTTTTATATTTTATTTTAGTGAAATTTGGGGTACATTACACTCTGGTTTTATCTTCCTTACAAGATAAACGAGATTTAATTAAAACTTTGTTTCTATGGCTTATCAACTGGTGGTTAAGAATTTCGTTCTTAATGGTGTCGGCTCTGTAGAAGTTACAGTTGTGTTTAAAACTTACATCCATTTTTGTGTCCGATGGTCGGCCGTGTTGGGCGCTAAAATGATTGTAGTTGTTCTTTCATCTCTGTTTCAAGGCGATGGGATTTCATAAGTAAACACACAGATATTCTTTTCTATAGGTAAGATCCTAATAGTTTAAGGATAACCCACTTTAATTTATGCTATTTTCATTGATTTTTACACCCTTACTCCTTTATTTTTTTAATATTCTAACATCATGGTGAAATGTAGGTTCTCCTCTGTTTTTGTTTAACAATTCTGGCTAAAAACCTATCTCGTTCTCGTATTTCTATTGATATAGCCGTGTATTGTGACCAAGAGAAATATTTGAAACAATTGGTAAGCGCCAATCTCAACTCTGTTGTCCTATCCTTTTTCCATTTTGATTTGTAATACAAGAATTGTTCAGATAATAATTAAGGTATTAATGACTATTCATTTTATTATTTTTATGTTCCAAAATAGGCTTAACTACCCTTTCCCATATTTAACTTTGTGGATCCCTCACCTTATACCATGTATGCTTTCCCAACGGAATACTTGTAGATTTCAAACTGGAGATATCATACTTATGTTTTCACGTGTATTATCGGTTCCCAATATTTCGAACTGGAGATATCATATACTTATGTTTTCACTGGGAGAAAAGTGTATATATCTAGTCTTTTTAGGTCTACGGGTTTTCTGCAAAGAATTTTTATGATACGTCTGTAATAGAGTCGTGAGGCTCTTTAAACTGGACAGAGTTTTTATGAGCTTCTACTCTCATTTTTTTTAATGAACCGTTAAGAGAAACTTTCTCCTTTGTTTTTGCATAATTATAATATTTTGTATCCCTTTTTAAAAGCATTTATCTTTCACCTCTGTCTATTAAACTGGGCAATGTTTGTATGTTTTTAGCATTGTTAATTTATACTTATATTTTTTTATTTTTATGTTTTAAGCAGTGCTAAGGAGTACTATGAGCCACCCCTGCTCACTTGACGTGAACTCCTTTTATTCATTTTTCCTAACTTTTGGTCATTAATGAACCTACTCATCTCCCACTCTCACTTGAGTTCGACCAGTGTTTTTGGGAAGATGCTTCCTGCATCACTTGAGTTCAACTCAAGTTCGTTTCCACTTGGACCTTTCATAATCTCCACTTGTCATTCCTCCTTGGGGTCAACAATCACTGTACAACCATTTGTTTTTTCCTTTATTAAATAATTATTCATAAAATCTTTATGAAATGTATCGACAACCCTTGGTCAAACTTCAGTCAACAAAATGTTTGATAAATATACATAACAAAGTTTCTAATAAATTGAGAATTTGGGATATAATAGAAAGAAAGTAATAAAATATGTATATTCCCTATATGTCTTAAAACTTCCTGCAATATTGAGAAATAACGAGAGACCATGAGACAGTAAGACCGTGAGTTAGTGGATAAATAGAAAGTGAAGGTGACAACAATGGGAGAGGAATGATGCATGGGGAAGCCTGCTAGTTAACATATTGTAACCTGTTAAATGTTCTCTCAGCATTCTTAAAAATGGTCTTAGCTTCAATAGTGTTAATGAGGGAATTAAAAATTGTCTTAGCTTCAGTAGTGTGTTAATGAGTGAAGTTATTTGTTTTTTTAAATGAAAATGATTAATATTGTATTTTAATATTTATGCATGATATATTGAAACACAATTTTGGTTATTTTACCATATTTACACTTGGTTTTATATTAATTTAAATGGTTTAAAATGGAAACCGTAACTATTTTACATATGTTTTTATTTTTATTTTTATTTGTCTTTCAATTATTTTTTTTTTTCCTTTTCACAATTATTTGATGGAAATTGAACTTGCCAAGTGATCAAATTTCAAGGGAAATGTTATATTTCAAAGTAAAGGCTTAACTTTATTGTAACTCTTCTAAATTGACACGTTAAAATAAATTATTCTTTTCATATGAAAATTTAAGAAAAAAATTTTAGTGAGAAAATAATTATTTTATAACTCATCCATTATAAATCTTTTTATCATTGAAATCTGTACATCCAAGATTTTCAAATATTGAGAACTTTATTATAAACCCCTTTATCATTTGTTGACATATGGTAGATTCCAAATATTTATGACTTCATTATTTAATTTGAAATTTGATGATTTGAAGGATATTGAAATTTAAAAAAAAAAAAAAAATTGCATTTTGAAATTGACAAAACAAAATTTTAATTTGACAAAATTACAATTTCAAATTAGGTGGAATTACAATTTCAAATTTGAGATTAAATATATGCTTAAAAGTGATGAAAAAACATGTTCCTTCAAACAAAATCATGAAAGAGCACTCGGTACCAATAATTGATATGTGTAGGCTACAAATATTAGAAATAAATTAAAATAAATTAAATTAATAATTCACTTATTATATAGAAACTAGGGGCTATCAATAGATCTATGGAGAAGAAACATGTGGTTCTTTCTCTGTAGAAGAAAATCCTGGAGAAGAAACTAGGGGCTCTTGCTCTGCATAAGAAGAAATGTGTAGAATAGAAGTTTTGTTCATAAATCCAGATAACAAAAGAATGCACCATTTGATCCTCAATCTCTATGACTTCAATAAATAGAATATACATGCATGCATGAGCTCTATAAAAATAGGGTTGTATTGTATAAAAATCATAACAATTTTTTTTTAAATGACTTGGCATAGGAAAAAAGGATAACATTCTTTTTTTTTATTGCTAAGATATAGGGAAAATAAATAATAATAATAATAATAATAATAATAATAATAATAATAAAGTAAAAAGTAGAACATATTAAGAAAAAATTATTTAATTGTTAAGATATAAGGGAGAATGATTAATAAAAGAAATAAACTTAGAAAAACAATAAAAGAATGAAAAGTAGAAAATATTAAGGAATTTTTTTTATTGCTAAGATATAAAGAAAAAAGATTAATAAAAAAACACTTTTAAAAACAATAAAAATAGAACATATTATAGAAATTTTACAACCCATAAAAAAATGAAAATTAGAACATATTAAGAAATTTTTCCTTGAAATTCAATTGAAAAAATATGAAACAATTTTATTTTAAATTTGACAAATATTTTTAATATGGTAAATTATATTCAATATATTTGTATGTTTGGAAAAAAAGTTATAAGATTTGTTGAAGGGGTTCTGAAACTAACGGATATATAAAAATATTTGAAACTCTTTCTATGTACATAAAGAGATATTTGTAAATAGTTCGTTAAGATTTGTTGAAGGGGTTCTGAAACTAACGGATATATAAAAATATTTGAAACTCTTTCTATGTACATAAAGAGATATTTGTAAATAGTTCGTTAAGATTTATTCCAGTTATAAAAATTTGGCAGTTTTCCATCATTGAAAATCATTCAAAAATATAGAATATTTTTTTTTAGATTTGTTTTATTTTCTTAATTAAAAGATAATTTAATATTGTATAATATTTTTATGATTATATAAAAAAATATATATATATTTCTTAGAATTTGAACTTGAGTCATTTATAGACTTTTTGAATTTTGAATTTGAATTATTATCAAATCATGTGTCTATCATTGGATTAAGTGGATTCAGCTATTTTGAATTTTGAATTTGAATTATTATCAAACCATGTGTCTATCATTGGATTAAGTGGATTCTGCTATTGAATCTCTTTTTTATTAACAAAAAAAGTAGGTAGACATGAACAACTTGGCATTCCTATCTTTGTGAATTGGGGCCAATAAAGTCTAGTCCATTGCCTATCATTCTTTGATTACTATAAATATAAATATTTGATTATTGTATTTGAACATAGTACATATGAACAAAAATCTTACTTATGTTGAACTCAAGTGCACGAACTCAATTGAGGATTTGCAAAACCCAAATAAAAGCTTTAGCAAACTATCTTGAAAAAGAGGAATAACTTTAGCAAACTAGTTTGCAAAGCCTACATTGAAGGTGATAAGTGATAATAAAATTTCGCTGAAAACCAATATTAAAAATAGCTCTAAGAATGCATTCTGGTAGAACACACATATCCAAAATATTAAAAAAAAACAAGAGACTAAAACTTTTAATAGTGAATCTTTGATACATTACTATAAATATTTGACAATATTGCATTCCAAAATATTAGAAAAAAACAAGAGACTAAAACTTCTAATAGTGAATCTTTGATACATTACTATAAATATTTGACAATATTGCATTTGAAAACAATATATATGAACAAAAATCTTACTGATGTTGAACTCAATTGCAGGTGGAGGATTTTCAAAGTTCGAGCAAGACCTTTGGCCAACTAGTTTGGAAAGTTAGCATTGGAGGTGATGAGTGATCTTAAAAATTGATTTGGAACCCAAGGACATGAGTATAGATGAGGTAGTCTTTGTGAAGGAAGTGGAGGTGATGACTTTCAAGGTGATGGAGGATGTAGGTGTAGAATTTTCACATGGTAGAGGCAGATGGAGGCGGTAGGTGAAGAATTTTCACATGGTAGAGGCAATGGTTGCAAAATTGTTAGATGGAGGGGGTGGTGAATAGGAACTAGAATGTCAGAGAGGATTGAAAATTTTCACAAATCATTATAAAAGTTAGGATATAATAGATTAATTTTTGAAATGAAAATTGCAAACCATGCGAAAACTAACAAGATTGAAAAAATGTATTGTGTCACACCATATTTGAACACCTCAAAAACATAGTCAATGAAGATATTAAGATATATTAGACTCAAAACTTAAGATTGGCAAAAAGATTCAAAAAAATGTGTTGTGTTAGATCATATTTAAAGACCTCAAAAACAGAGTCAATAAAGATATGAATATATAAAGACTTCAAAAACATGGTCAATAAAAATATGAGGGTCAATGAAAATATGAAGATATAATAGACTGAAACTTAGGATGAAACTTAGGATTGGGTAAATATCTCAAAAACGAAGTCACTGAAGATATGAAGATATAAAGACCTAAAGTCAATAAACATATGAGGGTGAATGAAAATGTGAATACATAATAGATTGAAAACTTTGGAATGAGAAAAATAGCTAAACAATAAGAGTTCCAAATTATTAGGGAATAACTTTTTTTAAATGAAAGAAATTAAAATAACAACTACTATGCTTATTAATTTTAGGAATGTCTCAATTAACTTTTATCTTATTTGAATTTATATTAACTTTTATCTTAATTGAATTTAAATATATAAAATAGAATTGGGTTGATAAATAGACTCCTCAAAACGAGTGATAAGAAATCTTGAAAAATGAGAACTATTGAAACTGATATATCAAATCATACTTACAGAACTTAAAATAATAATATCCATAAACTAAAGCTAAGATTTAGCGGTGGCAACTAGTATCTCTACACATTAATGCTATTTACTACTCAAAACTTAAAATTAGAAATAGTAAAAGTAGTATATGAAAAATTTTGCAAAGATTTAAGCGTCATTTACAAATTGAGAATAGATATTGCAATCTGATTGAACGTAGATATAACAATCAATCTGAAAAACTTACAATTTGTTTTCTCTATTTTTATTTTGCAACTTATTTTTATTTTTATTTTAGGCATGATAAGCCATTATATAAAGTTAATTATTGATGCCACCATTATTTCCCACCACCAAGGACTTTGGGAATGATAGTATGCTAGATTCAGTGTTTTCATTGTCTTTCCACGTGCCTACCAACAACCACCATCCATGCATGCAGATTCTCATTAACCTAATATGTTTTCATTAAGATATGTTAATAAATAATTTCATTTTCAATTTTTTATTTATCTTGTTGGAAATACTAAGACAACTGTTACTCTCTGGTTTCTCTAGCACCCACTAGAAGGAAGAACCAACTCCCTGAGTGTTCCAGCACCAATTGGATGGAAGCACCAACTTCCAGTCACATAGGCACCAACCTGTATAATAGAGAACAATGATTCTCCCTTGCACCACCCTACCACCCCGGGAAGCTACAACTCCTTGTGTTTAAGAACCCACTTGAGGCTCTGAGGACAATATTCCTAACTAGCACCACCCTACCACCCCGTTTTCTAAAAGTTTGCTTGAATAATAATTTACAATAATACAGACATTTCAACATTTACGAGTTCTTCTTTGTTCTGCAATTATGGTCTAGTTCAGTCTGTGCATGCTCAACTCCACTTGTTGTTTCTGTCCTCCTGTTCTTCCTTTTTTTTTCTCATGCTCTTAGGTTCTCATACAATCTATTGTTTTCACCATTTCTGCTCTATCCAACTTGTGTTCTTCATAGTGAAGATAATAACATAGCTAAATAGTGATGATTCTATTTTTATCAATGCTAATCAGATCTATTACACTTAGATCCTTTGTATAAACTATAAGCAAGTAATGGTAATCAAACTAATGACGTATGCATCTCTCACACTTTGTTCATTCTCTCTACTTGATTACATACAGTTCAACTTCTTTTACCGAGAAACAACAACCTTCCTCTGTCTCGACATCTTTCTTTTATTCATGCTCTTATCATTCGTTACACTCTACATCTCAAATGCTCAATGTCGGGAATCTCAAAATGCTTAAGAGCCATGATTCCAACGCTCAAGAATAATGATTCAGCTGCTCAGGAACAATGATTCAGTTAGTATAACTGAATCGTAATTGATCAACAAATCACAATATGAAACAACAACCCATCGATTAAATTCGTTTTGATCAGTGTTGTTGGATTATACTCCAAGGTGGTGCCTGGTAGCGTTAGCTCCTTCCCATATCTTCCATTGATGTGAACATGGGCGATGCTATCATGTGACCATGCAATTGCGGGCGCGACCATGAAAAATTAAGACACAAGCATGTTTTGCCCCGCAATGCGACAAGACTGTCGATCTTACAATCTTGATGGTGCTCTTGAACTAACGGTTCAGATCTATCCACTCAAGTCTGGGAATCATATCTACCCTTCCTAAATCAGTGACTAAGATTTACTTCGTGATCTGAGCTACAGGTGTTTGAAATATCAAACCTCGTTTTCCCCATACACCAAACTTCTGGAGTTGACAATCCATTGACATGTGTCACTCTCGAATCAACGATCCTTGTTCACTTCAGGAATTTGACCTTTCAACCTGATCAACCGTTTTGCGGTACCTTTCTTGATCAAAGGTTTATTTCACGGAAACAAATTAATGGTCAGATTTGATCCTTACACTCATCCTTTCATTTTTCAATCCAACGGCTAGGACTTAATCAAACATTGAGATGGATGGTTGTCAGAACTTTTCCCTTCGAAACTTTGGGATTTCAACTTTTCAAACTTACACTATCCTTCCACTATATTATGATCAACAATTGAGAATACACCCAAAGTGATCTTTCAGATAGGATGACTTGTGTCCTTCATGAGGTGGTTTACTGATGTGGGTAAGACGTGTATGCAGAGTAGTGGAGTGTGGANTTCGAAACTTTGGGATTTCAACTTTTCAAACTTACACTATCCTTCCACTATATTATGATCAACAATTGAGAATACACCCAAAGTGATCTTTCAGATAGGATGACTTGTGTCCTTCATGAGGTGGTTTGCTGATGTGGGTAAGACGTGTATGCAGAGTAGTGGAGTGTGGAGGCAGAGCATGGTAGTGGAGTGTGATGCGTAGTGGGTAGTGGAGTGTGACGTCGAAGAGTGGAGGTGGTATGTGTGAGTGGTTTGGTGGTTTACTCAGAGGGGGGGTTAGGAGGTAAGTGGTAATGAGTGAGGGGGGTATGCGTTAACAGGAAGGTGGCACGTATGAGGGTCCCATATGGAAAATACCACAAACTTAGACCCCCCCCCCTGATTAAACACATAAAGGTCAACGGGGTCTGATATGCCCTTTCGATCATAGATATGAGAGCCCTATTATCAGTTGTTGATATTAGTGTGTCCTTCTTCTAAATTATCAGGTCTTTCCACTTTAGAATGATCTGATGGATGAAATTTACTTTGTATGATCCGACGGTTGAGGATTTATTTCATCTCTCCAGCTCTCTGAATTTCATGGATTTCAAATATCAAAATGACTCTCTAGATCAGACAACCTAGATCCACTTCGAATGATCTGACGCTTGATATATTCTTTGGACGATATGACGGTTGCAATCTTCTTCGAATGATCTGACAATTGACAATTTATTTCGGATCTCCATCTCTCGGAGCTTTGGGTATTTCAAATCTCAAACTAAAAATATCGAAGTGATTTCTACGGAGCGTAACCTCCTCCGATATTTAGACCCGAAATGAATGTCATTCGTTGATCAAGATATTAGATCAATGGCTTGATTTTTCTACGATGCAACTTTGCCTTGGATTAATTCCAATGGCTCTCCATATTTTCTTATCCTATCCACCCATTTACTTCGATCCAACAACTGATAGAAATTTGGGTGATCAAGATCTCAGATCTCAACCCTTTCTCATCCTTTCCTTCCATTAATTCAATCCGATAGTTGTTGGTCCTCTGGATCGGTGATCCAAGGACCACTGTCTCTCTTCCTCCTAAGCTTCTAATCTCTCTAACTCGAAATGTTTTATAAGTGTTCATAGGTATCGACCTTTTCTCCTCGTGTGAGTCCGTCTCTTGGACCTCATCTTCACTTCTGGACCTTTATCGCTTCTAATATTTCTCATATTCTATGCTCTTGAGGTTTGGTTCATTGTTGTTCTTGTCATGAATGAAAAGAACGTGTTTCCTGTAAAACATGCCAACAATATCCCCCTTTGGCATTGATCGAAACCCTTAAAGGATGCACTTTTCTTCTTAGACCTCAAACTGTAGCATCCCGACCACACCTTTTCCCCCCCTTTGACACCAATATCAAAGAAAACATGCTCCCCCTGAGTTTTTGCAGTACTTTTCAGAGGTATGAGATATTAGACCAACACATACTCCCCCTGACAGGATGGACTCTCTTAGGTGAGAGAAGAGATGAAACCCAACTTCTGATGGAGATATTCAAATGGTTTCTTGGCTAGGGGTTTAGTAAAGATGTCTACAATTTGTTCTGTGGATGGAGTATAATTCATCTAAACAACTCTATTTGTAACATGCTCTTTGAGAAAATGATACTTTATTGGTATATGCTTCATCTTTGAATGGAGAATAGGATTTTTGTAGACACTAATGGAACTGGTGTTATCATAGTGAAGTGAAATTGGATCAATATAAGTTATCTTCAAATATGCAAGAGTTTGTATCATCCATAAAATCTGAGTGCAACAAGTAGCAACAACAATGTACTCTGCCTCTATAGTTTATGATGAAATATATCCCTTCTTCTTAGTAATCCATGATACTAACAAGACACCTAATAAGAATGCACCTCCAGTGGTGCTCTTTCGCTCATCTAAACAATTTTCCCAATCAACATCTGAATATGTAGTCAATTGAAAATTCTGATTTCTAGGATACGAGAGACCATAAGTCACTGTACCCTTCAAATATTTGAATATATTCTTGACAGATGCTAAATGAATTTGTTTAGGAGCAAACTGATAATGACCTACCATTCCAATAGCTTGCATTATATCAGGATGATATGTTGTGATGTACATAAAGCTTCATATCATTGATCGGTATGTTCTTTGATCAACATTAGGTGAAATATCGTCTTTAATGAGATTGCAACCAACCACCATAGGTGTTCTCACAAGTGTAGAATATTCCATCTAAAACCTCTTTAACATCTCTTTCAAATAATTTTCTTGAGAGATAAATATCCCTGCAAAACTCTGATTGATTCGTAAAACAAGAAAATATGTCAGTTCTCCTATCATGTACATCTCAAACTCAGTCTGCATTGAATTAGAAAATGACTAAACTGAACAGTCATTAGTGCATCCAAAAGTAATGTCATCTACATAAATGAAAACAACTAATAAATAATCACCTTTAGACTTAATGTATAGATTATTGTCAACAAAACCGTTATTGAACCCTTTGTCCTGTAGAAATTTGTCCAGTCTATAATACTAGGCTCGTGGTGCTTGCTTCAGTCCATATAATGCATTTTTCAACTTACAGACATAGTTAGGATTATCTATCAGTGAAAATCATTGAGGTTGTTGAATGTATACATCTTCTTCTAGGTCTCCATTAAGAAAATTTGACTTAACGTCCATCTGATATACTTTAAAGTTCTTATGAACTACATAGGCAATAAACCTTATGGTGGCTTCCAATATTTCCACTGGTGAAAAGGTTTCATCAAAATCTTGTCCTTCAGCTTTTGCATGCCCCTTATAGACCAATCTGACTTTATTCCTAACAATTTGTCCTTGTTCATTAATTTAATTCTTAAACACCCATTTGGAGCCAATTACATTATTATCTGTAGGTCTAGGAACAAGCTCCCAAGTATTATTCTTCTCAATCTAATCGAGTTCCTCATTCATTGATTTTAACCAGTTTACATATTCATTGGCTTCATTAAAGTTTTTGGGTTCACCATGGATCTGAAGGATATATGTGATTGCTAGGTGTCTTTGATTATTCTTCTCCTAGTTTGTACACCTTTGTCTTTCTCACCAATTATCTCACTTGTAGGATGATTCTTTTGAGTAATTATGGAGGAAGGATTTGATGTTGTCTGTTGATTTGAGTCTACCTGAGTATTTGTATATTCATTTGACTCACAGTATTCTTTTTCGTATTYTTGGACCTGTTCATATTCAACTTCAACTATATCCTCTATTGTTGATTCAACACTGCTTACATCTCATACATCTCTTCATCAACTTTTATGTCAGAGAAATCAACCAATTTATGAAGCCTATTATTATAGCATATGTATCATTTATTGTTTGTATCATACCTTAAGAAGATACCTTCATCAAACCTGTCATCATATTTTCCAAGATTTTCATTATTATTCTTGATATAACACTTACTCCCAAAAACTTTAAAATTCTTGATTGAAGTAGGTCTTCCAAACCATATATCATAAGGAGTCTTGTCAATTTGTGGCTTGACATAAGCTTTGTTAATAATATGTGTTCCTCTCTGTTCTACCCAATATGTCTAAGGAATATTCCTTTCATTCATCATTGATCTTTCCATCTACTGAACTGATCTATTCTATCTCTCAACTACTTCATTTTGTTGTGGAGTCCCTGGAAGAGTATACTCTCTTTTGATCCCATGTTTATCACAAAGCGCTTTAAAGTCCCTTGAACTAAACTCTCCTCCTCTATCATACCTTACTGTCTTTGGTCTTTTTCATGTTTGATTTTTAGTCAAATCCTTAAACACTTTGAACTTTTCAAATGCTTCAGATTTTTCTTTCAGAAAGGCAACCCATGTAAGTCTAGAATAATCATCAATAATCAACATGAAGTAATTTTCTTTTAATTTTCCTTCCTTCCTTGATTCTCTATATAAATCCATATCTACTAACTGAAGTGGTTTCTCTGTTGATGCAAAGTTCTTATATTTAAAATGTGTCTGGGTAAGCTTTCCTATTTGGCAAGGTTTACATACATAATCATATGGCTTTGATATCTTTGAAAGATCTTTTGCTTCGCCATTGTTTCTAATTTTGACTATATGATCAAAATTTAGGTGTCTAGGTCTCCTATGCCATGGCCAACTTTCATCATACTTGCTTAATTGACTTTCTTCTTTTTCTTTTTTCTAAACATAGACATTGTTTTCTATCCTTATGCCTTTAGCCACCACTTCTCTTGAGTTTACAGAGTTTATATTACAATCTTTGGAAGTAAACACCACTTCACATCCTCTGTCACACATTTGAATTACACTATGAAAATTATGTTTCAACCCATCTACAAGCAAAACATCCTGGGATTTTACTTTTCCATTATTCAAACTCACCATCCCTTTACCCTTGATTTTACCTAGTTCATCATTTTCAAAGGTAAAATTTCCTGTTTTTCTTTTACTTATATACATAAAATTATCCTTTTCTCTAGTCATGTGCTCGAAACATCCACTGTCTATATACCAGGGGTTCTTTTGTTTTTGATTTGAATGTACTAGGCCACATTTTTTGCTATTTTTCTTTTTCCATGTCCTGGCATTTCTAGCTAAGGGTTTTATCCTTAGATCTACTTTGTAATTCTTCAGATGGTAGTTTGCAGCTTTGTGGCTAAAGTTATGACATTTATAACATTCGAGCTCATTGTTCAATAGTCAAAGTCATTGGTGCAACTTTGTCTACTCATTGGTTTTTTAGTTCTATGTTGGAAAGATTCTTTATTTCTTGATGTCCTCAGTTGCATGTCTGTAAACTTTGTTTGACAATTTGTAATGTTATGAACAAAATTAGAGCAGTAAAAATAGTAACCATGGAAGAAATTTTGGTACCTGAAGGATGGCCTTCTTCTTGAAATTTGCTGCTCCATCTTCTGATATCTTTGTTTTTTGTTAGGGATCATCTTGTTTTTATTATCTTTTGGTGGCAGAGTACTCACATGATCTGATTGTCTGTTGACTTGGAACTTGATCATCTTTACTGGCTCTTTGCTTGTTGTTTGTTTGCTTCTTGAACCAATTACATAGCCTAAATTGGTCTTTAACAAGGGATATCTTTGTTTGCTTAGAATTTCATTTAGTTCTGTCAAGGCTTTAATGTTTGGAAGATTTTGTAGATACAATGCTTTAAAATTCTCCATCTCTTTTTTGGTTTTTACTACCTCTTCTTCCAAGGCTTCACATCTTCTTCTCTAATAACTATTTTTTCCAAGTGTCCTTAATTTTATTTGCCTCTTCTAACTCCACTTTTAGAAGGGAAAAGTCTTCATCAGGTTTTTTACCATTCTTTTCAAATTGAATCAACAATTGTTTTTGTTTTTTCTTTTTAAGTCTGAATCTGTTAATCTCTTATAAAGAACTGATTAGTTCACCTTCCATATCAACCACAACTTCTTCATCATTAACCTCACTTCATGTGCTTTTATTTTCATAATCCTCTTTGGCCATAAGCACAAAGTCATTAACATTGTCTTCACAGGAAGAGTAACTATTTGTGTCTTCTGAAGAGTCGTTATTGTTTACAAAAACTTTTTTTTTAACCAAATCTCTTGGATTTGTACTTATCTTCACCTTCAGAGTTCTGGTCCTTCTTCTTGTGTGGACACTTAGATGCAAAGTGACTCATATTTCCACATTTAAAATATTTGAAGGGAATATTTCCTTGGTATTTTCCCAATCCTTTCTTTAGTATTCTCACAAATTTTGCTTCAATTTCATCAGGATCAGAATCCTCATTCTTATTTTCTTTAAATGATGTTTCTCTTGAGGTGGTTTTATCTTTACTAATCCTCATTTCATAAGCAGTTAGAGTTCCTAGAATCTGATCAATATATAAAGTTTTAAGATCATTCAGTTCTTCTATTGCAAAAACTTCTGGATTAAATCTATTTGGTAGAGATCTTAAAATATTTTGAACTAAAAAATCATCTTCAATCTTCTCACCAAGACCCTTCATGGCATTCATAAGCTCGTCAAATCTTAAGAACAATTTATGAACTGTTTCATCCTCATTCATTTTTAGTTGTTCAAATTGTAATTTGTAGGTTTGAAGCTTGGCATTCTTTACCTTCTCATTACCTTTATAATTGCTAATGAGTTTGTCCCACATTTCTTTGGTATATTCTAAGTGCATAACTTTTACAAATTTTTCTTCTGCAAGCCCACTCGGAATAACATTCATAGCCTTAGTGTTGAAGTTGAATTCTAGCTTGTCATCCTTATTAGCTAGTACAACTGGATTTTCATAACCAATATCTACCACATCCCAGACATCTGCACCTAAAACCATTATGTAGATTCTCATTGTTACCAATGATTTTGGTCATCATGATGATGTATTAATGGTGGTGTACTCAGGCTCTTCATAAGAACTTTATCCTGAGAAAAAGTTATTTTCATCTCTTCCAGAGAACTCATTTTTGAAGACTGTTCGTAGGCTTCTAGTATATTTGCCTGCGAGAATGAATGATTCTTGTAGGCTTCCTTAAGCCAGGGTGCGAGAAGTTCACACTGTGTTGAACTGTTAGGGTGCGAACTCTTTCTAAAGCAAGGAAAAAGATGAATTCTCGATGCTTCTAGAAGGGAATCTTCTAGAAGGATGAGATGGCATTTGAATGGTTATCCTAGTACTGGATTCCCTGATATTTTTGGATCATTCTTATCCAAGTAACTAATTCGTTCTCTCCTATATATTGAGGGAACTCTCATGGAAAAGGTTAAGCAAGATTCATTGGAGAATTATTGAAATAATTGTGTGAAGGACTGAAGCTACAACAGCTTGGAGACTCGAGTAAGTTTATCCAAAGGGGTTGATCTTCTTCATGCAATTGAGAAAGTGTGTGTGTTGGAGCCAAGGGCCATCGAAAGGAAGTTTGCGACATCAAGGCTCAGGTTGTAATATTTACTTTCCATTAATATGATATAGTAATATCTCCCTTTCCCATAAAGCTATTTCCACTTTATTGTATAATTCCTTGATCATATCCATAGATTGACCGTTGAATAGATTATGCTTTATTCACTTTGGTTGGTTTGTGTTCTCTTGATTTTGAATGTACGAGAGAACTAGAGTGAAGAGGGAGCAACAAAGATAATAGGAAGCAATAATAAGGTATGTTATTAGTTCTTGTATCCTATTTAATTCAATGGTCAAAATCTAGGGAAAGAGTCATGTTGTGTCTTGCTTTGTTCTAGATCCAGGTGGATCTAGGGAGATCGATTAGTGTCTGCACCTATGGATATATTAGTGCCTTTAGTCTGTTTGAATGAAGTCCAAATCTCAGTCCCGGTATCATAACAGATCGATAACTAGTAATGTGTAAGGAAAGCCATAGCTAGGGTGTTGAAATCAGAGAAGAAACCTCATGGAAATTTGATATACCACTTCGCAGCAGAAGGGTTTGTTGAAAAAGACGTAAATGAATAGAGTCATCCATCAATGAGTTGGATGAACACCATAGGTGAAAAGTCATAACATGATTGTTCAGGTCCTCTCCCATTTTGTTGTCGAATTTAGGAATGTCTGATGGAAGCTTGGCTCGAATAACAGGCCATTGGGGAGAGTGACAAATAGGATCATTTAAAATCCTAGACAAATTCGACAAATCCAAAGTAGCGAGAAAAGGTAACTGTCGATTCACCTATGGGTACTGGTGGTTTTGGGGTGGAAGCCCTATCGACAAACCAGTAGGACTGTAAGTAGTCTGCGCATAATGGTAAGACCCAAGCAAATTCAGTGGTGGTTGGAGAGGATAGTAGCTCAAGGGATTGTAACCTTGAGCGGGGACATGAGTTTGAGCATTCATACCCCAAATAGGTTTGGGTATACCTGGATATGGTTGGCCTATAGTACGGATAGGCAACTGTTTCCCCCCAGTCATTTGAGGAGGATTTTGTATCATCTGATTCCAATACTGGGCCAAAGAGGGAGGTATATTTTGTCCAAAAGGTGGGGTTGGTCCCCCTATCGTAGGTGGAGTTCCAACCGAAAGTTGTGTCCCAATCAAAGGTTGTGTAGTAATTGGAATGTCTCCAGTAAGAGGAAGTTGAATCGTACCACCTTGTCCAGCAACGAGAATTTGCAAGTTTGGTGCAATGGATGGGATAGTGCCACTAGGATTAGGATTTCTATTGTAAGATAAGAAAGGTCTTCCAGAAGGAAATTGAGGGAGTGTCAGAATAAAACTGGGAATAGGGTGCCCAGGAAAAGAAGGACCACCTAGAGAATCGAATGGGGTTTGCGGAGGTGTTGGAATAGAAGAATTCAACGCACGGTATCCGGGTGGTAGTGTTGGAGTGACATTGGGCATTCCTTGTGTGTTTATAGGAGAAAGACTAGCTGCAGTGAACCCGGTTGGGACACTCGTAGTATTCGTGAGATGGGTCATTTCGGCAGGGATAGTAAAGTGATAATTGGTATTCAACGGTATAGTCTCTATCTCAGAAAACACCGGAGGGTTTATTTCAGAGACCACAGGCAAACCAAGACCAAAAAGGTCCCTTCGGAAAACACCTATGGACCAAAAAGGATCTTGGCCTTCTATGCCGGGAAAAGGCCCAACGGGTGATCCAGAAGATGTAACAACTAATTCTCCAGAAGAATTCAGTCGCATAAATGGTCGCTCAGAAGCAGGGTGAAGTCAAAAATCCTCTCGAGTATTGGTAATTCAGAAAGGTTCTAGAGAGTCAGTTCATTCCACTTGTAGTGTGGTGATGACTGTGGCTTCACTTTGCCGAGGAGATCCCTCAGGTGTACTTGGAGGCAAGGGTTGAGAACCGTCCAGATGCTATGAAGATAAACCCTGCATTCTACGTGAACGACGTGGAGGAGCTATTGTAAATGAGTAAGAAACGTCACGAAGAAAATCCTATGGTCAACTTCAAGAAACAAACAACATGGGCTAGTAAACAAAATCTAGGAAGAAATCACCGGGCAAACAAGACCTTCTAATTTTGAAGCCACTAGTTGGTGATGAAATCCAATGTCACAACAACGAGACGAGAAGGGGCGGGGCTAGGGTGGAAAAGTTACGCTGACGACCTGCTTAACGGACTTACACCCTGGTGCAAGCTCCCACACANTCAACGTCAATTCCAGGTACCATGAAGACTTTCCCCTCCACAGTCACCTTGGGTAAGAACCTAGAAAGATAGGCCACTAAGGTCACCACCAACAACAATAAAGCCTTGAGGAATAGTCAACAGTCTGATCCACACGCAAGGGCAAGGTATCGAGCCCGCAAGAAACTCAAAAGGCTTCCACTCATCATTGTGGGTATACCTCCGAGTGATGCCCGTAATACGTGTAATCTCTACACTGATATCAACAAATCAGGGTGAGTAACTTTGCCAATATCAATGTGACCTAGTGTTTGAACCTTGTGTGAGAAGGGATTCCCAGGAAAAGATGTTGCAAATGGAATTTAACACTCCCTAACACAAGATGCTATTGTGTGTTTTGCGCTTTTGGAGAGTGTATCTCTGTTCCTACTCGAAAGCGCTAGCCTAGCTAAATGTTGGTGTAAGAGATCCCTAGAAAAGAGTTACTAGATAAATTTTATGATTATGCAGTGTTATTAAGAGTTATTGTTTACTCAAAGGTAATGGAAATGAAACTTATGTTGTATGACTCTGACCCAACAATGCAAGGATGAGAATGAAATATATCACTTTTCTTTCAATGAATCCTATCTTTGGGAGACAGAGAAATTTTTCTAGATCAACCTTGAACTACAATGAAAAATTTCCTTTGAAATGCAAATGCAAACAATCACTTATCAAATGACAACTCTCTATTGTGTCTTTTTCAAATACTTCAACAATCTCAATAATTTGATTTTCAATGTTTTCTAAAACGAAAAGAATTTTTCAGCGTTGTCTAACGTTCGACGAAGCCAAGAAAGCTCTGAATGACTGCCATTCTGGAGCATGTGGTGGTCATATGTCTGGGTATGCTACTGCCCAAAAGATCTTACGTGCAGGGTATTTTTGGCCTTCTTTGTTTAACAACTGCATTACTATCGTTCAGAAATTCCATGCCTGCCGGACCTACAATCAAAAAATTCAGTCACATCCTGCTCCTCTTCATCCTGTGGTCTCATTTGGTCCTTTTGCGATATGGGGCATCGATTTCATGACATGTCACCCTCACTCAGCCAGGGGGCATGCTTACATCATTGTAGCCGTTGATTACTTTACGAAATGGGCCAAGGCGATGCCGACATTCAACAATACTGGAAAGACCGCAACTTTGTTTCTTTTTAATCACATCATAGCTTATTTTGGTGTTCCCCAAGCTATCTTCACTGATCACAGTAGCCACTTTAGGAATTTTATGGTGTCCGAACTTACTACGAAGTTGGGTCTTCTTCATGATAACTCAACGCCCTATTATCCACAAGCTAATAGCCAAGTTGAAGCAATCAACAAAGTTCTCATAACTATGCTTCGATGGATGATAGGAATTCATAAAACAAGTTGGCACATAATGTTGTTTTCGACATTGTGGGCGTACCGAACATCCGTCAAGTCTACTACTGGGTTTACGCCTTTTCGGTTAGTCTATGGTGTGGAAGCTATTCTTCCTATAGAATGTGAGTTTCCCTCTCTGAAGCTAACTATTGAAATCCTACCCAACACTTCTGCTAAATAATAATGTCTATTGTATCTTATGCAATTAGACGGAACTCGACGTGACACCACTCTAGTAATAGAAGCCTAGAAAAAACATGTCAAAGCCCAATATGACAAGCATGTCAAGCCTCACGTTTTCTCTGAAGGTGATCTTGTTCTTCTCTATGAACAGGATCAATATGTGTTAGGAGCTGGGAAATTCGAACCCATGTGGCGAGGTCCTTATATTATTCGTCGAGTTTTGAAAAAATGAGCGTATGAGTTGGTAGATTACGATGGTATCCCTTTGAGTGAACCCAGGAATGGGTTGTTCTTGAAGAAGTACTATGCATAAATCATCTACGCACAAGTACTTGTATTTTAATGTATCATACTTTGTGTGTGTTACTATAGCTTTCTTTTGTCGTTATCTGGTCTCTGCCCTTATGTGACATTGTGTTTGATTTCCAGATGTAAGAGTCTCCACTACCCTATATTGGCTTCACTGATGGTGCTAGCCGTAGTACTCGAAACCTTGCTTCCTCTGCGTGGGAAATATATACCCCAACAAACGAACTTGTATCTTTACGAGGTGTGTGCCTCGGCCGTGCGACCAACAACGTTGCAGAGTATAGCATAGTTATTGAATTATTGGTTGATGCTATCTCACTTGGAATTCGTCATTTGGTTGTGCGACTTGACTCACAACTTGTAGTACTACAGTTAAGTAATATCTATTCTATTCGAAGTCCTACTTTGTTACAGGTGTATTTGCGAATTCGCCTCTTGGAATGTTATTTTGATCACATTCAATATCAACATATTCCTAGATGTCTAAATAAATTAACAGATGCATTGGCTAATTATGTATTGGATAGACATTTGAATCATTTACAAGTCAAACACATCAATATTCACACAATATAAGGTAAACCAGTAGAATTCGTCTGTATATATAACGAGCAAAATATTTTTTTACAAAATGTATGTCTGAAGACCAATATGTCAAAATTTGAAGCTCATAGCTTCTACAAAGTGACGTCATATGTGAGCAGGCTCACATATATGTGAGCAGGCTCACATATATGTGAGCAGGCTCACATATATGTGAGCCTGCTNGAACGTCATCCATATGTGAGCAGGCTCACATATATGTGAGCAGGCTCACATATAGATGACGTTCATGGTAACACAAGATTGCCCTAGCAACCCTACAGAGCAGTCGACTCATAGATGTTGATACCCTTACAGTATGACGCTGATCACATTGTGGAACCTCTTCCAAAGTTATGTCTGGAATGTCTGTAGTTAGACCCTCTGAATTCTGTTCCACCACTTGATAATCCTCAACATACTGTGGTGCTGCTGCTACCTCTCCTCGCCACTAGATGGGAGAAGTGCCAGGAGGTCTGTAAGGTCCAACACATGTGTTATGAACAAACAATTTTGTATTAGTCTTGGACGAACGTATAAAACAAAAACATTTGAATATGATAAAAATTCACAAAAACATTTGAAAAGAAAAATGTGTGTACTTCTTACCAAGGTCCCCCCACTGAGCATCCTCTGGCAATACCAAATTCGGATCTCCTTAGAAATCCAGCCCAGCATAAGCATAGTCATCAACCATCAACATCTGTGGTTGAAGCCTGTCAAAAAAAGATCATCATATTTGATGATTGATCTTGCTACGTCCCGGGCCATGATCCGACACCATCTCAGCATCCGCAGATCCCTGGGAGCCGGTAAATTCCACTCCACCTGTATCCTTAGTGATGGGACCCACTCAAGGAAGAAGGATACCAAAAAATATTCGTACCTGAATTGCTTCAGGTCACCTCGCCTACATTTGGTCAATTTCTTTTTTATACTGCGAAGCACAGCATCTGCCCAGTTGAATACCCGCAGCTCAATACACTCAATATCATACTGGAAGTAACTTTGTAATGCCATATGAGGAGAAAAACTCCCAGCCATCTGAGCTATAGTGAAAAGGATAGTATGGAGGGTCAAGTCTCGTACCCCCCAGATAGCTACTTTTCCTTTCTCTCTCTCAGTCTCGGGAACGCAGTGTAAATTGCAGTACTCATTCATCTTTAGCCCACCACCTCTATTACTTGTCAGACTCACATAGTACCCCCACCATGACAAACCAGTCAAAGATAAAATGTCCTCAATGTCTAAGGACAATGTTTGGACCCCCACATGAAACACCTATTGATCAGGGTCCCACATACGCACCAGGTACTCTAATAGTCTGACTTGGGCCCTCATGCTCAGGATGTGAAAGTACTTCAAGAGCCCATAGTCTCTCAAAGCAACTATAGTAGGTGGATGACTTTCAACCATTGCATTATCCTCTTCATGTTCCCTTTCACACCACTGAAGCACCATGTTAATGGCCAATTATCTGCATAAGGAACACAATAAGAGGATTAACAATTTTTTTCATGCTTTGGATCATTTTTATTGGGTAAAAATTTTAAAAAATTTTGAGCTTTGTGGTTCTTGCAGTTTCCCTATGTGCACAGTGCGAGAACCTCACAGGTGGACTTAGGCTCACCTGCAAGAACACCTCATTCTCGTAGGCCCCGTATAGCCTGCCTGTGAGAATGGAAGTGTGCATGTAGGGCTTGGAAAATCAACTTAAAATTGAAAATTTAACCAATGAAATTAAAAAATTAAACCATGAAAGTGTTAAGGATGAATATCCTACCTAACTTTCGCAGACGACTCGTTAAATGGTCTCTCGTAGCTCCCGCAATCTAACGCCGAACTTGAAGGGTAAAAGAGGGGTTTTTTGAGATCAATAGTGGAAATGTAAAAATGATGTGGTAAAAAGAGTATTTACTCCTTTTTATTTACTTTCACTATGTCATTTGGTTTTTTATGCTTATATATATATATATTAAACCCTAATCCCTAATGTCATGTTGAGTGTAACTCTTGTAGGCGTGATGACTTTGATGATCAAATACAGGGATACATATATGTTTTTCTTTGTTATTGCGTGTTTTTTATTGTTTTTTTATGGTTTTTATATAAAACCTCGAGTATGGTCTTTGTCCGTTCTTGCGCTCGTAAATACATGAGAACACGATCGAGCGTACTTTTATCACTTTTTCGGGCTCAACGAGGTTATACGAAAAATGAACCCCCTTGGAGTCCTCTTTGAGCTCTTTTCAGAGTCTCTAAACATGAAAAGATCACCGAGCGACCTTGCTATTTTCACGCTCGATAAAGTATTTGAAGTAAGCATCTGGTGAGTGATAATTTATCTCTTTTTTGGTCTCATTCAGACTATTTTACGAAAAATGAACTGAGAGAGTTCTCTTTTAAGTGTTTTTCCAAACTCTATACTCTTGAAAAACCTTCGAGTTTTCTATCTTTGGACTCGTTAAACAAACATTGACAGACCCGTGATGGGACCAAACCACTCCTTCTTACTGTTCGTTAAACATACTCCGAGGGACTCGTCCAAAGGATGAGATTACATGAACAAGCATATGTTATCCTCCTCAAGCTTGTGTAAAAATAAAGAAGTACTCGCCAGAAATGGTGGGGGAAAATTTGGGAAAGGGATATGTTTTCATCATCGTATTGATTGAAAATGAGTGTCGCTCTTGAACATGACACCCCCTATTCATCATTTGAAACCGATTTGGGAAATCCATTTGTCTCTCATTCGATTGATTACAAGGTCATTCCCTGTGTCCTATTTGAGTCAATGATGCCAAATCATTGGTCATGTCGTTCATATGTTCAAGAGAAGTCCATCTCAAACCTATATTGAGTCATCCATCTGCAGTTATCCATTCTCTCTATGTGGGCCTTCCCTGTGTCCAGTCCAATTCACATCATACTCTGTTTCACCTTCAAAATCTGTTACTCATTTCATGTGATTAATGGGGGATACATCAAGGCCCTCCTGTGATGAGTTTTGTTTTGTCGACTTCAGCTCATTATCCAGAATCAAGACTTAGAAATTATTTGGTACCTTGGAGCTTGCATGCCTCAACGGTAGGTTTCCTCGCTTTTAACAGTGGGTTTACATCATTGACCCCTGATCGAAAGATTCCATCGAATGTTCGACTTCAATTCATTTATTCACACTCGATGGATTGTACTATGGTACCTTGGGAGTCATTGACATCAATGGTGATTTACCTTGCACTTGTTAACGGTTTCATCAATGACTGGTAATCAAGTAGTTTTTACCATGTTCGACTTCAACACATGTAATCACATGGTTAGATTCGTACTTTGGGCGATGAGATTGAAGACCCTGGATATCATCTTTGTGATCTAGGTTGCGATGGAATATGTATAATTTGCGACACATAGATCCACTATGTATGTCTCGTGGCTATGTTGTCTTGATTTGAAATTTCTCGCATAGATCCACAGTGTATTCCGGTGGCTATGCTATATTTTGACGGCATGGATCCACAGTGTATGATTGGTGGCCATGACCCATGTCTATAATGTCATCAGTCTGTGATCTAAGTATGGGAATGCCTACCTCATAATTGATATATATGATATTTTGCAGATGCTTGGTTGTTCTTAGGTTTCAGATTATATGTGCTCCTGGTTCTCGACACACACATGCAACTTACAAAGTCTATCGGCTGTCACTGGTTCCAACCTCATACTTTGGGGGGTATTCTATTACCCATGATTTTGGTCATCATGATGATGTATTAATGATGGTGTACTTAGGCTCTTCATAAGAACTTTCTCCTGAGAAAAAGTTATTTTCATATCTTCTAGAAAACTCATTTTTGAAGACTGTTCACATGTGACTAGTATATTTTCCTGCGAGAATGCATGATTCTCGTAGGCTGTCTTAAGCCAAGGTGCAAGAAGTTTTCACTGTGTTAAACTGCTAGGGTGCGAACTCTTTCTAAAGCAAGGAAAAAGATGAATTCTCGATGCTTCTAGAAGGGAATCTTCTAGAAGGATGAGATGGCATTCGAATGGTTATCCTAGTACTAGATTCCCTGATATTTTGGGATCATTCTTATCCAAGTAACTAATTCATTCTCTCTTATATATTGAGGGAATTCTCATGGAAAAGGTTAAGCAAGATTCATTGGAGAATTAGTGAAAGAATTGTGTGAAGGACTGAAGCTACAATAGCTTGGAAACTCCAACAAGTTTATCGAAAGGGGTTGATCTTATTTATGCAAGTGAGAAAGTGTGTGTGTTGGAGCCAAGGGCCATTGAAAGGAAGTTTGTGACATCAAGGCTCAGGTTGTAATCTTTACTTTTCATTAATATGATACAGTAATATGTCCCTTTCCCATAAAGCTATTTCCACTTTATTGTATAATTCCTTGATCATATCCATAGATTGACCATTGAATAGATTGTGCTTTCTTCACTTTGGGTTGTTTGTGTTGTCTTGATTTTGATTGTACGAGAGAACTCGAGTGAAGCGGGAGCAACAAAGATCATAGGAAGCGATAATAAAGTATGTTATTAGTTCTTGTCTTCTATTTAATTCAATGGTCAAAATCTAGAGAAAGAGTCATGTTCTGTCTTACTTTGTTCTAGATCCAGGTGGATCTAGAGAGATCGGTTAGTGTCCGCACCTACGTATTTATCCAATAACACTCATCCTAACCTTCCAGAAGGAAAATTTTGTTCCATTGAATAGGGGGGGCTTATTGGTTGAAGTTCCTTCATGACTTGTCATGTTTAAGCTTGTTGATCTACCTTTAAATAAAAGTAACTCACTCTGATACCAATTGCTGGAAATACTAAGACAACGAAGAGAGGGGATTGAATTAGTTGTTATTGTTATTAAATAATTTTATGCCTATTAAAATGTTATTAACCTTCTTCGGGTGATCATCAAGATTATGCAAGTAATGAATAACAGAAATAATAAACATCAATCACACACATGATATACACAAAGACAAATATTCATGAGGAAACCCATAAAAGGAGAAAACCTCTTCTTCTTGGAATGATAGGTATTCTTTTAAGTTCTGTACATCATATTGTTTTGAAAACCAACTCAAGATGAGTCTACAACCTCTTCTTTAACAAGTTGCAACTTGCTGAGAGCACCAACTCTCTGGTTTCTCTAGCACCCACTAGAAGGAAGCACCAACTCCCTAAGTGTTCCAACACCAACTAGATGGAAGCACTGATTTCCAGTCACACAGGCATCAACCTCTATACCAGATAACAATGGTTATCCCTTACATCACCCTACCACCCTAGTTTTTCTGGCTGCAACCAGATGGAAGCTACAAATCCATGTTTTCAAGCATCCACTTGAAACTCTAAGGACAACAATCCTCCCTAGCACCACCCTACTACCCTGTTTTCTAAAAAAATGCTTGAATAATACTTTGCATAATAAAAACATTTCAACGTTTACAAATTCTTCTCTATTTTGCAATTCTGGTCTGGTTCTGTCTATTTATGCTTGGCTCCACTTGTTGTTTCTTTCAATATCCTCTTCCTCTGTTCTTTAAATTCTTTTAGGTTCTTGTACAATCTGTTGTTTTCACCATTTATTCTCTATCCAGCCTTTGTTCTTCATCTCTGCATCTCTCACACTCTGTTCATGCTCTCTTCTTGATTACATACAGTTCAATTTGTTTTACCAAGAAACAACATCCTTCCTCTGCCTCGACATATTTCTTTTATTCATGCTCTCATCATTTGTTACACTCTACATCTCCAACGATCAATGTCGATAATTTCAGAATGCTCAAGAGCCATGATTCCAACTCTCAAGAACAATGATTCAGCTGCTCAAGATTAATGATTTAGTTAGTTTAATTGAATCGTAACCGATCAAGAAATCACGAGAGGAAACAACAACTCTTCGATCAGATTCAGTTTGATCAATGTCGTTCCATTATACTATGAGCTGGATCTTGGCATCGTTATCTCTTTTCCCTACCTTCCACTCATGTGACCATGGGTGATGCTATCATGTGAACATGCGATTGTGGGCGCGGCCATGAAAAATTAATACATGAGCATGTTTTGACCCCACAATGCGATGGGACAGTCGATCTCATGATCTTGATAGTTCTCCTGATATGACACTTGAGATATTCTTCAGACGATATGATGATTGCAATCTTCTTTGGATGATCCGACGGTCGACAATTTATTTCGGCTCTTCGGGCTTCGGCTATTTCAAATCTCAAACTGAAACTCTAGAAGTGATTTTTCTGGAGCGTAACCCCCTCACATCTTTAGACCCAAAACGAATGTTGTTCGTTGATCAATATATTAGATAAATTAATCAATCTATATGTAATGCAACTTTGCCTTGGATTAAATCCAATGACTTTCCATGTTTTCTTATCCTATCGTCCCATTTATTTTGATCCAACGAATAACAAAAATTCAGGTGATCGAGATCTCAGATCTCAGCCCTTGCTTATCATGTCTTTTCATTAATTCAATTAGACGATTGTTGGTCCTCGGGATCGGTGATCCAATGGCCACTGTCGTTCTTTCTCCTAAATATTCTTATCTCCATGAATTAGAATATTTTCTAAGTGTTCACGGATCTCGACCTTTGCTCCTCCTGCGAGTCCATCTCTTGGACCTTGTCTGCACTTCTGGACTGCTATCTCTTCTGAGATTTCTTGTCTTCTGCGCTCTCGAGGTTTGGTTCATTGTTGTTTTTTGCTTCAATGACAAGCACACGCTTCCTGTAAAACATGCCAACATATTTTCCTTTCTTAAAAAGACATAAAATAACATATTTCTCTTCATCTTCATTTTGATCATTATTGAGAATGTTTTATTTTTTTGGTAAGTGTGTATCTTTCTTCTTTGCACTTTAGATGGGTGTTAATATGACATTTCCAACTTGCTAACAAAAACACAAGATTTATATTTTAGCTTTATCTAACTTCCTACTCATATTTGTAGTGTGTCTTTCAATAAGTAGAATTAATTACATAATCAATTAATTTCATGAATCACCACATCTAAATATAAAATGTTGTACTATGTATTTATTATTATGCATTATTATATTTATATTATGTTTATTATTATATTATTATTATATTTATATTTATTATTATATTATATTATATTTATCATTATGCATTACTATATTTATTTTATATTATATTTATATTATATTTATGAATATTATAGTTTCATTTAGCTTAAGCTTCATTATACATTTTGAATAACAAACAACTCTCAATTATTATCTTTTGACAACAAATATCCATTACTTATGCATTTAGTTATATTAAGTTTTATTGTTCAACATGTATTTCCCAACTAACTAGGGACATACTAAGTTGCCATGAAACTATTGTTTTCAATTGACTTCTTCATTGTAGTTAGACATTACATATTTGAATATCAAATATTGTAACTACTTTGAAAAAATACAAATATACATGTCAAAAAACTTATTTTAATAACCAAAGTATGGAATAGTTATTATGCAATTTTCTCTTATTTACAAGAATTTAGTAATTAGATATTGACTAGCTAAAATAAGCACAACCAACTCTAGAAGAAACCTTACAGCTATGAACTACATACAACTATTACATTGATTTATTAAGATATATTAAAGAATATATATACCACTTATAACGACATTAAATGCTGCACAATACTGATTATTGTTCCCAAAATATTAAGAAACAACATTAATTGTTGCACAACACTGATTATTGTTCCCAAAATATTAAAAAACAACTATCTTAAAACATCTTAATGTTTTAAGTTCAGTTCATCTTTGTCTATGCTGTTGCCAACTTGCAAGTATTACAGTCTACCACTTAAACTATCTGTGTAATAATTATTTCAATATGGAGAGTTAAAGTGTCAGTAAATTGTTGTTGAGAATTGCAGAGTCGCCCTGCGTGATATCAGCGGACAGAGGAAACAATAGGTACCTTATATCTTAAAGCAGTTAAGTGTAGTAATCTGATTTACTACGATACAGAAATAAAAAAGTAAAGATGTGGAGTCAAGAGTCTGAAACGTATCTTCTACACAATATATGTTATGAATGTCTTCATCGTATTTTTGTGTCAGAGGGAGCAGTGGATCATTCAAATTCTCCGATATCTTAGTGGTAGAAGTTCATCTCTGTTCTAGATAATGCAGCATTGAAATTGTTCATGTATTAAAGATTTGTTGTTGTAAATAATGTAGTATTGAAATTGAAATTGTTTATATAGTAAATATTTTGTTTCAGTAGACTAATCTTACACCATTTAAATTATTTTATATAATAAAGAGTATTTTTTTAGTACCTTAAACTTACAACAAAACCAACAAATTTAAGTCCAATTTAGTAACTTGAATTTCATAAGTCCACATTCTCTGGGTGGTAGCATTTTTGTGAGAAAAATATATTAAAACAATGATTAAAGTTTAATATAAATCATAATTTTTATTCATAAATTCAACTGATTAATATTATGAAAAATCATAATATTTTGTAAAAAAAAATAATAATAATAAATCTACCCCTTTTTTCGCCTTTCTATGTGCATCATAACACACCATATTAGTAGAATTATACAAAATATTATTTATGGGTTTACAATCACATTGACATATAGCACATTTGTACATTGTACCACATTTACAATATAGGGATGTTATATAAAACATAAAATATTATTTGTGGAGATGTTTTGAAAAGAGTCATTGTTCAGATTTGGTTGAAGTTGTTTTTTTAAGTGTATAGGTGTGTCCCTTATTGGAATCTGTGGATTAATCAACTTTTTCATCATAAATTTCAATCTTAGGGTTGGTAATTGAAAATGAGGCATATTCTTCATCATCCTCTCTATTGAGATTTTGATAAATTAACTTCTTCTCATTTATAAAAAGGTATGTTTATATAACTAGCAGAGCCACATAATTATGGCTGATCAACACCTAAAGGCTGATAAGATGAAAAGAATTCTTAAAAGAATATATTAAATTTTATTATTGATTAACAAATAAACGGTTGAGCTTCATTTATTTGGTGTTAATATTTTAATTTCTGTTAATCACTTATGTGGCAATCAGTTAGCTATCAAAGTAATTTTTAAATATGATTAGCTAAATGTAAAAAAGTAAACATATAAACGGATGTCTCTATAATAGCTAAGAAGTTAATGATTGAAATCACAGCCATTTATTTTGTGTGACTACTAAGAATATTCCAGCCATATTTAATCTTGTCCATAGAAAACTTATTAAGTACTAAACCCCTATTAAATCTGTCCATTGTCAATAGATGTGGCGTAATTACTTTTTCACATTTACTAAATAAAATTAAAAAACTACTTGTTCACCAACAGATTACCACTTTCACTGATTAAGATCATTACCTTGTTCACCTCCTTTTGTAACGGATTGTTCATTACCTCTTCCCTCTTGTGGCTTGTCCTTACATTTTACCACCTCTGATATTGACGAGTGGCCTGACCGCGTTACCTATTCCCTCCGTTTGTCATTTATCCCTTCCGTGCCTCTCATTTAATCATTTACGTGGCTTGGTCTTTTGATTATTTGTGTGGCTGGCCATTTATCTCTACTCCGAAGCTTAACTGTTTCACTTAACCTGCGTTTGAAATTGATTGCATAACCTCGCTGCATAACTGCATACCTAGATCGTTGGATAACTGCATATCTATCCTTATCCCTGATCATTGTTGTTTCCCTAAATTTCTCATCCATTTTGAACCTGTTACTATCGTTCTTGCTTTTTTAACCTACTCCATATAGAACTAGGTGTATAAATGAGAACCCCTGGTTTATTGAATCGGATTGTTGCATAGATGAATTCGCTGCATCAAGAGACCTTTGGATATATTTATTTCTTCTTTAACACGGTGTTGGGAGTTTCTCTCATCTCTGGTGCAATCAACCATTAAAGTTGTATCTCAGTAATCAATGGTTCATGTCACTCTGTAATGTGCAGTGTACACTCCATAATTGTTTTTCGAGCTATCACAATCATATTCATAGGGTTTTCGACACACCAAAACTTGTATGATGATATAATCAATAAATTTACAGGATATAGGATACACGATACAAGAACTCATGACTGAGATTAATGGTGATTATATTTTATTTATATTCCCAAAATTTGTATGATGATATACTGAAGAAATTTACAGGATACAGGATATGCCTGCGATTATTTATATTCTTTTCTGTGTACTTTCATAACAACCAACCTGTAAGCTTATCAATTTTATTAATTTATTTTATATTTTAATAATTTAAAAACACCTTTCAACTCGAAGATAACAATATCAGGCCCACCATTAATCAGACATGGTTCATTAATATATTCTTTTCTGTGTACTTTCATAACAACCAACCTGTAAGCTTATCAATTTTATTAATTTATTTTATATTTTAATAATTTAAAAACACCTTTCAACTCGAAGATAACAATATCAGGCCCACCATTAATCAGACATGGTTCATGTAAAACAGGTGAGCAAGTGGATTTGAAACAGTTTTCTAGTGACCTTGAACTATCAACAAAGCGTATAAATTCAATTAATTTATTTCATATTTTTTATAAAACTCAAATGATATGTAATTTATGTGTGAGCATTTGTTTTACATGAACTCATGCCTGAGATTATGTTTTATTTACATTCTTTTCAGCGTACTTTTTTTATTAATTACCATACAATATAAACTTATTTATAAAATTCAGATAATATGTAATTTATATGTGTGTTTCGTTTGTATTTGTACATTATTATTAATAACTATATTGGAAAGCTGAAAGAAATAAGTGAAATAAGGAAAGGGCTAAGAATTGTAGAATAATAATTAAATAAAATACATGCAAAGTTGAGTTATTCTTCTTGAGTTATTATCAATAATATCAACTACTTTATACATTGTTTGCATGATTTATTTTTACATTATTAGTTACACTTTTTCCCTAACCCTAACTCTAATCCTAATCATGAATATTAACCTAAACCATTTATTAACATTAATATTTAATCATGATATATTAATAATCATAATCTTTAAAATAATATTATTAATAATCTTAAAAGTAAATAATATTCCTAAATACTAAACTTGATCATTTATTAACATTAATATTTAATCATTTATTAACATTAATATTTAATCATCATATATTATTAATCTTAATCTTCAAAATAATATTATTAATAATCTTAAAAGTAAAATAACATTGTTAATGTTTAAATGTAATGTATTATTAATGCTTAAAACTAATGTAATATTAATGTAAACAAATAATGGTATATTATTAATGTATTAATTTTATAATTTGTTAATATATTATTAATGTAAAACCCATTAATAGTAATGAATAAATATAAAAATTTATCAATAAAGTAATAAATAAATATAAAATAATATAGGAATAACAAGTTAATAACAATGAATAAATATAATAATATAGCAATAAAGTCATAAATAAATATAGAATAATATAGTAGAAAATAAGTAATAAATAAATATATAATAACATAGTAATACTAGGTTTTATTATTTTTTTCAAGAAAATAATTAATAAGGTTAAATAAATTTATAAATTATAATTTATTAAAGTTCTACGATAAATAAATAAGCAAAGTTCAATAATTAACATTTTAAATTTTAAAAATTTAAGTTTAATAAATTTTCAAAGTTTCGGAGATTTAATAATTTTAGACAACTTAAAATAAAATAATTAAACATTTTCTTTGTAAACTTTTCTTATTTTTAAATATAAATAATTATGTTTCTAATAACTATATAACATTAGTTTTATAATTGATGATGTTAATTTTGTATAAGTATCTATTTAATTAATAATCCTACATTAATAACACATTAATATTATAATAATGTTACATTAATACTCTTAATAATGATAATGTTACATAAATATAATTTTAATAATGTTACATTAATATTAATATTAATATGAATATTATTAAGTTGAAGATCTTTCATTAATAATGTCATGTTAACAATGTGACATTAATTTTAATAATATTACATGAATATAATGTTAATATTTACTAAAGAATAGATATAATTAGTCAATAAACATTTTTATTATACAATCAAATAATAAATTTAAATCTTTATTATACAATCAATAGTGAATTGAGTAAATAGTAAATTAAAATTTTTATTATACAATCAATAAACATCATTGCATTTAAATCTTCATAGGATCAATAAACACCATGAATTATAGTGTTTGAATACAATTAATGCTATATCAGTTTGACAAGTATTTTATTCTTAAACAATATTAAATTTTGATGAATAGTTTATTCTTAAATGGAAAGACAACCCAATAATTGTCAATATGGCTCAATCCATTCAAGTTATTCATCTTATTACATTTAAAATGTCACAATATGGATTAATTTTAATGTTTACTTCTTAATTTATTAAAGTGAAACTTAATCTCTCGCATTTTTACTCCTTAATTCAATGTCATCTTCTTGTATGTCACAAATATCAATGTTAACCTCATAAAATTATTTCTCTCTAAATGTGGCTATGTGAGACACTCTTCAATGTAAACTACAAGACCAACTTCAAACAAAAAATATATTTCTCTTGACAAACATAGTAATACTAAAAACTTATCCCAATGTTGCAACCTGACCAACATAGTAATATTTGAATGTGACAAACATAGTAATGTTGAAATGTGACGAACATATTAACATCGATGTGATAAACATAGTAATGTTGCAATCTCAAAATCAATGCAATGTCACTATGTGATGAACATTGCCTTGTTGTTGGAATTTGAAGAGCCATCCCTTTTGTCGCAATGTGATGAAAATAGTAATGTCGCATTCTGACAAATAGTGTAATGTCACAATGTCACGAACATAGTAATGTTGCAACATGACGAACATAGTAATGTTGCAATGTGACGCAATATGATGAACATATACTGTTGTGACGCACTTTGACGAACATATAATGTTGCAATATGACACAATATGATGAACATTTAATGTGTTGCAATATGACGCAATATGATGAATATATAATGTTGCACATGAACATTTAATGTGTTGCAATGTGACCAACATGTTGCAATGTGATGCAAATGTTGCAACACATAACGTGTTGCAATGTGATGCAAATGTTGCAACACATAACGTGTTGCAATGTGACGAACATATAAGGTCGCAATGTGACACAAATACAATGTTGTCGCAATTTGATGCAAATATCCTTTCATCATAATGTGACACAAATATCATGGCATCGCAATGTGACGACCATAGTATTGTCTTCGCAATGTGACAAACATAGCCTTCTTGTCACATTCTGATGAACATGGCCTCCTAATCACAATGCGATGAAAATATGATGTCATCGCAATGTCACACAAATATTATGTGGTAGCAATGTGATGACTATAACCTTTTTGTCACATTGTCATGAACATGGCCTCCTTGTCACGATGTGATGCAAAAACTTATCCCAACGTTGCAACCTGAGGAACATAGTAATATTGAAATGTGAGAAACACAGTAATGTTGAAATGTGAAGAACATGTTAACATCGATGTGATGAACACAATAATGTCACAATCTCACAATCAATGCAATGTCGCTATGTGATGAACATTGCCCTGTTGTTGGAATCTGAAGAGCAATCCCTTTTGTCGCAATGTGATGAACATAGTAATGTCACATTCTAACAAAGAATGTAATGTCAGAATGTCACGAACATAGTAATGTTGCAATGTGACGCAATATGATGAACATGTAATGTTGTGAGGCAACATGATGAACATATAATGTTGCAATGTGACACAATATGATGAACATATAATGTTGCATGAAGATTTAATGTGTTGCAATGTGACCAACATGTTGCAATGTGACACAATATGATGAACATATAATGTTGCATGAATATTTAAGGTGTTGCAATGTGACCAACATGTTGCAATGTGACGCAAATGTTGAAACACATAATGTGTTGCAATGTGACGAACATATAATGTCACAATGTGACGCAAATATCATGTTGTCACAATTTGGTGCAAATATCCTTTCATCACAATGTGAAACAAATATCATGGCATCTCAATGTGATGACCATAGTATTGTCTTTGCAATGTGACAAACATAGCCTTCTTGTCACATTATGACGAACATGGCCTCCTCATCACAATGTGATGCAAATATCATGTCATCGCAATGTCACACAAATATCATGTGATAACAATGCGATGACTATAACTTTGTCATCACATTGTCATGAGCATGGCCTCCTTGTCACAATGTGATGCAAATATCATGTCGTAAATATGATGCAAATATCATGTCACCGCAATATGATGAAAATATCCTGTCATCGCAATGTCACACAAATATCATATCATCGCAATGCGACGACCATAGCCTTCTTGTTGTAGTGCGATGAACATAACATCGTCCTAATTAATACATTAAGGTTATGTTCAACCTACGCTATTTACTAAGGCTATGTTCGACGTAGGCTATTTAATAAGGCTATGTATTAATACTTTATTAATGTATTAGTATGGTCATTAAAGTCCTAATAATGTATTAATAAGGTTAGTAAAGTCAATGTATTACTAATTTATTAATGTATTATTAAAATGTATTAGTGTATTAGTGTATTAATACTTTAGCAATGTATTAATTAATAATGTATTAACAAATTAATACAATACATTATTAAAGTATCAATTGATTAATAAGTTACATGATACATTAATGAAAATCAATACTTTAATTTAAACATTACGTTATTGTAATGATGCATTATTTATGTATCAATACTTTAATAATGTATTACTATTTTATTAATGTTTTAATGCACTAATACTTTACAATGTACATTAATGTATTAATGTCATCCACAGTGATGGCCATGGCTAGCCATGATCTTCTATAGAAAACAATTATCAAACATGGTTAACCATTGTGAACCATGCTCAACCAAGGTCAACCATAGTGAAGGTCATGCATACAGAAGTTCTAGGGAAGTTAACAATGGTCATGTTCAACAAAATTTAAGATTGGTCATGGTCAACCATAGTCAACCATGGCCATTGCCAATTAATGTATCAATACTTTAATAATGTATTATTAATGCATCGTCCCAATTACTAACATAGTAATGTTGCAATGTGATGAACATAGTAGCATCACCATTTGAAAAACATAGTAACGTCCCATTGTGTCAAACATAGCGGTGTCATTCCAATGTGATGAACATAGTCCCACCATGACAATGTGATCAACATGCCATATCATCACACTATGACGAATATAGACTTGTCATTGCAATGTCATAAACATAGACACGTTATCGCAATGTGACACAAATATCCTATCCTCGTAATGTGACACAAATATCTTGTCATCACAATGTAATGAACATAGCCTTATTGTCATAATGTGTTGAACATAGCCTTGCCTTTTCGATGTGACGAACATAGCCTTGCTGTCACAATGTGATGAACATTGCCTTATCATTACACTGGCAAATAAAGCCTTATTATCACACTGTGAACAACATAGCCCTAACATTGCACAGTGAATACTTATCGTCACACTATGACGAAGATATCCTACAATGCGATGAACATAGTGTTGTCATCCCAATGTGATAAAAACATCATGTTCGCACAATGTAATGCAAATATTCTATCGTCACAATGTGATGAACATAGCCTTATTGTCGCTATGTGTCGAACATAGCCTTGTCGTTGCTATGTTCTAAACATACCCTTGTCATTGCAATGCTACAATCATATCCTTGTCGTTGCAATGTGACGAACATAGCCTTGTCATCACAATTTCATGAACATAGCCTTCTCGCCTCTATGTGATGTACATATCCTTTTCATAGACTCAATGTCGCAATGTGATGAACATTTCATGTTGTCGCAATGTAATGCAAATATCATGTTTTCACAATCTGATGCAAATATCTTATCTTTGCAATGTGAGGACCATATCCTTATCGTGGCTGTGTAACAAACTTATCCTTGTCCTCACATTGTGGTGAACATGGCCTCCTCGTTACATTGTGACTCAAGTATCATTTCATCACAATGTGACAAAAATATCATGTCATCGCAATATGATGCAAATATCGTGTCGTCCCAATGTGACGATGTTAATGTATCAAATAAATAATAAGTTAAATGTTACATGAAACATTAATGCATAAAAATTAATTATTACATTACATTATTAATGTGTCAACTAAATAGTACATTATGTTATACATTAATAAAAAAATATATTTTAATTTATAATAAGTTATTAATGTTTCAAATAAATAATAAGTTATAAGTTACATTAGACATTAATGTATACAAATTCATTGTTACACTAAATAATACATTATATTATACATTAATAAAAAGTTATATTTTAATTTATACATTAATATTAATGTAATAATGTGTTAACACTTTATTAAAATACTTTATTATTTAATTTATGTACTAATATTTTACTAATGTATTTATTAAAAATGTATTAAGATATTAATTAATTAAATTAATACAGTTTAGTAAACTTTAATGTATTAGTGTTATTTATAGTTATGACTACAAGAAACTATAATTATGGTTAGTCATTGTAAACCACCATAATTTTCAATAAAAGTATAGATACTTTAATAATGTATTATTACTTTCTTAAAGTTTTTATTAAAATATTATTACTTTTATAATGTATAAAGTATTACTACTTTTATAATGTATTTATACATGTATTATTACTTTAACAATTAATTAATTACATTATGCATTAATATATTAATACTTTAATTTATAAATTATAGTAATGTAATATTATATTGTTAATGTATTGATATTTTAATAATGCTTTATTACATATATTAAGTTTAATGTATTACTACTTTATTAATGTATTATTAATGTTGTCTTTATTAGTGTGTTATACTTTTGCATTATAGAAATTAATAATGTATTAATTAATTAATATATTAAATAAGGTGTTAATGTGTCTATTTATTAATATATTACATTATTAATGTATCAATTAATTAATACATTATCAATTAATTCATTATCAATGTATAAGTAAATTAATATGTTACATTACACAAATGTAAAATAATATTTTAACTTATACATTAATAAACTATTAATTTATATACATTAATACATTAATATAAAATATTAATGTATTACATTAATATAAGATATTAATGTATTATATTAATCAGTTCTATTTATATATTAGTATAAAGTAATAATTAATTAACACATTAGTGGTCATGTATTACATTAATATAAGATATTAATGTATTATATTAATCAGTTCTATTTATATATTAGTATAAAGTAGTAATTAATTAACACATTAGTGGTCATTCCCAAGACAAGTTGTTCCATGAAGTAGTAGCAATCACTTTATAAAGAGAAAAAATGATGTCCATTTATCTATATCAACCATTTTTATAAAGTAGTTTTATTTTAATTTTTTTTTTTTTAGAAACTTTAATATATGTATGGTTTATTAATGTATTTATTAATATTATTTTTAATGTATGTATGTTTATTAATTTATTAAATTAATAATATATATATATATATATATATATATATATATATATAATTTATAAATGTATTTATTATTTAACTAATTTTTTAATGATTAATATAATAATGTATAAATTAATTAATACAATAAATTAATAATGTATTTATTTATTAATACATTAATAATGTATTTATTAATTAATATGTAACATTTATATATTACATTAATTAATTAATGTATTGATAGTTAATTTATAAAATGTATTCATCATATTTATATATAATATTAACATAATAATGTATTTTTTTATTATTATATTAATTAATTGATTATTTATATATTTGTTAACCAATATTTTATTACTTACATTTATGTAATATTATATCAATAATGAAAATATTTATATATTATTAATGTATTAATACTTGATTAATATATTTAACAATCTATTTATACATTACTAATATATTAAAAAAATACTTTATTAATTAATTAATATGTCACATTATTACTTTGTTTTTTAATGTCTTTAGTTTAGTTTTAATTTCTTATTATTACATGCTTACTCTATTATTATTATTTTGTTATATTGTGTTTTATTTCTCATTAGTTAATTTATACTTTATTATCAATTATCAATTAATATTTTATTTATTATTAATATCAATTAATAATTAAGAAAAAAAATATTATAAATTAATAATTTTAGATTAATTAGTTATAATTAATTAATTATTAACATTTAAGTAATTAATTAATATACTTTAATAAATTATTAATAATTATTTAAAAAAAACAAAGATAATTAATTATTAATTATTATTTATTTGTTACATTTAAAGTGCATTAATTTATTAATGGTTATTTCATGCATGCGGACCATCAACTAGCAACAACCACTTTTATGTAAAAAGTGGTTGATATACACTGATTGGCATCATTTTTCACCCTTTTCAATGAATGGTGCAGATCCGCCCTAATTGGTCTATCGGACCTTAAGACAGTATGTGATTACTTGTGATTCTTTAGAATTTTGTTTCTTTGCTCAAAAAACATTAAGAGAAGCTTTCCAACCTCACCATATTTTTGTTGAGTTAAGAGGTTAGGAAGATTGGCAGTGTGATCAATATTTTGAAAATGAGATCTAATATGGGTATAGGCTCGACAATCTAAGAGAATGCGCTTTTCATCTTCAACCTTTTTAGTGTCACAAAGGTGACACACTCTTTCATCCCATGGCATTTTAGGAATTGACCAATGCCCAGTTTCACTATGGAGCTCACGATAATTTGTTCTTATCTTAGCAATGTCTATTTTTTTTATAGTTTTGATCTTCTAGATTAGGGTTGATTACATCTTTATAATACCTTAATTTTTTTTTTCCTCTAACTCTTTATCACACCACATTTTTTCCTTAAATTTTGTTTGACATTTTTTTTAATAGTATATTTATTCTGCAAAATGGTTTCTTCCATGATTCCCCAATAGTTTAGCCAAGACCAGGCGTCTTTATACCATCCTCACTTGAGTCAATGGTGGTTATGACTTGATTTTGAAGCAAGTTTAGGTAGCCTCTTGTCTTCCATGTTGTTTACTTGTTCTTATACATTAGGTATCTAGTCATAGCCATGCTCTCAATGGGGGAGAGGCTTGTTTCTACGAGGAGGATGGGATAGGGCATATTTCCTTTAATTTTGAGATTATAGGTTATAAAATTCTTTTGTATTTTCTCTATCTTTCTCTAGGATTCACGAGAGATACTAGAGCCCCAAACTTCACATCCGTATTTAGAATAACATGTGTAACAAGAGTCTCAAACAGGAGTTTCTTTTTATTCCAACTCCAAATATCAANCTCAATGCTATAATTCCAATTGAGCTTGTGGTGAATATCAATTCCAAGATATTTGTATGAAGTCACTTCCTCCAAGTTGTTGTTGTCATATACAAAGGTATCATAAGGGATCTTATTGTATTTAATAATCATGACATTAGTCTTATCAATATTAACAATCATACCCATATTGGAGCAAAAGTCCTTGAGGATTCTTAGTTGGTTTTCAGGATCATGGGGACTCCTTGCCATAAGAACGATATCATCGGCATACAAAAGAAGATTGATGACTATACCAGTGAGAGTAGGGTTGACACAACCTACTTTTTCCAAGCATTCTTCTAACTTATCAATGTATATGCCAAAAAGGGTAGGGGACAAGGGACAACCTTGTTTGGCTCCGATATTGCAGTTAATCTCTTTTGACCAGTCCTCAATTTTTTTAAACTTAGAAATAACGTTCTCATACATCTTTATTGCAACAGCCCTCAACTTGAGAGCCACTTTTATCTCTTCCAACCTATTCCAAAGGTTCTTCCTAGGAACCATGTCAAAAGATTTTCTAAAGTCAACAAAACAACAAAAATATTGGTTTTAGTATTACAAAACTCCTCTGCAATGATCCTAAAGGTAACAAGATGGTCCACAGTTGAATGATATCTCCTAAACTGAGCCTGGACTTTAGCTCTTTTATCATGAATTTCTAGCCAAATGCTAATTTTCTTTTCCAAAATAATTCCATAAAGCTTGTCTAAAATTGGGCTAATCATAATGGTCCTATGATTAGAGGGAATGTTTTTATCGCCATTTTTAAAATTATGAACAATGAGGCTTTGCGTCCAAGGTTTAGGGAAGCCCTGCTTGGCTGCTAAGTTGAAGAGCTTGTGTATATGAGGGATAAGGATTGGCCCTCGGATTTTAAAATTTTTGTGCTTGGTATCCTTCAATGTCCTTAGCTTTCCCATTTGCAAGTCGCTTAACCCTGAACTCTATGTCATCTAAAGAAAAAACTTTTTCCTTTGTAGGGACAATAGGAATGTTGTCCATGGAATTAGGGAAATCATAAAAAATTTTAAGGTATGAATTCCAGTCCGTTAAGGGAATCCTATTATTTTCTTTAGTATTGCATTTTAGAATTTGGCTCCAGAACTTCTTAGGATCCAACTTGTATAGTTGTGAAAGTTGCTCTTTCCTTTTATTGATATAGTATCTTTTTCTCCTTTTAATTAGGGCTTTGTACGTATTGATCTTATCAAGTTTTAAGCGATCATTAGAAGCATCTCTAATGGCTTTCCTAGCAATTTTACATTATTTATCATACCAAGGGTTGGTTGTCCTATTATTCGTTTTATGGGACACCTTGAAAGAGAACTTGTTAATAGAAGTGGAAAGGGTAGTTGTAAAATTATAATAGAGTTCTTCAATGTTGTCATTATAAGTTAGGAGGTTTAATTTAGGATTCAAATCCTTTAAGAAAATGTCAACTTTACTTTTGTTAAGTGTAAATTGCTTTGATTATCAGAATTCTCTTCAATGGTGCTCCTATCCATGGAGAATTTTAGAGTTAGGGTTAAAGGTTTATGATCAGAGTGAGGCTCATGGTCATTTAAAAGGTCAAAAGTTGTTATTTGGCTGGAAATGTGGATATTATATATCACATAATCTACAACACTACTACCTATCCCATGAATACAAGTCATTTGGTTGGAGTTTGGCCACTTCATTACTCCATTGCAAATTATTAGGTCTTGAGAGTTGCAGAGCTTGACCAACTTAGTACCAAACAAATTCTCAATTAGGTCTTCAAAGCTTCTTTTGTAGATATTAGATAAAACAAGGTCCTCATCTAGCCATAAATGATTATGGTTGGAGCCATTACTTAAAAGAGTAGTTTTTTTAGTTACAGTCTTAGCATTAAAGTCTCCTAGGAGGAGGATATTACCTTCATTTTTCAAATTATAAATATCTTGTTCTAAATTATTATAGGGACAATTTTTATCTAGGTTATTTTTCTTATAAAAAGTAGAATTAATATGTGCAAAATAACAAATTGCTATATACATCTTCTTAGCATTGGTGTTTGAAATTTCTATTCAAATGTATTGATTAAGAGGTCAATCTGATGAAGTTGAATGTGATGAGAAATGCTTTTTATAATATAACAAGCTATTCCTCCTATCCCTCTACGGTGGGATTTTTTGTTCCATGTTGACCACAAGACCAAATCCTTCCATGTTAAGTTTCAGTTAGATAGATAATATCAATATCACTTGGGATCCTACAAATCCTTCCATGTTAAGTTTTAGCTAGACAGATACTATTAGTATCACTCGGCATACAACTTATCATATGACCTTTGTGCCATGGAAAGCCATGACAATTCCAAAAAAGGATCCCAAGTGTTCCAAATTCCTATTTATTATTATTTTTCTAATCTCTATCCCTAACAATAACTTTTCGATTTCTGATTATTGCCTACTTTCCTTCTTTCGTGGCTTCTTTTACCTTCCTTAGTTCAGCTTGGTCTTCAGGGATGAGGTCTTATTTTTTATCGTTCAAACCGGGATCATACAAACAATGCAGAGTTATCTTTAAAAGCCTAAAACAAAMWTTTTCATTTACCCATAGATTATCAAACTTTTTCATTTACGCTCTAGTACTATAACCATATCTTCTCTGTTCTCTGGATATTTCATGGGTTCACTCCATCGCTTTCCAAATATTTCTCCATATCTGTTGAAAAACAGATCTACTRTTTCTTCTCCGAAATGGTATTCCARCASACTTCCAGTCACTGCTCTCACTTCTTTTGCAAATTTTTTCCTGTACACTTCCTTTGCAGAGGTCGAGATTCTCATGGCTTTAACCTTCTCTTCYGAATCTGGTTTTATCAGGATATCCAAATGTTGTATTTAAAATGAACCCTCTCTTGCTACTTCACTACTCACTTCCTCACGACACTGGCAGAAGAGGGGCAGGTTGAAAGAATCCAGCTTCTCCTCCTTGATCAACCCCTGGAGCAATACAACGTCGTCATTTATAATTTAGTTCAGTGAAGACAAAGGTAAGAAAGGGTAGTAAAACTACCTCAGATACCAAATCATTGAAACTGATTTCTAACAACTCCTATGCACATGCACTGTAACCCTGATCACTTGGTTCACGTGAACTTCGATCCATTAAAACCAAAAGCATGCACCCACCATGAACCAGCTCCTGTGCCCGAGGGCTAAGAAACCTATTGAAATCCTTCTGATATTGACAGAAATATTAAATATAATGTAACCTCAATAGGCTGACTGTACACTGTCAGCGGTCTTGGCTAGTTGTACCTTCTATTCTTGATTTTCTTGATCCTATTTAGCTCAGATATTTCCCTTTGCATAATACTTCTTCATGAACTCATTTTGTACTCTTCTACTTATAATTTAATATACCGTGTTCTGTTCTATTCTTCCTCTCTGCATTTCTTTCTTCATAATTTATCATGGTATCAGAGCTTCAGTAGTAAGTCTCTTCACATAGGCTAGAGAGCAACACAATCCTCACAGCGCAAAGCTTACACAGATCACGAGAGAACGCTACACAGACTTTTCACAAGGCTTGAAGAGTTGTCCGTAATACTCTCAAAAGATCCTCATAGGAAGCTCACGCGAGGAAACAGAGCGACGTACACTCAAAATATTGAGGAAGTGAAGACTACAGATGGAGAAAGAGTAAAGATTCTTGCAAAATTTTCAAATTCTTAAAAGATTCATGAAGAAGAACTGCAGGATGCAGGAACATTTGAAGAACTCGAAGAATTCATTCAAATTCGTTAAAAATTCCTGCAGAAGGTAGAATAGTTTAAAGATTTACAGGAATTCTCTCAAATCCATCAAAGATTGTAGCAGATAACGCTAAGCTTTAAAGAACTCGTGAAATTCCTTCAGATGCAGCAAAGATCGCCTCTAAGGAGAAAAGAACAACCGTCACAGCAGTAAGATCCGTCCTTCGAACAGATCTGAGGTAGAAATCCAGTTCAGAAGGTACGAGGAGAGTGCGGAAAAGGAGAAAGAATTTCAGCCATTAGATCTTGTGTAGAGGACCGATAGTTGTTGGATCAACGAGAAAGTGCACCAGGTTTAGTCCTCTGGAGAGCATAGGAGAAATTTCAACTTGTGAAGTCATGAAATCATCTAGACCATCCATTAACGGACATGTGGGGAGATCTCAACATTTCACTGACTCGCAAGGTGTAAAGGTTAGAAGATTGACATGAGAATTCACAAATCGTGAAATTTCGAGTCATTCTGGACCGTTGGATCAAGAAAGATCGTGAGTCGTCCATCTCAGAGGACAGGTGGCAGTAGATCTAAGCACCATCAACATTTCTGCATTTTGGAGTTTGGGATATCAGAGGTCTTGTTGACGAAAGGTCGGGACACTCTATGACGAAAGTCCCAAAATCCCAAAAAGATCACAGTCATCCATTCATTCAGACACGTGTCAGAGATCGAGGAAACCGTCGGTATTTCGGCTACCAGGGTTTCAAGCTGACATAGGATTTGGAGTCACAAGTCACAAAATCGCGAAATTATAAGGATTGTCCATCTTGCGGGGATGCATGGCAACTATCTAGGCCTTCGGGGAAAGTCACGAAAGGAAAGGGCCATTGACATGTGAGAGATCGGGATATTGAGAAGACAGAGTTTCTCGACATTGGGAAATAGGAAGTCCCAAAACCCGAAAGCGCGCGTTTAAGTCGCAAAACCCTGAAAGGGACTGCGGTCATATCAGGAGAGGTCAAGTGGACCAGAGGTATAGCCCAAGGGGCTAACTAAAGTTAAAGCCATTTCGGAAAATCATCATTTCGAAGTTCGCATTTTTGGAAAGTCTAGGACAAAAGTTCTAAAATCTTGAAATAATGAATCCTGATATCCTGAAGCGATCTAGACCATCAGATCACTGTAAGATCTAGATCGTTGAATTTTCCAAAGGAAAAATTTCGACATTTTTCATACTAGGAGTTCGAAGGACCCAGGATCGTCATAGCAAAATCGCCGAAGTTCTAAAACGTGAAATCCCGAAAAGGCATTAGCGCCATCATATTTTGGATTTTGGCAAATTGAGAGACAAAGAATCAGCAAAGGCATCGTGACTCCCCGATTCATGAAAATCCAACAGTGCTTTAACATTTAGGCACGTGATCACATTGAACGGAGACTAAGGGCCAATTCAAGGCCGATAAGCTCTCTTCGGCAATCAATAATATGCATTTCGACAATCGGAAGTTGGAAAGACAAGAGATCGGAGGACTTGTATAATGAAGTTTTGAAGTCAAAATCGCGAAGACAAAACTCGCGAAGTCGAAACTCGCAAAATCTCGAATCGCGGAGTTCCAAAATCACTGCAAGAAATCAAAAGACCTGGTTTTACACGCGGGAAACAGGTAAATAAGATTTATTTTCTTTTTTGTTAAATTCTTTAAATATGGCGTCGTCTAGCAATTTAGGACAAACTCCGGGTCCGATTCTTCTTGGAAAGAACTATGAGTTCTAGTCTCTTTGGATGAGATCGTTCTTGCAAGCACAAGAGTGCTGGGATCCATTGGATCATGGATATGTGGAACTAGATCCAACAGACTTGTCCGCCATGAAAAACCAACAGAAAATTGCTTAGGCAACGTAGAGAAACAGAGAAAATAAAGCTAAATTATGGATTGAAAATTCTGTGGATGACTCGATTTTCTCAAAAATCACAAGCGCTGGTACTTCAAAATAGGACTGGGACATCCTTAAATCTTCCTATCAAGGAAATGATAGGGTCAAAATAGTTAAATTGTAGACCTTGAGGATGCAATTCGAGACTCTAAGGATGACAGAGTCCAAAAATGTGGATCAGTTCATGACCAGATTCATGGGCATCGTGAACGAGATCAGATTGACTAGTGAAACCATCACTGATCAACTAATTGTTGAGAAAATCCTCAGACGTTTACCAAATAAATTTGAAATGGTTGTAACAGCAATCCTTGAATCCAAGGATCTGTCATGTTTTTTAGCAGATGAACTAATTGGTTCTCTGGTGACACATGAGACCAGACTGCATCTCACAGATGAGTCAATTGCCAATTCTTTCAAAACGCAATTCTCCTACAACATAGGTAGAGGCAGAGGGCGAGGCATAGATCACCAAGGAAGAGGGAACAGTCACAGAAATCCTCATTCCAGTGGAGGACACATACAACAACAATTGAATCAACACTTCCAAGCACACAGACAACAAGATTAGAATAAGAGGTTTTATCCTCAAAGAGGAAGAGGGAGAAGATCAAATGAGAAATCAAGCATACAATGCTATTACTGCAAAAAATATGGGCACTATGAATATGAATGCAGGAAGAAGCAAGCATATCATCTCTCGGGCATAACACATGTGTCAAATCACATGGGAGAAAACTCAGGAGATATGTTTCTTTCGTGCCACAAGACTGAAAAACAACCTAAAGATCTCTGGTTGCTAGACAGTGGATGCAACAATCACATGACATGTAACAAAGATTTACTTTCATGCATTGATTCTTCACTCTCATTTGATATTACACTTGGAAATGATTCTTTAGTCAAAGTTCAAGGAAAATGAACTTTTCCTATCCTTACTAAACAAAATGTAAAGAAAGACATAAACAATGTCTATCATGTTCCAGATCTAAAACATAATTTGCTAAGTGTAGGATAGCTCATTGACCATGGCTATAAGGTACTTTTTGAGGGAGCATCTTGCAAAATATATGACAAAAACCCCATCATAAAATTGATTTCTGAAATCCATGACTCTGAATAGGATGTTTCCCCTTACACTCATAACTGCAAATCTGAGTCAACCATATGCATAGAGTGCATCTACCCTCAATGAAACAATGGTTTGACATACAAGATTTGGACATCTACCATTTCAGATTCTAAGTCTTCTTTAGAAGAACTCAATGGTCAAAGGTCTTCCTATCTTTAAAGAGCAAATTTCCCCATGTGAGTCTTGTATACTTAGAAAACATAAAAGAACTAGTTTTCCACAATCATCAAATCAAGCCAAACAACATCTTGAACTAGTACACACTGACCTATGTGGACTAATGCAAACAGATTCAATAGGTGGTAGCTTTTACTTTTTAACATTTATTGACGATTTTAGCAGAAAAATATGGATTTATTTTCTCATACACAAGTTTGAAACTTTTGCAAAATTCAAAGAATTCAAGGCAGAAGCTGAAAAACAGAGTGGCAAATATATCAAAGCACTCAAGTCAGATAGAGGAGGAGAACACAACTCCAGATATTTTGCAATTTTTTGCAAATCATAAGGCACTATCATGCAAACAACAGCCAGGTATACTCCACAACAGAATGGAGTGGCTAAAAGAAAAAATCAGATAATAATGAATATGGCAAGAACACTTCTCAAAGAGAAAAGTTTGTCAAATATTTTTTGGGCTGAAGCAGTAGTATGCTCAGTTTATCTCCTGAATAGATCTCCAACCACAAGTCTCCCCAAGAAGCATGGAGTGGGACAAAGCTCAATGTTGCACATCTAAGGACATTTGGATGCATAGCATACGCTCACATACCTTCCAAATTAAGGAAGAAATTGGATGACAAAAGTGAGAAATGTATATTCACTGGATATAGTGAAACATCTAAAGCTTACAGGCTTTACAATCCAATCTCCAAGAAACTAATTCTCAGCAGAGGTGTAAAATTTCTGGAAAATCATTCCTGGAATGAATCAGAAAATCAACAGATGGACAACCAAAATACATTTCTGCCAAGTTCTGAAAACACAGAAAATTCAAGACAGCAAGTACCTCAAACTATTCTTCCAAGATTGCAGGTACAAAGACAACCTGAAAATTCTCAGGATAACTCAACTTCCAGCAGAGACTCATTCTCTGAACCACAAAATCAGAGAACTCAAAGTTTGAGAGAAATCCATCAGCAGTTGCATGACTTTGAATATCACAACATTTTTGCTTTAATGTCATGTCAACCTACATCTTTTAAGGAAGCAGCTAAGGAGACACATTGGGTTCAAGCCATGAACCAAGAAATTGACTCCATTGAGAAGAACAAGACATGGGATCTTATTGATTTTCCAACTGACAAGAAGAGTATCGGTGTCAAGTGGGTTTACAAAACTAAACTCAATGAAAAATGGCAGATTGAAAAACATAAGACAAGACTTGTTGCCAAAGGATTCTCACAACAACTAGGTACTGATTATGGTGAAACTTTTTCTCCAGTAGCAAGACTAGACACTGTAAGGACTCTATTGACCATAGCAGCCCAACACAAATGGCAAGTATACTAGATGGATGTCAAGTTAGCATTCCTAAAAGGGTTTTTAGAAGAAGAAGTTTATGTCGATCAACCACTTGGATTTGAAGTCCAAGAACAGTCAGCCAAATTATATCAGTTGAAGAAAGCCTTGTATGGCTTAAAGCAAGCTCCAAGAGCTTGGTACAACAGAATTGACACTTACCTGATCAAAAGTGGTTTCAACATAAGCCAAAATAAGCCAACTCTTTATACCAAAACAGATCAACACGGTAAAATTTTGATTGTATGTTTATATGTTGATGACATGATCTATACTAGAAATCTTGAGTTAACAAATTTTAAACATAACATGCAATCTGAGTTTGAGATGACAGATCTTAGCATAATGAAATACTTTTAGGGATTGAGGTTGATCAATCAACCAAAGGCATTTTTGTATGTCAGCAAAAGTATGCAATAGACATCATCAAAAGATTTCGCATGGAAAAATGCAATCCAACAGAAACCCCTATACCTCAAGGCACAAAATTGAGTAAGAAAGATGAAGGCCCTACAGTGGACTCTACCCTGTACAAAAGTTTAGTAGGCAGTTTGTTGTATCTTACAGCAACTAGGCCTGACATTATGTATGCAACCAGCCTTGTTTCCAGATTCATGGAATCCCCCAAAGATTCTCATTGGAAAATGGCAACACGAATTCTGAGATATGTTGCATGAACTCTGAATTTTGGCTTATGGTACACTAAATCTGATAGTAATCAACTTTCTTGTTACACAGATAGTGATTTTGCAGGTAGCCTAGATGACAGTAAAAGCACATCTGGACATGGTTTTCACCTGGGCACGAACCTGGTCTCATGGGCATCAAAGAAGTAGCCAATTGTATCAAGATCTTCTGCAGAGGCATAGTATGTTGCTGCTACCTCAGCTTCTTGTCAAGATGTGTGGCTGAGAAGAATATTGAAAGATATGTCACATACCAAAAATGATCCAACACATACTTCAGAAAAGCAAACACATTGACACTCGCTTTCACTTCATCCGCAAGCTAATCAATAATGGTGATATTGCACTTCAATTCTGTGGTTCTCGAGATCAGCTTGCTGATATCTTTACAAAGCCACTTGGAAAATAGGTTTTTGATTTTCAAAGACAACACTTAGGCATAATCAGTGTTGATGTTTGTAACTGTTGAGTTTAAGAGGGAGTATTAAATATAATGTAACCTCAATAGGGTGATTGTACACTACCAGTTGTCCTAGCCAGCTGTACTTTCTATTCTTGATTTGCTTGAGCCTATTTAGCTCAGCTATTTCCCTTTGCATAGTACTTCTTAATGAACTTCTTCATGTACTCATTTTGTACCCTTCTACTTATATTCTAATATACTGTTTTATGTTCTATTCTTTCTCTCTACATTTCTTGCTTCACAATTTATCAGGAAATAACTTCTCCAATAGGGGGAGATCCTCCCGCATAGATTTTTCCTTTATTCCATGTCAATAAATTATTTTCTAAAATTTCGAAGGGAATCTATCATTCACACAGAAAGCTCAATAGAATCAGTCTATTATCATTCACACAGAAAGCTCACTTGGTAAAGCGTTTTATATAATTAATTTACCAAGTGAGCTTTAGAACACATTGCTTCTCTGAGTACAAATATATGTTTTGGAAACATACTTGAGATAGCCAGTGAAGACTATAGGAAGAATGCGCGAAATGGAGGCTCTTGTCTGTAAATAGTCTTGCGAAGAATGACCCCTGCTGTGAAATATGATCTGGCTGGGTTATTCTTATCAGCCATTACTGACAGAGGCAAGCTCCTAAAGAGCGAATTGAAATCAGTGGTAGGAAGATCATTAAATAATACTTGGAACTGCGGTACAGGATTGCCGACGGAAAAATATGTGGCTTCGAGAAACTTGATCACATTTTGTGCAGCCAATAGCCAATAGAGCATTCGGTCCAGATGAACAACTCAGGTCCGCAATGCAAAATGTCTTGCATTCTATTATCGCCATGGATAAAATGCTTTCCTTCAACATAGGCTCTACGAGTTCTAATGCTCTCTTCTGCAACATCACATTACGATCGATCGTCAGACAATATATAAATACTTAAACCCTTTAAATGAATGATTAACGGAGATAATTTTTGAATGAATGAATGATACTTCAAAGAGATACTTAAACCTGAAAGATAGTGGAATTTTGAGCATAGCTGAATTCTCCGAGACCGGCGTTCGTATGAAACACTTTCTCCATCTCCGTCGATGACCTTAGAAACAAACCCTCCAACACTCAGACCTGTAGCTCCAAATTTTCAGTACAGCTCAGGTATCCAATGAGCTTTTAAGGCATGTTTGTGCGTATGGAAAAATGAAAATGCTGAAACTTATAATGTGAAGATTTCACACGTTTGTGACTTCTCGACTAGACAGTAGAAGTATCTTCTGTCTTTTCGATATCATTTAGTAGCATCAATCATAGACCTCTCTTTTGTTGTTTTCAGAATTATTTTCTTCCCCACGAGCAAAGAAGAATAACATTTTCTGAAGTATCACATCCTCCTTCTGTTACTAAAACGATAGTTAATAAGATTGGAAATGGGTATTTCATTATAAAATTTTATTAATTTTTTAATATTTAAAATGATAAAAATATTTATTTGTTATATAAAATAAGATGTTATATTGTATATAAAAAAGAAATAGTGTCTCATTTAACTCTTACTTTAAAATTAAATTATTATTATTATTAATATAAAATTTTAAAACATATTAAATTAGTCCTTAAAATTAGATTATTATTATTATTATTACTATAAAATTTTATTGAATATTAAAATGATAAAAAGTTTTATTCTTAAAAAAAAATGATTTAAAAATATTGAATTTACTAAATTTTATTTAATATTAAAATGAGAAAAATGTTTACTTATCATATTCTAAAAATAAGTATTAAGAAAAATTTTCCAAGATCACCATACTTGTGTTGATTTAAAAAGTCATCAAAGTTGGTAGTGTGTCAAATCTTTTAAAATTGAAATCTAATTTAAGTATATGATGGAGTATGACAAAGTGCTTATCATTTTCAACCTTCTAAGTGTCACAAAGGTGAGAGACTCTTTCATCCCATGATGTTTTGAGAATTGACCAACCCCCACTTTCATTATGAAGCTCATGAGAATTTGTCAAAACACATATATTTTTTATGTTCTAGAATAGGGTTGATTACCTCCTCATAATATGTTAATTTTCTTTTTCCCTCTAACTCTTTATCCCACCATATTTTCTCTTTAAATTTTGAGGTAATAATAATTTTAATATTATTTTTATTCTACCATATTATTTCTTTAGTTTTTTAATTGTTTAGTCAAGCCTAAACATCCTTATGTCATCCTCCCATAAAGCCAAAAATAAATAAATTATTAATTATTTTGGATTTGACTAGTAAAGTCTATGGAGGTATACATACCCTACTCCCGTTTCGACTTGAACTTGTGACATCTTAGGAGAAAACATGCATTTTCTTAACCATTAGACCCATTGAGAATACTAAAACGCTAAAAGCAATTATGAATTATATTCAATTTAGTTGTAAATAAAAAGAAAATTATTGTAAAATAGTTATATTATTTTTAAAAATAAAATTAATTATGTGACTTTGAGATAAAAAATTATTTTATAAAAAAATTAAATAAAATACTTATTTTTTTTATTTTCATATACAATTTGCACCAAAAATACAATTATTTTAAATTGATTCTATGTTGTAATTTTATTTTAAGTTTAAAGGTTTATTGTGATGGGTTATATAATCATTTAATTAAATTAAGTATTCTTGATTCAATTTTAGTGGTGACAACATGATCCAAATTGGATCCATAAGAATAATTGGCTAGGATCTAAGATAATCAACATAAGCAATGTTTAAGGCTATGGGAGAAGTAGAGATCTATTTGTTGGCATGAAGGGCCACATTCCATAGCAATTGATGTGCACCATTGTATGTAATGCAGTCTAAAGTGGAGTTGAAGTCAGGCAATATATGGTTGTATGCAAAACAATAATGAGATGCTCATGAGACCTTTTCCACAAGGGAAAATAGACAAACAAACAAAGAAAATAAGGAGAAATGAACTCGAGAGAACTTGAAGTGTTGAAGATGCCTCACCTTCCAGTTATTCTCCTCGTCAATTCAGTCTTCTATAGCATGTTTCTCCACAATGAGAAAGTGCTTCTTTAGACATGAATGATGTAGAGAGGTTTCCTAGATGTCACTGAGGAGCATAGAGATGAATGAGAGAGGTCATAACTTTCCCATTGTTGAATAATAAAGAGCTTGGTCAAAGCAAAAAAAATGTTGTTTTTCTAGGGTAAAATCTGAGTTATGTGTGTGCATGCTTGTTAGATGTGGATTTCCTTGTCTATGGGTAAAATTGTTTGCACTATAATTCAATGATAATGGTATTCACTAAAAATTAATGGCGATCTGTGTTTTCTTTAGCTAACGAGAAATCCATGATAGCTAGGATCGAATTCATTTTTACTTAGATGCAATTGCCCATGGGTCAGTAAACCAAAATATTTGCTATTTAATCTTACCCATAATTGGTTCCAAAGTTTTAAATCAATGACCCTCTTTCCCAAGTTGTTTCTACTTACTCTGGGGTTTCTAATTTCATTTCAGGAGCTTTTGGGGATTTTCTCTCACTCCCATAGTTGATTATACTGCTAGCTCATGTCAATACCTCGTCTGTTGGTCGTGCTTCATGTTCTCAACTTTGTCATGGTATTTTCTTTTTCCCATAATTCATATATGGATCATACTTCGACATCTACGGTTGTTTGGGCATTTATTAGCTACCCATGAACCAAAGAAACATTTTTGTAATTTTGTCATCTTCCAAAATGTTTTGATGTGTTGTGGACTACCAAAAATCACCCACATGTGTCTTTGTATGTCCCAAGTCATTGAAATAGTCTTTTATATGTTTTCCCATACCGTTGTTTGTCAAATTTTACCTCTAGATATTTATTCCCAATAGTTGGTTTCCCAAATTGACTTTTAGAAGTTGGTTATTCACGACTAGATGTCAAATTCTCCCTCTGAGTTACTCCCTTCACTTTTGATCAAATCAAATCATCCCTGAACATTTCAAATTCACCACTAGTCATTTTCCACCTTCTTTATTGGGCTGAAAAAAATTCCTAGCCGACACGATTCACCCTTTGATCGATTGGGATTTCATTTAGTAGATTTCGTTCACTAGGTCAACCATACTTTAGTCAAATCAACTTGGCTTAATTATGTTTTTTCCAACTCAACTTCCGACCTGACTTCTGGGAGTTCGAATTCCCTAGATGTTGGTCAACTCAAATTGGGGCTGCTCGACTGATCTATTTTCGACTTGACTTTGGATCGGCTAGTCGAGTTTCTATAAAATTATGAAATATAAGGTTATAGTGAATAGAAAAGGATTATGTGTTGGTGATATGGATATGATATAAGCCTTTTGTTTAAGGATCATATGGTATCAGAGTAGAATTTCAAATGTATTTAGTTAGACCTATACGGTAAGTACCCACAGTGATTACAAAAGAAGTGGAAACGAGTTTTTTCTAGGGCTAGAGCGAAGTAGATCATCGAGAATGTCATGTGAACATTATGAAGAAGGAGAAGAAGAAATTCCTGAGGCCATATTGGATCGATTTGAGAACAGTTTTTCCACATTGACATCAATGGTGTCTTAACTATTGGCAGTGAAGACCAAGGAAACTCCATCAATAAATGCTTTTCATGAAGGCCCCAAGAAGGAATAAAATAAGCCAGATACATAGTGTAAGATTAAGGCAAAGATGGGAGAGTCCAACTATAGCAAGACACATGTACCTTTCTTTGTGGAGGCCAAGGTGGACTTCAATCGTTATACCAATCAAGTGGATGCTATCAGCCTAAACCAATGGCTACAACAGAAGGAAGTATACTTTATCATGCATGAAGAAAATGGAAAACAAAAGATTGTTTTTTCTTGTTTGAATCTTGAAGGTCATGCTTTGACATGGTGGGAGAGTAGTGTCGTATGAAAATAACTAGGAAATGAGCCACTAGTAACTAATTGGGAGGTTTTAAAGGACATGATAAAATCTCAATTTTATCTAATAGGATATGAGGAGACCCAGCAAATAATATGTCATTACTTAGGGCAGAGACTAGGACAATCAATGCAAGAGTTCACAACAGAGTCCAGGAAGAGAGAAATTTGTATACACCTGATGTCATTTAGACCAAAGAAAATTGATGAGGCTATTATTCAAGCACATTACCTTGATGGAGACAAGAAAAAGAAACAAACAAGCACCCACAAGCAAGTAGAACCACAAGAGCAGTAGAGAAAGTGGAAAAACAAGAAGAAGTGGAATGAGAAGAATATCATGGAAGAAATAAAAGAAGAAACACCTTCCATCCAACAATGTAAATGATGTGGTCCAAAGGGACACACTCATGAAAACTATTGGAAATTTCACCTTGAGAAGTGCCCCTAATATTCTTAGAAAATGAAGAAGAAAGAATTGATATTGGTGGAGTTGAGGAAAGGGTGGATAACACTTCATGCATGAAAGGGAATATTAACTACACTAATATTTAGAAAGAGGTGGGATTAGTGTTGAAATACATTACTATGGCACTTAGGTATCTTGTTATCTAGTGATTTCCTTGTTGTAAACAAAATTAAAAGATCATAAAAAAACATACACTTGTTGGATTATTCAACTCAAATATGATAAAGTTTTACTTACACAACTAGCAATTATGGTTCTTCTTTATTGTTACAATCGTTTAGCACATTATTTTTATAGATAAGATCATTAAAAGAGAGGCAATCACATAAACAATAGAGACACACAAATTATCCTGGGAAACCCTCATGGGGAAGAAAACCTAGAAAAAATTCCTTAGTATAGATAGACCAAAGACCAAATAGAATATCCTCCTCTACTCCTTCACTAGGAAGAGTAGCGCACCACTTGACCAAGAAATACCAAGAGATAGACCAGAAACCCTCCTTGACGTCAACTTGATTTGTAGTAGGTTCTCCTCCAAGACTTGCACACTTTTTCTCTTGTTGCAGAGCTCATCAACGAGTGTGCAAATGAGGTTCTATCCACCTTTAAAAATAATGTTCTGGCCTCCCTTATTTAGGATCACACCAACCTGCCACTTTACCCTTTTAATTTACATTTAATTGTCAAGGAACAAAAGGGTCGACTTTTACAAAGGCACATTAAGGCCTGATTAATAAATATAATGTAATAATATTATTCAACACTCCCTCTTAGGTAGAAGATTCTTCGAAGTTACAATATTTCAACACTCCTCTTTAACAAGAAGGGTATTCTACTGACAAAATTAATAACAACTGACTAGACTCAATACATCATGAAGAGGAGGGGACATTGTCATCAACATCGGGACATTGTTCGTCATATCTATAGGTCATAAAAAACAATTCTCATCATCAACATCATCAACATCAACATCAACATGATGTTGGAACATCAACATCATCAACAACAGGAAGCTGGAATAAAATCATCAACAACAACAACATGAAGATGGAACATTAGCATCTATATGTCGAAACAGAATGAGGCAGGTACATGAACAACAACATCTATGGTACTCTAACAAACCATCCTTACCGGACCTTTGAGATCTTCCCATGAACCATAAGATTCCCTCAGATATTGAATCCTAACTGAGCTACCACTACTGACCACAAATATTCTTCCAAAGAATGACCTCGGTACCCATGCTATGAAATATGATTTGGCTGGGTCATTCTTATCAGAGGAAAGATCCTAAAGAGAGAATTGAAATTAGTGGTAGTAATATCACTAAAGAATACTTGGAAATCTGGGACAAGATTTCCCATGGAAAAATATTTGGCTTTGAGAACCTTGATCACATTTTGTGTAGCCAATAGAGCATTTGGTCTAGATGAACAACCTAGGTGTGCAATGAAAAATGTCTTGCATTCCATTATATTCATCGATAAAATGATTTCATCCAACATAGGCTCTACGAGTTATAATGTTGTCTTCTGCAACATCACATTATGATCAATTGCGAGATCATATATAAATACTTAAACCCTTTGAATGGATGATTAAGAAAGATAACTTTTTAATTAAAATCCCAAACCTATAAGATAGTGGAATTTTGAGCATAGATGAATTCTTTGAGATTGATGTTCATATGAAACACTTCTCCATCTCCATCTCCATCGAGGACCTTACAAACAAACCCTTCAATACTCAGACCTGTAACTCCAAATTTTCAATACAACTTAGGCATCCAATGAGCTTAGGCAAGTTTGTGTGCATGGAGAAATGAAAATGATGAAACTTATAATGTGAATACTTTGACACGTTTGTGACTTCTAGAAACGATGACTTCTTGACTAGGCTTAATTTAAGATAGTAGAAGTACCTTTTATGTCTTTCTAGATCATTTTTATAAAATCAATCATAAAACTATCTAGTTTGTTAATTTTCAAATTATTTTTAATAAAATGACTTATAGACCTCCAACCTTGTTCAAAGTTGGATAGGTTATACAAGTTACGCTCATTGGATTTTATGAACCTTGTAGAAGCATGGTACATTGTAAGAAACATTACATTTATTCCCCACGAGCAAAGAGGAAAACCATTTTCTGAAGTACCACGTGATTCATGTGTTCCTAAAATGGTAAAATGTTGGTTAGTGATTTTGGAAATGGATATTTTATGCTATATGAAAAGGTAAATTATGTATTTTACTTAAAATTTTGATTAATTTTTATAGTATTTAAAATGATAATGTGAAGGGTACTCTAGAAATTATTTAGTTAGAACAATAAGTTTGATTTACTAAGGTTTAGTTAGAACAATAAGTAATGCTAAGGTTTGATTTACTGCAAATGCTACCTGTGATTTGTTGTCTTGTCTAATTGTTTGCTCGGAAAGATGTTTTTGTGCTCCCTTTTCAATGGAGTCCGTGGATAATAAGAGAGTGATCGTGTCTTCGAAAACTCAATAAAATTTGTTGTTGTCACTGCTGGAAGATTGATCTGTGTGATTTGTTGATGGAGGAGTTGGATCTACGATATTCATAAGATCAGTTGATTTGTGTGTGTATTGAGATTGTGAACAACCTGCATGGAGTGGGTCATGACATGCTGAAGAATCCTGTAGGAGAGTGGCACACGAGAATCTCATTGCATGGTAGAGGATTTTGATACTGCGTGAAGACTAGCACGACCTGTGTGCCAGAGAAAGAGTATTGAATTTTTATGTTGTATCATTTTTGTTGCTACTATTGAATCTTATCTGATAGAAGAGGTTATTGTTTGAAAATCTTTGTGGAAGAAATGAGTATAAAGTTGAAAGCATTAAATCATTTTTTTCTCTTACAGGTTTTTTTTTTTTAATTCACAATGGTAAATGCTTTGGCTAATTCATATCTAAATGAATCAAATAAGTTGGATGGTTCCAACAAGGTGAATTGGAAATTTGATATTAAAAACTTGATGGATATGTTAAATATTTGGCCTTTTATATCTGGACAAGAAGCCAAATTTGAATTCCTCGGAAATACTTGGGATTGGGATATAAGAGAGATAAAATAAAAAGTCCTTGTAAGAATGTTTGTGAAAGACAATATTATTTTTCATATCAAAGACTGCAAAACATTGAAGGAGACATGGGATACCCTTAAAGGTTTGTATGAAACAACAAATACAAATCAAGTTTTGTTTTTAAAGAGTAAATTTATTTTGATTAGGATTGAGGAGATTGAAAATGTTAATAACTTTATTTCTAGAATTAATGAATTGAAAGACAAATAAAGTGATATTGGTGAAAAGATATCAAGCACAGATCTTGTAATAGTAACGTTGAATGGAATGTTAGAAGAATATTATATGTTTATTAAAGGTATTGAAGATTGAGAAAAATATTTTAGATTTGAAGAACTAGTAGGCATTCTTCTGCAAGAGGAAGAATGAAGGAAAAATTGTAATTGTGTGTCTCACAATTTATATTTGGCTTTATTGGCAAAGGGGAACAGCCATACAGAGGAAATCATCTGAAATAAATAAGGGAGGTAAGCCTCCACATATAACACAACATCAAGGTATGACACCACCAAAGATTGATGCTAATGTTAATAAAATTGATGCATGTTTTTACTCTGGAAAGTCTGGACACCATTCTAGAGATTGTTCAAAAGAGAAGTTTGATGAGTCCAAACATAGAAATAGAAGGCATATTGGTCACTTTTTTGATATAGGAGAAACAATGGATGATGACTTCCAAAATCTCATATTATATCTTTCAAATCTTGCCTTCTCAGCATAAACAAATGGCACAAATGCTTGGTTTATTGATCTTGGTGCATCCATTCACATGTAATGTAATAAGGAATGGCTTGAAAATTATCATGAAACAAATAATGGTGCTAAAATATATCTAGGGGATGATAGATCCCATTAGATCAAAGGGTACGGTGATGTATGTGTGACGTTGACAAATGATTGTGCATAAAATTCAAAATGTAATGTATGTGTCTGGTATAAAGATGGACTTAATCTCATTTTCCACCATAGCAGATTAAGATTTGAAGGTTGAGTTTGTTAAGTCACATTATGTTGTGAAATATATATAGGATTATTGTAAGATTATTGCAAAAGGATTCAGAGTTGGAGGATTATACAAGCTTGATGTGACAAGGAAGGGTCATCAAACATTGAAATATAACACCATGTCAACAAAAGCATTATGGCATCAAAGGTATGATCATTTGAATTATAATGATTTGTAAATACCTCAAAAACAAGGAATGCTGGAGATACATCGATTGCTCAAGAATGAACATACTACATGTAATGTAACCCAAAGTTTTCTAAAATAAAAATAAAAAATTATGGGAAAATTGAAGTCTATTAAAAACAATTTTTTTCATGACATATGAAGTTATTTTCTTATAAATTTTATTCCACTCTTGCAGACAAATAAGTTTTTACTCTACTGGAATATCCATCCTAAAAACCTGAAGGAGAATTTAAAACCAACATATAACTTACTGCTACACTCTACTCAACAATCCATAGTGTGTAGGTGGATAGGCTCATGCCCATATTATTATAATCTATATTATGATTCTCAAATATTAAAACAATACCACTATTTGCATTGTTATAACCTAAGAGACATGAATGTTAACATCCATAGGTATGTGAGCTAGGGCTACAAACATACCCATGTAATTCCAACACTATACTAGTGTAACAAAAATATATTATAACACATGATATGTGATGCAATTATTAAAAACAAGGTTAAAACCCTATGCATATTGTAATGAATCTCCAATTTTCCATAAAAAAAAAAAAAATTCTATGACCAATAAATTCTAAAGTTTCATATATATATATATATATATATGTGGTAGGAGGAGGAGTCCTTAACAAACTCTTTATTATAACTCCCAAGTCGTACATAGAATAATATGTTATATTTTACACCATCTCCACTTGCTTCAAATAAAAGAATTCTAAGAATATCCACCAAGGATCTAGAAATTTTGTGTATGCGTATGTACATCTAGGTATGCAATATTCAGACTTAAGATACAAACTACAACTCATTATTTAACATAAGGATTCATATTACAAATCACTCTTTTAAACATTAGATCTCTGGCTTACTCTTTTAAACATTAGATCTCTGACTTTGTGCACAAATCCACCTCAGTAATTTATTCTTGGGGAAACATTATTTAAATTCCATTTGTATAGTCATTGGGTTGGGTTTAATAACCAACAACTTAGTATAACTACTGAGCCCTAATCATTTAAGGACTCTTAGGACATGCACATCGTGTGTTGTGAATGTTCTAATTTCAAACCCCAAAGGAAATTTCGACGAACGAGGATTGTGAAGACTCTTCGTTACCCTGACTTATTTAAATATACCTTAACAAAGGCTTAATGGAATCAAGTTGTTAACTATATATATCATCATGTATGTGAATGGGGTTTATTTTCATGACATTCTATAAGGGAAAGGATGGTCCACTGATAGGGTAATTAAGGCTCTAGAACCTACCATTAATGGTAGCCCTGTGAACAAAAGAAACATCGTACTCTCTTGGATTTGAACCCAACATGTCAAACAGGCTCTGCCCTTATCACATGTATAACCATCCTTATTTACCCTTCAAATTTACTCTGAGACATCAAATCACTGCCTAGGGTTTACTGGGTTCACAGTTTTGTATTATTGGGTTCTGCAGGAGGCTCTTCAAAAATTTTCTTCGTGGCGAAGGCTGATGTTGTGGAGGTCGTTTCCCTATTGCAAAAAATGGCATCCACCCTTTCCTGGTAAGTTCTTCCTCAAACATTTACCATCTAAGAGTATTTAAAGTGGATTAAAACCAAAACATTATAGTGTTTCCATAATCACTCTGCATCTACTGTATTTTTTCTTTCTTTCTACTGAAACCTTCTCTGTAGTAATTTTCATAGTCCTCCACACTCTTGGAGAAGTGATTTACCATGACTTTATCGACATTCCTCCTCTTTTTTATAGAAAATTTTATTCATTCATTTTGTCTATGCTTCGGAATATAGTTTTGTGTAACCTCTCAATTTATCCTCCGTATATTGAGGGATTTTTTATTGGTATCAAATAACCTAAGACCTTTGTTAAATTTTGAGTAGTCCAAAGGTGATATCCAGTAGTTACTATATTTATTGTGGTCTATTTGATTAGATTAAATACCTCGAGGATATCCCTGTATTGAGTAATGACTTACATTACTATCTGTGATTTGGTCCTGGACGACTATGTGTGGTTTCCAGTTCTGTATGAATAGATTTCACCAAGATTTTGCACAATAAGACGTGTTCCATTTGTAGCACCACTTTTCTGTTACCATACTTCGTGGAACTATAACACTCACTCTCGCCTTATAAAACAACATGCATTTAAGAAATGAAACACATTTGTAGCTCAGAGTAAGTCTAACAATTATTGCTATCATAATTTTAAACATGGCATTAGCATTAATTCATATGCACAACAGAATACATGATAATTATAATACACAGAGGCATAGAAACATAATTAAAGCATCACCTGGTACTTATCTTTGAAAACCTTAGCGATTCCACCAACCACATCCAGGCCTTCCACGAACCTCCTAGTCTTATCCCACACTGCTCATCATCTTAGCAGTGGGTCACCCCTGAGATAGGACTAAGCTCCATCCCAAGGTAAGGAATCCTAGGCTAGGCTGAGGTTATAGGGAAAACACAGAGTCACAAGGAAGGAATTCACTCCCAGGAACCACTCATACTCACTTCCCACTGACTCTCCTTCCCCACATGCCTATTCCACCCCAAGAGTATACACCTTCTTTGTCACCTAGACAGTCCTTCAGCTGCTAACCCCCCTTGCCTTGTGTTTCAGCAACAGACTGGATCAGAAGTCTCAGAGATATGTGGAAGCTACAGAGTTCCTTCTAGGAGTTCTCTCCTTCCTCTGTGCACTCTCTCAGCTAGAGAGAATCGCTCATGGGCCAACAACCTGTTCTTCCAACCTCAATCACCTCTATCACCTGGAGAGAGTATTGTACAACTGGCCAACAAGCCACATGTAGTCCAGCACTACATGGAAACAAAAACCCACGGGAAAAACAGACACGGGATTTCTAACAGGTTCAACAATCGCAGGTCACTTCTTATTTCTCAATCCGACAACACAGGATAGACTCACACTCTGGTTCTTGGGGACAAATGACAAACAATCCACACAGGGGTCAACACAGGTTCGAACTATTCAGACAGAGGATGTACCATATTATCCCAGAATGAAAATAGATACACGCATTTTGGTTCAGAATATGCACGAGGGTTTCTTTGGAGAGGTCAGACCAGTTCACCTCAGGCAGTCAGGGGTCGAATGGAGGAGGAACCCCTCTCATGGATCCTCTTGGCCGTTTTATTTACATGCACCAGGGTTGACACTTGTCACCCTTGGAATTGCATGCGTTCCATCATCATGCATCCCCTTTGCACATTTTCCCCTTGCCAGGAACTTAGGATAAAAATAAAACATAAAATGCACATGTTCTTTGGAATAATAATAAAATATTATTCCCAAGGCTTAAGCCCTTAGGCTGAACACTTAGCCCCTTTTCCCACCTTCCAGCCCCTAATTCCTTGCCCACTCTATGGAAGCTCATTCCCCCATCACTCATTCATCATGGTCAGTCTGCACGCGACAGTGTTTATATTTTATTAATGTTCTACATACATATAGGTACAAAATTAGGCCCTTGCCCTACAACCCATAGGCTCTCTGGCCTAATAATCACATAAGCCCACCAACTTATACAAACTTGGCTCACCACCCTATAACACATATTTACAATTCATTTCGTAAATTAGATTTACAAAGGGCTCGGCCTTGGGGAGACTACAATCCCCCTCACCTTATTTCTGCACTATCCTCAGTGCAACCTTACACTCTCTCTGCAAGCTTTTCAAAATTTTCAAAAATATGTGGGTACTCTACCCACATAACATCTTCATGCTCCCATGTCACATACTTAGGACCATACCAGGTCCACTGGACCTTTACAAGCTCCATGGCTCGATTCTAGAGCTGATTTCTTTTCTCGTCCAATATGCGCACATGATGCACTTGCAGGACACCTTCTGGTTCCACCTGAATCGCATTCCAATCAATAACATGATTAGCATCAGGTATATATCTCTTAAGTAGTGAAACATGAAACACATTATGTATAGTCATAGATGCAGGTAATGCAAGCATGTATGCAACTGGCCCAATCCTTTCCAGGATCTCAAATGGCCCACAAAATCTTACTACCAACTTGGTACAACTTCCCAGCTTCAGGGAACTCCTGTTAGTTTTTACTTTCAGCAAAACATGATCACCCACTTTGTGGGTTCTGTTCTTATCAGCCTAACTCTTCTACATGTGCTGGGAAACTTTCAAATTCTGTTTAATTCTTATCATTTGGTCTTCCAACTCTTTGAGCAACTTAGGCCCAACTACTGCTCTGTCAGTTAGATTATCCCAACTCACTGGAGTGTTGCACTTTCTTCCATAAAGTGCTTCAAATGGTCTCATATTCAATGATGCATGATACCCATTATTGTAGGCGAATTCTACATAATACAGGTAGTCTTCCCATCTTGATGGTTTATCCATCACATACATTCTCAGCATGTCTTCTATTAATCTGTTCACCCTCTTTGTCTGTCCGTCAGAATTAGGATGATACATTGTACTAAAGTTCAGATTCATTCTGAATCCTTGGAACAGTCCTTTCCAAACATTTGAGGTGAATTTCGGGTCCCTATGAGACACAATCATCTTAGGAATTCCATGCAAGCGTCCCACTTATTTTAAGAAGATATCAGCAAAATTTGCTACCTTGTGAGTGGTTTTCAATGGAATAAAATGGGCATCTTTTGTAAGCTTGTCCACAACCACCATGATTGAATCATGTTTCTTGCTTGTTCTAGGAAATCTTGTGATAAAATCCATTGTCACCACTTCCCATTTCCACTCAGGAATGGGTGAAACCCTATTCGGTGCCTATGCTCAGCCTTAACTTTCTGGCACTCCATACATCTGGTGATGTATTCAGCAATTTCTTTCTTCATACCCAGCCAAAAATAATGGCTTTTGACTTCTGCTATAGTCTTCTGATAACCAGGATGTCCTGCATACGTCACGTTATGCATTTCTTTTAGAATTTCCATCTTCAATTCTTGGACATTGGGTATCTGCACTCTTTTTTTATACAAAAGTAATCCATCAGCTTCCAAGGTGTAACTTTCCTTGGTCTGTGGTCTCTCACACTGTTGTAGCTTTGCTACCAAATCTCTGAACTACAAATCAACATTTGCAGCTTCCAGAACTCTATCCCTGATATCAGTCCTGTACATGCTAATGGCTGTAGCATGTAAGTCATGCAATTTTCTGTTGAGTGCATCGGCCACCTTATTTTCCTTACCCTTGACATGCTTGATATCAAAGTCATATTCGCACAGAAACTCTATCCATCTGGTTTTCCTGGCATTTAAAGTTGGCTGATCAAATAAATACTTTAGACCATTGTGGTTTGTTCTCAATTCGAATCTCCTTCCCATGAGGTAATGTCTCCATTTCCTCAATGTGTGGATGATTGCTGCCAACTCTAAATCATTAGTGACATAATTCCTTTCATGCTCTTTCATCTTTCGGGATTCATAACAGATTACAAATCCCTCTTGGCTGAGAACTCCTCCCAGTCCCTCCTTACATGCATCTATGCACACCAAAAAATCCATATTTGGATCTGCAATCTTCAGGATTGGAGTGCCGGTTAATAACTGCTTCAATCACTGGAAACTGCTCTCACACTCTTCAGTCCACTGAAACTTCTTCTCCTTCCTTTGCAAGGAAGTAATAGGGTGAGATAACTTTGAGAACCCTGCTATAAACCTTCTGTAATATCCTGCCAGACCCATAAAAGATCTAACTTTTACTACATTCCTTAGCGCTGACCATTCTCGGATGGCCTCAACCTTTTCAGGATCCACAGTGATCCCTTCTTCTGAAATAATATGTCCCAAGTAATGGATCTGCCTTTGATAAAATGAGCATTTGCTCATCTTGGAATACAGTTGGTGTTCTCTTAACACTTGCAACACCCTTATAAGGTGTTTCTCATGCTCTTCCTCTGACTTGGAATACACCAAGATGTCATCCAGGAAGACTATGACAAACTTGTCTAAATAGTCCCTGAATACACCATTCATTAAGCACATGAAAACATCAGGTGCATTTGTTAGTCCAAACTGCACCACTGTGAATTCATAATTTCCATACCTTGTTCTAAAGGCAGTCTTGTTGATGTCCTCATCCTTTATTCTTACCTGGTGATATCCTGATTTGAGATCTATCTTCGAAAATATTCTCGCACCCTTCAACTGATCGAAAAGATCATCAATCATTGGTAGAGGATACTTGTTCTTGACAATTACCTTATTCAACTGTCAAAAATCAATGCACAACCTCAACATCCCATCTTTCTTATTCGTGAATTGGATCGGGGCACCCCAAGGTGACACGCTTGGGAAAATTTACCCCTTCTTCAAAATCTCTTCAAGATGTAGTTGTAACTCTCTGAGCTCTAGCATACACATTCTATAAGGAGCCTTTGAAACTGGAGCTTCTCCTGGTATCAAATTTATAGAAAAATCAATGTCCCTCTTCGTAGGTAGTCCAAGTACCTCTTGAAATACAACCTTGAACTCTTTGAGTACCTCATGGTCTTCCAACTTCGAGACTGCATCTATGGATGCTTCTCCCACACTGGCTGCAAATAATTGATATCCTTTCCTGTAACACTTCTTCAGCTGCATGACTGAGATTTCTATAACATCCAAGGCTCTGGGAATTCCTTGGACTATTCCCTGATTTCCCTCTTCATCTAGGCATGTAAACCTCTTTTTAGGACAGTCCATAAGGGCATGGTGTTGATCCAACCAGTCCATCCCAATTAAGTAGTCATAACAGCCTAAAGGCAGAATATTCAATTCAGCCTTACTGCTCAATCCTTTAATGTCCAATGAACAGGACTTAACCAATTTAGTGACCTTCCTCTTGGTCCCTGTAGCCAATTGCACTAACCAAGAATTTTCATGTTTTCTTCTTGATAAACGTAAACATTCCACCACCCTAGTATCTACATAACTATGGCTAGCCCCTTAATCAATTAAAATAATTAGTGGTTAGTTGTTAATCATACCTTCCACTTCAATCATGTGCGATTGAAATTTTTCTTGCTTGTTGTCTAGGGCTGTGCATATCCTTGGAATTCTTCTACCCATATCCTCCACTGTCTCAGCTTGTTAAAAATTGTGGACGATTCTCTCTTTATCTTTTCTGTGGGGGTAGTCTCTGTACCCATGGTTCCCTTTACAACCCCAACACTCCATAGGTGACGGTTTGGGAATTTGCTCACTCACTTTAGCCTTCCTGGGCTCTCTAAAAGATGAGTGTCCGTTAGGACTGTTTCTGAAAAATGGAGGCTTGTTTCCCTTCTGCCTCTATTCCTTCTTAAACCTCTTCCGGTCATCCCAAGCCTTCCAAAAGGTGGTCTTTTCTCTTCGCTATTCATACAAGCATTTCTCCCTTCTTATTGTTTCTTCCATAGTCTTAGGATCATCATACTGAATCTTATCACCGATGGAAGGTGGAAGTCCACTCAGATACCTCTGAATCTTAACAGTATCATCTTTGATGAATGGAACATACTTCACTAGTTCCAAGAAACTTCATTCGCACTCATCAATTGTCATGCTGCCTAGCTTGAGTTCGAAGCACTCCTTCAACTTTCTGTCATAATATCTTTTGGTCAAGTATTTCCTCTCGAAATACCTCTTAAACTCCTTCCAAATGATATCTTTCTCTCTGATGTGCTGCACTTTCACAAACTGATCCCACCACATGGATGATTTTCCTTTTAGCTAGTACATTGCAATTCTTCCTTCTGCATGAAAAAAGTAGTTATCTAGTTGGAAATATTTTTTCATGCCAAGAAATCATGTCTCGACATCTTCCTCCTTCTTATGTTCTCCATCAAACGTTGGAGGCTTGATCTTGTTCATCTCCCTTTTCAATTCATCCTTTCCAGACTTTTGATGTTTTCTGGTAGGGGACGGGCTTGAACTGTTGTGTGTTTCTACGCCAGAATGCTTCGGGGAGAGATGGTAATCTCTTCTACCACTCCTCGATCTTCTTCTCCTCTTAGGGGTTGTGACACTTCTTGATATACTTGTGCCACTCTCTTTTTCCAATTTCTTTTCTATTCTTTCTAGGCTCTTCAACATTTTTAAGTTGAATTCTCCCTACCAATCCCTGATTTTCATGAGCTTTCGGCTATCAGCTTGGCGAGCCTGGGCATCTTTCTCAAATTTTCAATGATTTTCATCACACGTCCTTCTCTATCTATCTATTTTCCATGCCCATTAGAGTTTGTTCCTTCGACTCCCAAGTTGACATCATTTCCTTCTCTTTTGTCCTATGAAATGGAGGCGCTTTGCACCTCTTCCATTTCCTTACTCGGCGTCTATTCTTGGCTGTGATGACACTCGTTGAACTCTGCACACACAATGTGCAATCAATCCGAAGTTTGTCAGGCCCTTAAACATTCAAGAAAACTTACAACATTAATAAGCCAACGTGAACAAGAAAAACGTTTTGACTTCACAAAGTTTTCTGAGCTGTGTTTGGCTCTGCAAATTTCGGGACTTCGGGTTTTCGGTACCCGGGAGTTCACTATGCAGTGAATCCTAACTTCTTGTCGCTACAATACCTGAAATCCTAAATTTCAGTTTCCTTGCTCTCCGAGCCCACAACATAGTTACCGCCCTTAAAACAAGTTATGGTTCTTCAGTCTCCGATGGCTCCGAGACTTCGGGACTTCGAGACTTCAGGTTTCGGTACCCAGGAGTTCACTATGCAGTGACTTCCAGCTCCTTGTCACTACAATCCCCAAAATCCAAAATTCTGATTTACTTTATTCTCCAGGCCCATAGCACAATTGCCACCCTTAACCGCAGTGGTGCGTGGCATGTTCCACAGGATCCACATCTCCATCGGTGATGTCTTTGGGTCCCACCACTGTTTCCTATCTTCTTGACTCACTGGCACATGGTACAGATTCATGCACCCATGTCCATTCCAAGCAAAATCCAACGGTTAGACTCCTTCCTCAGATCTACTGTACAGATCTTTTCAGCGTTTCGGGGTTTCGGGCATCGGGAGTTCGTGCATCCCACAGCTCGAACTTCCGTTTGCCAAAATCCCAAATTATGGTTTACTCTTCCACTTGATCCGACGATCAATTTCTCTCCTATGATCTACTGTGTATATTATTTCAAGAATTTGTGTTTCGCTAGCTCGTGACTTATGAACACAAGGGTCTTCCTTTTTTGGTTTCCCCTGATGGACGGTCCTTACGAATTTTAGGATTTCATGTATAGAGATTTCCACGTTCATGTGCAACTCCAAAGGGTCTTTATACCCTGTGCACATTCTCTAGATTTTACGGTCACAAGGGTTCACCTTCCCTTCCGAATAGATTCTAAGGCTCTAACACTTCTGGTGTGGATTCCTCTCTCCCTGTGGCCATATACCACACCGGCTTTGGTTTCACAACACCGCTATACCTCCTGAGCTTGTAAGCATGTCAAGTAACTCCTTGACACATATGGAGCATTCTAGGGTCTGAAATCCATCCTCCAGACACAATTTCTCCTCACACCCTCGATCCAAAGACCACTCGACTGACCCATCTAGGCTCAATGTCGAAACCTTGGCTCTGATACCAAATTGTAGTTCCACTTTTCTGTTACCACTCTTCACAGAAATATAACACTCACTCTCGCCTTATAAAAAAACATGCATTTAAGCAATGAAACACATTTAGAGCTCATAGTAAGTCTAAAAATTATTGCTATCATAATTTTAAACATGGCATTAGCATTAATTCATATGCAGAGAAGAATACATGTTAATTATAATACACAGAGACACAGAAACATAATTATAGCATCGTCTGGTACTTATCTTTGAAAACCTTGGTGATTCCACCAAATCACATGCAGGCCTTCCATGAACCTCCCAGCCTTAGACGACACTGCTCATCAGCTCAACAGTGGGTCACCCCTGAGCTAGGACTAAGCTCCATCCCAAGGCAAGGAATCCTAGGCTAGGCTGAGGTTACAGGGAAAACAAACATTCACAAGGAATGAATTCACTCCCAGGAACCACTCATACTCACTGCCCACAAACTCTCCTTCCCCACATGTCTGTTCCACCCCAGGAGTATACACCTTCTCTGTCACCTAGATAGTCCTTCAGCTGCTAACCTCCCTTGCCTTAGGTTTCAGCAATAGACTAAACGAGAAGTCTCAAAGCTCTGTGGTAGCTACAAGGTTCCTTCCAGGAGTTCTCTCCTTCCTCTGCGCACTCTCTCACCTATAGAGAATCGCTCACGAGCCAACAACTTGTTCTTCCAACCTTAATCACCTCTCTCATTTGGAGAGAGTGTTGTACAACTAGCCAAAAAGCCACACGCAGTCCAGCACTATGTGGCCACAACAACCCATGGGAAAAACAAGCATCGACTTTCCAACAGGTTCAATAATGGCAGGTCACTTCTTATTCCTCAATCCGACAACATAGGATAGAATCACACTCTGGTTCTCGGGGACGCATGACAAACAATCCATGCAGGGGTCAACACATGTTCGAACTGTTCAGATAGAGGATGTACCCGATTATTCTAGAATGAACAAAGATACACGCCTTTTGGTTTAGAAGATGCACAAGTGTTTCTCTGCAGACGTTAGACCAGTTCACCTCAGGTAGTCGGGGGTCAAATGGAGGAGGATCCCCTCTTATGGCTCCTCTTGACCATTTTATTTGAATGCACCAGAGTTGACACTTGTCACCCTTGGAGCTACATGCATTCTATTAGCATGCATCCCCTTCACACATTTTCCCCTTGCCAGGAACTTACGATAAAAATAAAACATAAAATGCACATGTTCTTTGGAATAATAATAAAATATTATTCCCAAGGATTAAGCCCCTAGGATTAACACTTATCCCCTTTTCCCACCTTGCATCCCCTAATTCCTTGCCCACTCCGTGGAAGCTCAGTCCCCCATTACTCATTCATCATGGTCTGTCTACACATGATGATGTTTATATTTTATTAATGTGTTGCATACATACAGGTACAAAATCAGGCCCTTGGCCTACAACCCTTAGTCTCTCTGGCCTAATAATCACATAAGCCCACCATCTTATACAAACTTGACTCACTAGCCTATAACACATATTTAAAATTCATTTCATAAACCATTTTTACAAAGGGCTCGGCCTTTGGGACAATACACCATTAATACGATCGCTTAAAGATTTTCATTAAAATCGTTAACTATTATGTAAAGATTTCCTCCTTGTTATTTTTTATTTTGTTCAAAGGGTTTTTATATTTCACTAATGATGGGCCCTGTTTGATATGAGGGTACCCATCAGAGAGTTACTGCACCATTCATCCTCAACCCAAGCATCTGTCCAAACAAAGGGTGACAAGGAGAAAAAAAGAACCGAAAGACATGTGAGCCTGTCGAATCGGAATTTAAGTATTATTGTAGAATTAACCCTTATCATTCGATGCGTATGCTTCTTACTTTTTATCTATGATTAATGATGGTTTACATGATAATTCTTTCATGTCTTTCACTTGTGCAAAGATCTTGGATATTTTAGTTCCTGTCTATGGAGCAAAAGGTATTCGAGTTACCTTTGTAGACCCTTTCGGAGTTGATACAGTGAAGGCACAACCTCTTCTAGTTTTATAGATGTTTGGTATTGTTCTCTCTCGATATTCCTATAATGCATAGAAGAGGGGTTTTTCCTAGTTGTACTCTTGAATTTTGTGTCCAATTACTACTTGTATAAATATTTTCTCTACACGACTCTTTTATTGAAAAGTGAATGATTGTTGCATGATTATATTCAATCTTTTCTCCATTCTTAGCATACATTTTTATTTGTAGCGACTACCATATTAAATATATATATATACTTTCAGTTTTCAAATGTTGGTATGGTTCGTATTATAGTTATGCATTATATGGAAAAGAACTGATAAAACATTTTGAGTTTTATATTGGTAAAATGGAACAAACTTTTCATATTTTATATACATGTAATACTGAAACTATTCCATAACGTTTTTCCTTATTTCGAGTATGTATGAATACTGGGATTCTGTAATTTTCCTACTAAGAGGGTTGCATGCGTATGATTGAAAGTCTAGTTCACTTAAATGGTTCCATATTTCTTTCATGGATATTAGGTCATTACAACTTATGGGGCTATATATACTTTTTAGTTAGCAAGGATGGGAAAATTACCAGATTTAAGGGAATCTAATTCTAGGTTCCAGAACAGTCCTTGTATTTATCGGCCTGTTGAAGGGAGAAATTGAACGCTCGCCAACTGGAAGAAGGGATCTGGTCCGAGGTTGTCTAAATAACCCAAGCCGTTTGGGATGACCCACCCTGAAGGGTTTAGCGGCTCCGTTGGCCGAACTAAGCCCTAGTAAAACAAAACAAAACTACACTAAAGAAACTAATATAAATGAAAATAACAATTAAAACAAACTAATAAACAAATCTGAACTATTAATATATACAATTTACTATCTAATACTATAATAACTCTATGAAATTTAACATTCAACTATCAACAGAATTAAATCTTAGTCATAAATGTACAATATTTACAAATTACAGATTTGAATGAAAACATGCAAAGATCATTGGTGAACTGTCCAAAGACGGCGAAACTATTGTTTTTATTTTTATTTTTTATAATTTTATGAGAAAGAATTAAACTAAAAAACTATCTAAGCTAAGCAACTAAAATAATAATTCTAACTAAGAATCTAAACTATAACTATATCTATCTAAACTACTTAAATAACACTGATAAATTAACTATTAAATAACAAATAACAAACTGACCTGAACTAACGCTTCAGGCTTGTCCTGTATGCAATAGTTGATTCAGTTGTTCGGTGGGAGGAAACCCGCACCAGATTCTCCATGAGATTCTCATAAATGGGAAGCTGCTATGATCTTCAAATATAAATGACAGGACAAACAAGACATAAAAATGACAACAATCTTATAATTTACAGATCGTCGCAGTTAGATAAATCTGTGTGCAAAGATTTGTACAAAATGATTCATTTAATGAAAAAGGTAAACCTGTAATTCATTAAACTGAAGCAGACTAATTGTTGTATTTTAAAATAAGAGAGATTAGATATGGAGAACATATAAATCAAATCACATCAACATGCAATGAATCATGATAGCTAAAGTAGTTGATAATTGATTGCAAACTGATATGCAGAAAACTTGAAACAAAAGTTTGATATATTGAAAGTGAAAGCTATTACAAGACATCAACTTTCATTCTAGTCTATATCATAAATCCATAGTCTAGTTCTCACCACAGTGATGATGATGATTTACAAAAAATAACAGGTATTTAAAGACTTCCTACAGGGTAAAATATCCCTGTGGGAATTATCAAAACAATTTACAAAAAATCTGGGGATAATATCGCAAGTCTTTATTTTTGACTCAAGCTAACAACTTAAAACAAAAACTATATCACAAAAGTATCTCCTAAACTGCTACAACATGCCCAATTTCTCATTGTAATTCGTATGCACCTGAAAGAGGACAAGAATAGACAAGATTAGAGGATATTTTATCGATAAAAATGAAAAAAATCTAATTTTTAAGAATAGCTACAGAATCTTGCGATTCTGTAGCTGGTCTAAATTAAACATAGAATCAGTTCAAAACCAATTCAAATCTTAAAGAATTATATTCAAACTATTAATTGCTGTTGGAAATACTAAAACAACTGGGAGGGGGGGGGTGAATCAGTTGTATGTGAGCTTAAACAATTTTATACTTATTAAACATTTTTAATCTCTCATGTGTGGTCATCAACAATATACAGCATATGAACAATAAAAATAAAGACCATCAGTCACACATAAAGTACACACAGAGACAGATCTTCACGAGGAAACCCATAAAGGGAGAAAACCTCTTCTTCTTCAAAATGATAGGAAGTCTTTTTCAGTTCTGTACATCATTTACAATTGAGCACCAACTCAATGTGAGGCTGCTACCTCTGTTTTACAAGCTGCAATTTGTTTGAGTGCTCCAACTCTCTGGCTTCTCTAGCACCCACTAGAAGGAAGCACCAACTCCCTGAGTATTCCAGCACCAACTGGATGGAAGCACCAACTTCCTGAAAGTTCCAGCACCAACTGGATGGAAGCACCAACTTCCAGTTACACATGCTCCAACCTGCATAATAGAGAACACCTGTTCTCCCTAGCACCACCCTGCCACCCTTGTTTCTCTGGCTACAACCAGATGGAAGTTGCAACTTCATGTGTTCAAGCCCCCACTTGAACTTTTGAGGACAACAGTCCTCCCAAGAACCTCCCAACCACCCTTGAATATCAAATAATAAATACACAGACAACTTATGCAGATAAATCACTTCTTACCATTTTTAATTTGTTCTGTAAATCTGATCTTCAATAGATTGTTCTGCGGTTCTTCTCTTCCTCAACAGGTCAACTATGCATCACATTCTTCTGTCATTCTGTTCTTCTTCTTTTGCTCTGTCAGACATTCTACTTTGTCTCTCTTTCACATTTCATTCCATTCTGTATCTCTATTGAAATTTCATGCTCAGCCTCTTCTCCTTTCTTACTGTTTCATGCTTTTTCATTTAGAACGACAAAAAAAAAATTCAGTCTCGCTCATTTTATTTTATACTCACTTCCTTGACGATTCCACTGCCCCTTCCAATAGGTAATACAGGGACATCTGTCTTGGCAACTGAAACGCTAACCAATTTGTCATCATTATTCTGTTTCTCTTAACGGATTCATAACTGAAGCGTTAATGTATGAGAAAGAATAGAAGCCCTCCGATCACTTTCAAACCTTATCCGCACCGTTGGATAATCTTTATAATTCTTTCCTTTTAAACCAGGTTTCAACACTTTAATACGCTAGTCCTCCTGAGCTTAGCTCTCGGTCAACGTGACCGTGACTCCGTGACCACAACCTTACCCCGTCGGGGCTACGGGGTTTGTGATGCCTCAATGCATACACCCGCATGATTTCTGATCGTCCAGATCCCGACATTCCTTTCATATGCTAGCCCTACTGGCTATAGGCCTTGGCCCAAATGACCGTCAACACATGACCTCGGTCAAACCTCTCATCGGGGTTTCGGCATTTTCGATGTCACCATGCTCATGCCTACGGGATTCACGATCCTCCGATTCTTGATATCCCGATGCGTGTCATGTTCGCCTTCCACCTGTCCTCCACTGACTCCTGGGTGGCCCACAGTCTATATGCCTTATCGGGAAATCGCATATTGTGATTTCATGATGTTTGATGTTCAATGTTCTTGTCAATACCAAAACCCGATCATCCAAATCCCGACGCTTCGTTACGATGACAACTGGCCTCCACTATGCCACTGTCCTCCTTCGCTGATGTGCTGGCATCTGGCCCCCACTCATCGGGGTTTCGCGAATCACGATTCTGACTTGCAAAAAACTCTTGTCAACGGGATCCCCGATTTCCTGATGAACAAAATGCCGACGGTGCCTTGATCTTCGACACCTGTCCCTCAGATGGATGGTCCTAATCCCTCCAGGATTTCGAGACTTTCGATATCAGGTGACTTTTTCATTTCAAAGTCCCGATCGTCGATGCCTTTGCTGACGTCACATGTGGTTTGACACGTGTTAGATCCTGCCATGTGTCACTCTGATTCGTGACTTACATGTGCCTAAAGTGTTAAATCTGCCTGACACCTGTCATTCCCTGGTTGTGTCACGTGTCCCTAGCTGACGTGGTCTGTTGTCATGAGTTGGATCAACGGTCTAGATCACATGTTGATCTGACGGTTCAGGTTCAATCGCGATTTCGCATATCGCGAAATCGGGGTTTTCGTTGCATTGTGTACTTTGCATATTGAAATCCCGATCCCCAAAACTCCAACACAACCTGGATTCTACGGTCTGTGATCAATGGTCTAGATCACTTCTTATCCAACGGCTGTGATTACATCGTGAAATTGCAGTTCGCGATTTCGGGGTTTTCATTGCCAAGTGAATTGGACATTTCAAAGTCCCGATCCCCGATTCTCCGATGAAAAAAATCAACGGTCCATATCTCATGCTTGCTTTAACAGCTGTGATCAAATTGTGAAATCACATATCATGATTTTGGGGTTTTCGTTGTCGAGTGACTTGGACATTTCAAAGTCTCGATCCCCGATGGCTTATCTCCCTCGCATCTTCTGCAGATCTGACGGCTGACGGGTATTAGCTTCCGATCTGACGGCTCATATCCTCTCTCCGACAAGGACTGTAAACTACGGTCCAGATCTGTTTTGGATTCAATGGCTATGATTGAACCGTGATCTTGTTGCAATCTGACTGATACAAATCCATCAATGTCAACAACCATTCACTGTCTGCAAACTTGCCATCAATGACAACAACCATCAACACGCATTCGTTGCTTTTTCAATATTTGCCAACAATCTCCCCCTTTGGCATTGATGGCAACACATGCATTTAGACTCAACTCTCCTTTGCATTTGACCATTCAGAATCTTCTCTGCATTCGAAACATTTCAAACTCGACTCCTTTCTCACCCTTTGACATCAATGACAAGGAAGAAACATTCTTCCATTTATCTTGTTGCAGAACATACTCCCCCTATCATCTATAAGCATTTAGGAAATTTACCAGATATTCAATAAGCACTCCCCTTGACTAGGTGCACATATTAGACACAAGAGTTTATAACCCCCAACTTTTGACAAAGATATCCAAAAGGAATTGCTGCTAATGGTTTAGTGAAGATATCAGCAATCTGTTCTTTGGAAGGAATATATTTCAGCTGAACAATTATGTTTGTAAGTTGTTCTCGGAGAAAATGATACTTGATTGGAATATGCTTAGTCTTGGAATGAACAACAGGGTTCTTGGAGACACTAATAACACTTGTGTTATCACAATGAATTGGAATAGGATCAGTGTAAGTTACCTTCAGATCTGCAAGAGTTTGTATCATCCATAAAATTTGTGTGCAACAAGTAGCAGCAACAATGTATTCTGCCTCTGTAATGGATAATGAAATAGATCCTTTCTTCTTACTTATCCATGCAACTAATGAGTCACCCAAAAATAATGCTCCTCCACTGGTGCTTTTTCTCTCATCAACACAATTTGCCCAGTCTGCATCTAAATAAGTAGTTAACTGGAAATTCTGATTTCTAGGATACCATAGTCCATAATTCATTGTGCCCTTCAAGTATTTAAATATTCTCTTGAAATCTTACAAATGACTTTGTTTAGGAGCAGACTGAAAATGGCCTGCCATTCCAACAGCTTGCATTATATCAGGACGGGATGCTGTGATGTACAGAAGGCTACCTATCATTGAACGATATGTTTTTTGATCAACATCAGGTGAGATATCATCTTTTCTCAGCTTGCAACCAACCACCATAGGTGTGATGACTGTAGAGGAATCTTCCATCTGAAATTTCTTCAATATCTCTTTCAAATATTTTTCTTGAGAAATAAAAATTTCTGCAGAGCTTTGTTTTACTTGTAACCCAAGAAAATATGACAGTTCCCCTATCATGGACATTTCAAATTCTATTTGCATAGATTTAGCAAACCACTGGATAGATGATTCATTAGTACAACCAAAAATAATATCATCTACATAAACCAAAACAACTAGTAAATCATCACCTTCAGATTTAATGTAAAGGTTACTGTCAACAGTACCTTTCTTGAACCCTTTTTCTTGTAGAAATTTGTCCAGTCTAGAGTACCAAGCTCGTGGTGCTTGTTTTAGTCCATATAAGGCCTTCTTCAGCGTACAAACATAATTAGGATTGTCTGTCAATGAAAATCCTTCAGGTTGATCCATATATACTTCTTCCTCTAGATCTCCATTAAGAAACGCTGACTTAACATCCATCCGATAAACTTTGAAATTCTTATGACAAGAATAAGCAAGCAACATTTTGATAGCTTCCAATCTTTCCACTGGTGCAAAAGTTTCATCAAAGTCCCGACCTTCAACTTGTGCATATCCCTTACAGACCAATCTGGATTTATTTCTAATAACTTGTCCTTTTTCATTCATTTTATTCTTGAATACCCATTTGGAACCTATTACATTTTTATTTTCAGGTCTAGGGACAAGCTCCCAAGTATTGTTCTTCTCAATCTGATCCAACTCTTCATTCATTGCTCTAATCCAATCTTCTTCCTGACTAGCTTCCTCAAAATTTGTAGGTTCAGTCATAGATAAAAGGGCAACATGATATTGTTCTGAGTCCTTAATCAGTTTCCTTCTAGTTTGAACTCCTTCATTTATATTCCCAATTATTTGGTTTTCAGGATGATTCTTTCTGATAATTCTAAGAGGAGATTTTGCTTCTTTCTGTTGACTTGTATCAGTTTGAATTTTCACATCTTTATCTGATCCAGACTCTTCTATTTATGATCCTTGGACCTGATCACCTTCATCTTCAACTGTATCTTCTGTTCTTGGTTCATCACTACTTATATTTCTGACTGGAATTTCTTCATCAACTTTTACATCTATACAGTCAACTAGTTTATGCATTCTTTTATTGTAGCATCTGTACCCTTTACTGTTTGTAGCATAACCCAAGAAAATACCTTCATCAGCCCTATCATCATATTTTCCAATATTTTCATCATTGTTCTTGATATAACATGTGCTCCCGAAAACTTTAAAATGTTTGATTGAAGCAGGTCTTCCAAACCAAAGTTCATAAGGGGTCTTGTCACTGTGTGGCCTAAGATGAGCTTTGTTAAGGATATGAATCGTTGTATGAATTGCTTCCACCCAATATGTCTGAGGTATATTCTTTTCATTCATCATTGATCTTACCATTTGTTGTACTGACCTATTCGGCCTCTCAACAAATCCATTTTGCTGTGGAGTCTTTGGAATTGTGTACTCTCTTTTGATCCCATTTTTATCACAGAATTCTTTGAAGTTTCCAGAACTGAACTCTCCTCCTCTATCAGACCTTACTGCCTTTAACCTTTTTCCTGTTTGATTCTTAGTCAAAGCCTTAAACACTTTGAATTTTTCAAGTGCTTCAGATTTTTCTTTCAAAAAGGCTAACCAAGTTAGTCTAGAATAGTCATCAATAATTAACATAAAGTAATTTTCTTTTCCTGTACCTTATTTCCTTGATGGTCCACATATATCCATGTGTACTAACTGGAGAGGTTTTTCTATTGAAGGAAAGGTTTTTGATTTGAATTGAGTGCGAGAAAGCTTTCCTACCTGACAAGGCTTACAGACAGTGTCATATGGCTTTGATATCTTCGGAAGATCATTTACTGCCCCATTGTTTTTGAGCTTGATTATGTGATCAAAATTTAGGTGCCCAAGTCTCCTATGCCACAGCCAACTTTCATCATACTTGCTTCAGTATTCTTCTTGTTCTTCTTCTTTTAAAACATAGACATTGTTTTCTGTTCTTATACCTTTTGCAACTAGCTTACTTGAATCCACAGATTTGATTTTATAGTCTTTAGAGGTAAAAAGAACATCACATCCTCGGTCACAGACTTGACTGACACTAAGCAGGTTATGTTTCAAATTCTCTACAAGCAGGACATATTGAGCTTTTCTTTTTCCATTACTCAAACTCACAATTCCTTTGCCTTTCACCTTTCCTGGTGCATCATTTCCAAAAGTTACATTCCCTGATTTGCTATCACTCAGAGTTAGAAACTTACTTCTGTCTCCAGTCATGTGTTTGGAGAATCCACTGTCAATATACCAGGGATTCCTTTTATTTTGGGCTGATAGTGCTAGACCACATTTGTCATCTACTTTCTTCTTCCAGACTTTGACATTTTCATCAGTGAGATTCCGATCTGGGTTATATTTCTTTAAATGACAGTTTGCTGCCTTATGTCCATAATTTTGACAGATGTAGCATTCTGATTCACTGTATAGAAGATCATAACGATTGTTATGCTCATACCTGTTGTTGTGTTTCTCTTGTGTCCTTCTTCCAGTCATCACATGATTCATAATCTGTGAATGTTTGTTGCTTGGCTGTCTCAATCTTTGTTGTGGTAGATAGTTATTCATTGAGTATCTTGATTGTTCATATCTAAATCTTAGAGAA
>JASDQU010100152.1:484888-506167 GCA_032191745.1 Picea mariana | reverse complement strand
CTTGTTTTAGCTTTCTATTTTTAGATCTGAGTCTATCAATTTCTTCCAGTGCACTGATTAGTTCTCCTTCCAAATCCACCACATCTTCTTCCTCATTATCATCACTGCCTGTGATTTTATTATCATGATCCTCTTTGGCCATAAGTACAAAGTCATTTGTCTTATTCTCACCAGATGAGTCACTATCGGTGTCTTCTGAAGAATTGTCATTATTTGCAACCAAACTTTTCTTCTTATTATATTTCTTGTACGTGTACTTCTTTTCATCATTAGAGTTCTGGTCCTTTTTCTGATGGGGACACTTAGAAGCAAAATGACCTATCTTGCCACAGCTAAAGCATTTGAAGGGAAACTTCCCTTGATATTTTCCTGATCCTTTCTTTAACCTTCTCACAATTTTTTCCTCAATGTCATCAAATTCTGAATCAGTATTCTTGTCTGCTTTAAAAGATGCTTCTCTAGTACTGGATTTATCTCTGTTAATTCTCATTTCATATGCAGTTAGAGTTCCTAGAAGTTGATCAATGGACAAAGTTTTGAGGTCATTTAATTCTTCTATTGCAGAGACTTTTGGATTAAATTTATCAGGCAGAGATCTTAAAATCTTCTGAACTAAGAGTGAGTCATCAAACGTCTCACCTACACCCTTCATAGCATTTACAAGTTCTTCAACTCTTAAAAAATACTTGCTAATTGTTTCATCTTCATTCATCTTTAGTTGTTCAAATTTCAATCTGTATGTTTGAAGTTTGGCACCTTTTACTTTCTCAATTCCTTCATAACTGTTAATAAGTTTATCCCACATTTTTTTGGCAGTATTAAGATGCATCACCTTTACAAAATCAGCTTCAGCAAGTCCATTCAAGATAGAATTCATCCCCTTATCATTAAAACTAAACTCTAACTTATCATCCTTGTTGGCTAGCACAACAGGCTTTGTATATCCAGTCTCTACTACATCCCAAACATCAGCACCCAAGGCCATTAAGTATGTTCTCATTCTAATCTTCCAGAAGAAAAACTTTGTTCCATCAAACAGAGGAGGCTTAGAAGCTGAAGTCCCTTCATGAATTGTCATGTTTAAGCTTACAGATCTACCTTTAAATAAAAGCAAACTCCTCTGATACCAATTGTTGGAAATACTAAAACAACTGAGAGGGGGGGGGTGTGAATCAGTTGTATGTGAGCTTAAACAATTTTATACTTATTAAACATTGTTAATCTCTCATGTGTGGTCATCAAAAATATACAGCATATGAACAATAAAAATAAAGACCATTAGTCACACATAAAGTACACACAGAGACATATTTTCACGAGGAAACCCATAAAGGGAGAAAACCTCTTCTTCTTCGAAATGGTAGGCAGTCTTTTTCAGTTCTGTACATCATTTACAATTGAGCACCAACTCAATGTGAGGCTGCTACATTTGTTTTACAAGCTGCAACTTGTTTGAGAGCTCCAACTCTCTGGTTTCTCTAGCACCCACTAGAACGAAGCACCAACTCCTTGAGTATTCCAGCACCAACTAGATGGAAGCACCAACTTCCTGAAAGTTCCAGCACCAACTGGATGGAAGCACCAACTTCCAGTTACACAGGCTCCAACCTGCATAACTGAGAACACCTGTTCTCCCTAGCACCACCCTGCCACCCTTGTTTCTCTGGATACAACCAGATGGAAGTTACAACTTCATGTGTTCAAGCCCCCACTTGAACTTCTGAGAACAACAGTCCTCCCAAGCACCTCCAAACCACCCTTGAATATCAAATAATAAATACACAGAAAACTTATGCAGATAAATCACTTCTTACCATTTTTAATCTGTTATGTAAATATGATCTTCAATAGATTGTTCTGTGGTTCTTCTCTTCCTCAACAGGTCAGCTTTGCATCACATTCTTCTGTCATTATGTTCTTCTTCTTCTACTCTATCGGTCATTCTGCTTTGTCTCTCTTTCACATTTCATTCCATTCTGTATCTCTATTGAAATTTCATGCTCAGCCTCTTCTCCTTTCTTACTGTTTCATGCTTTTTCATTTAGAACGACAAAAAAAAAATTCAGTGTCGCTCATTTTCTTTTATACTCGTTTCCTTGACGATTCCACTTCCCCTTCCAATAGGTAATACAAAAACATCTATCTTGGCAACTGAAACGCTAACCAATTTGTCATCATCAGTCCGTTTCTCTTAACGGATTCATAACTAAAGCGTTAATGTATGAGAAAGAACAGCAACCCTCCGATCACTTTCAAACCGTATCCGCACCGTTGGATAATCTTTATAATTCTTGCCTTTTAAACCAGGTTTCAGCACTTTAATATGCTAGTCCTCCTGATCTTAGCTCCCGGTCAACGTGACCGTGACTCCGTGACCACGACCTTACCCCATCGAGGCTACGGGGTTTGTGATGCCTCAATGCATACACCCACATGATTCCCGATCGTCCGGATCCAGACATTCCTTTCATATGCTAGCCCTACTGGCTATAGGCCTTGGCCCAAATGACCATCAACACATGACCTCGGTCAAACCTCTCATCGGGGTTTTGGCATTTTCAATGCCACCATGCTCATGCCTATGGGATTCCCGATCCTCCGATTTCTGATATCCCAATGCGCGTCCTGTTCACCTTCCACCTGTCCTCCACTGACTCCTGGGTGGCCCACAGTCTATATGCCTTATCGGTAAATCACATAGTGCGATTTAGCGATGTTTGATGTTCAATGTTCTTGTCAATACCAAAACCCGATCGTCCAAATCCCGACGCTTTGTTACGATGACAGATGGACTCCACTATGCCACCGTCCTCCTTCGCTGATGTGCTGACATCTGACCCCCACTCATCGGGGTTTTGCGGATCGCGATTCTGACTTGCACAAAACTCTTTTCAACGGGATCCCCGATGAACAAAATGCCGACGGTGCCTTGATCTTCGACACCTATCCCTCAGATGGACTGTCCCGATCCCTCTGGGATTTCAAGACCTTCGATATCAGGTGACTTTGTCATTTCAAAGTCCCAATCACCGATGCCTTTGCTGACGTCACGCATGGTTTGACACGTGTTAGATCCTGCCACGTGCCACTCTGATTCGTGACTTACATGTGCCTGAAGTGTTGAATGTGCCTGAAACCTATGATTCCCTGGTTGTGCCACGTGTTCCTAGCTGACATGGTCTATTGTCGTGAGTTGGATCAACGATCTAGATCACATGTTGATCTGACGGTTCAGGTTCAATCGCGATTTCGCATATCGCAAAATCGGTGTTTTCGTTGCATTGTGTACTTTACATATTGAAATCCTGATCCCTGAAACTCCGACACAACCTGGATTCTATGGTCTGTGATCAACAGTCTAGATCACTTCTTATCCAACGGCTGTGATTACATCGCAAAATCGCATTTCGCGATTTCGGGGTTTTCATTGCCAAGTGAATTGGACATTTCAAAGTCCCGATCCCCGATTCTCCGATGAAGAAAACCAATGGTCCATATTTCATGATTGCTTTAACGGCTGCGATCAAATCGTGAAATCGCATATCACGATTTTGGGGTTTTCGTTGTCGAGTGAGTTGGACATTTCAAAGTCCCGATCCCCGATGGCTTATCTCCCTCGCAGCTTCTGTAGATCTGACGACTGACGGGTATTAGCTTTCGATATGACGGCTCAGATCCTCTCTTCGACAAGGACTATAAACTACGGTCCAGATCTGTTTTGGATTCAATGGTTACAATTGAACCGTGATCTTGTTGCAATCTAACTGATACAAATCCATCAATGTCAACAACCATTCACTGTCTGCAAACTTACCATCAATGACAACAACCATCAACACGCATTTGTTTCTTGTTCAATATTTGCCAGCAATTGCTAATTGAAAACCAGACGAATCATTCAAACCAAAACTTCTATGCTAATTTGAGAGCAACAAAATCATGTTTGAATCTATTTTAACCAAAACAGACTGTAACCGATCAAGCATATTTTTCATGCAATAGTTTATGTCAACTCAGCACTTAACAAAAATTGTTGTCGAATCAAAATGAAATTAACAAGATCGTTCAAATCCAAATTAGATTTGAATCTAACGTATTATGCAAGCGATTGTGCTAATCGAGGCAGGTAGCATTTCTTGCGAATCATATCGAACAAAAACAAATTGAACCGATTTAAGATCGACACAATCATTATGCAAAATCAAAACATAGTCATGTCCGAATATAGCAAACAAATCTTGTGTGCAGGTGGAATATAATCATAATCCAAAACAAAAATATTGATTCAATCCAAAAGAGAATCGTTCCTAGTAAATCGAAGTCAACAGGATTGTTTAGAAACAAACAGAACTTGGTTGAAATCAAACCCACTCGACTATCCATACATAATTGTTTCAAAAAGCAATCTAAATAAAATAGAAAACAGATCAATCATTTAGACTAAATTTAGAATAATAAAATCTCATTAACTAAATCATAGCTGTGTTTGATTTTAGGAAATAAATCTATCGCACACGTCAGATGCAATCAAAATCCAAATGAGGATATTTATAGAAAACGAAACCGATTCGGGCAGAACTAAATAAAAGGAAACCCCATTGATTACATTAATTCAAACCAACAGAATTATTCTAAAGCAAACCAAACCAAGTCAAAAAAAATCAATTTCTTCTACTAATCTGAGAACAATAGAATTGTATTAACTAAATCATAGGTGTGTCTAAGTTTAGCAAACAAATTTCCCACGCATGATTCATAACGAAATTTTTTTGGTAAAATGAAAGTAACAGAATCATTTCGAATCAAAATGAACAGAGCTATTGAAAGCAAATCCAATCGGTTATATTAATCCAAACCAACTGAGAAAATGAAATTAATATTGAAATTCATACATGAACAGTAAGAAAAAGGATTTGATCATAATAACTTGAAATTGACGAAGGCTGTTGCTTCTTCGACGTTCTTCAAGACAATTGAACCGGTGGGTTTTTGTTTCTTTTTGTTGGCTTGAAGCCTGTCTCTTTCTTCTGATAGCACTGTGACTTGCTCCTCTAACGATTTGATCTTTGATTGCAACAAGGGAACGTCGGTGTAATAACACTCTAGCCAAGCATTACATTGGATGCATGATGTTTGCTCGGGCTTTGGCATCAAAGATGAGGGTTTGTTTAGATTACCAGGGGTTTCCTTGTGCAGCTTGATTCTCCGGTATTTAGGATCATTTTTGAGGCATGGGGGTAAGTTGGAGACATAGTCATAGGGTTTCTTAGAGCATATGCCATGGGAATAGTGGTACTCCTCAGCAAGGAATCATTCAATATCGGAGTCCGAGTCTTCGTTCAACACTATGGGCTTTGGGTCAACGTTTGGCTTGGGTTTGTTCCTAGCGTATCTCGATATTAATCGGGCATTTTTCTTCCCTTTACTACTGACAGTAGTATCATTCTTACATTTCTTCCTCACATACTTCTTTACGGCTTCAGTCTTGTCTTTAGTACATGGGTTAGCTATGGCATCGGGTAGATCTATGTCAGGGCAATCCGAGGGTTTGGCAGGGGGTAGAAGGATATGAAATGGCACAGCTGGCCCAACCAAAGTTTTTGTAATCACAACCTTATCAATTTGAGTAGACTCGGTATTGGCAAAGCCATTCCTTGATAGGAAGGCTTGCCAATTATCTCCATGAAGGCTCAAATGGTGGACGATGATGAGTTTAATTAAGCCGTGATGAAAAATGCTACTATCAACCTTCTCGTGCTTGAATCTCTTAGACATCTTGTAAAGACTACGCAAGAAGTAATGTGGCATATTCAAAGGGTTGCCCATGAAATTCATCAATAACCGGAGGTGATACAGAAATACCAAGCCATACTGACCTTCACAACTCACAAACGGTTTCACAATTATCAAAAGATTGTGCCACCTGGGTTTGAGGGTAAAAATAGGCATACGTTTATCACAGAAAACAATCTTTCTTGATATGAATAGTAATGGCCTCGTCACCTCATCTACTTTAGAATTTTTAAACCATCTTTGACCTGTAGCCGACAGCCCTGTAGCAGAGCTTAATAATTCCTCATTGAGCTCAAGTTGTATGTCTTCGACTTTAGCCCTACACCCATCAAAGTTGAGGGTGAATTGTTGGGCAACCGAAAGGTTGAAACCCTCGAACCTCTGTATAAACACCAGCCAACCACTGTTTTCTAAATCATTTCGGGCATTATCGAATAGAAACAGAGTTTGGCTACCATTTAGCTCTATGTGCACCACTAGTGCCATAGACAGGAGCACACGGTGAACAGGGTGAATGGGAAAAGGTTCGAATAGAGTATACGCAGGATTGATAGCTCATGGGCTTACCCGAAAACAACAGAGTTAACCCAAGATAGGGGCAAAGCATTAATGACCGAATGTGCAAAGGTGGTGGAGGTAGCTCAGCCCATGCAAAACAATCATTTACCATAGTACAACCGACAACGCATATAACGATTCAAATCACTATTGCATAGGTTAAAAGCCATTCCATTCAAACAATGAATGAAATCTATGGTAAGTGGACCAAACATTTGCATGAGCAATAGTTTTATCATAATTTTAAAACCAAAATAATGATTCAAAATCAACACCAAGGGTTCAATCATGTCAAATATGTATGAAATGATTTATACCAAGGGTCTAACCACAACACCCATGTGTTATCATGAAACCAATGTGTCAAATAAATCGATGAAAGACCATTGAAATCAAACCACCAATGCATCAAAAACTCAATCATAAGAATATCATCACAGTCTTGTAGAAACGAAGTCATATTAATAATTAAAGAATGCCAAATGAGTAAAGATCTTGGTATCTTTCCAACTGTGCAACTATAATTAAATTGGAAACATAATAAACACCTAGACAAGAGTAACCAAAATAATCTAGTGATGATTTTAATGTGACTTCGAAAACAAATTTTTCACGCTTGCAATCGTGAAAACGAGAACAAAGGTAGGTGTGAAAATGCACCAAATATTAGTGTCGTTATATTCGAAGATTGTGATGAAAATCAAAGGTTGTAGAACACTGGTGTAGGCAGCCTATAAGGATAGGATAAAAATGTGATTTGGCTACCAACAATGGCGACACACTGGGAGAAGCAGTTATCTCTTCCATAAGAACAAATTCAGAGTAGGAAAACAAGAAAAATTCAACAGAAATAACCATTAAATTGTTTAAACATCATCAAAATACTCCATCAGTGTTTAAAGGATGAAAACTGATAACAGTCTTAAGACATGCGAGGCACGATATTAAAGATAAAATGTCCAATACTATTGACAGAGCCACTACTACCAGCAAGCATCCATAGCCTCGACAGGGTTGCCATTTAACTCACTCTGATATCTGTATCCTGCCAAGAAGTTCCAAATCAGAATAAAGGACATTTTAAGGTTAAGAGGTTTCATATTTTCAAATTTTCATATACCCGACATTGCTTCACTGTCAGTAGGCTTGTTCAGTACCCCGACGAAGTTGTCTTGGCATCATGCATGCATTTACCCACTGCTAGCAGACCTTTTCAGTATCTCGGCGGGTTTACAAACACTTTCCATAGCTCTTTTAATGATTTATTTTGTTTTTAAAGATATATAGTTGAGCAGGGTGATGCTGAAAATTATGATATTTAAGCATATTTTTTACAGACCTCAGCAGATTTTTTTTTTTTTTTTTTTAGAACTGTCCTTTATTAAGATCCAGTGATGGTTTATTTACAAAACCAACTTTCTAAGGCAGGGAGACATATTCTGAGTCATTCCCTTAAGGAATAGGGACAGCGTAAAAAGATAATGGATGATCATGACAGGATTTACTCATAGATAAAAATCAGTTAACTTCTTTCAAATGACAGTTTTTTCCAATCACAGATGTAAATTTCAGAAGTATACAATTGATGTTTACACAATTTTTCAGCAGTCATTTCAGTGAAGGAATTTTCTGTTTTCTTTATCTGAATAGTTCAAAAATTGCAGGCATGTGTATTTCTAAAAACAAAGACTGATAAGCACAAAGGAGAAATCAAAACCAAAACAACAAAAGAAAAGCAAACAAAAGAAAAATATTTACATAATATACAAGGAGTTGTCATCAAGCAAAGTATCTTTTCAGGGCTTGGCCATTCATCGGATAGGTGTTAGGCTGCCCTTCTATATTCCTCAATCGAAAAGAGTTGGGACCCAACTTCTCAGCAACTAAGAATGGTCCAAGCCATAAGTTTTGAAATTTTGTGTGTTCTCCCTTTCCCTCATGCGGTTTGTCCCATTTTAAGACGAGATCACCTACTTCGAAATTCCTATCAGAGGCAGAGTTAGAACCAAACGATCTTTTAACTACTAGTTGATGTTGATCTAGCTTACGTTTAGCTTGGGTTCTTACCTCTTCGAGCTTCATCGAAGTGTTAATTCAATTTTCCAAAGGGGGACAATCTTCTTTTAGAATTTTCTGCGATAGCTGTAGTGAGGGGAGAAGAATGTGTGGTGGCAGAATTGCTTCTCTACCATAAACAAGAAAGAAGGGAGAGTTACCTACAACAGTTTTTGGTGTTACCCTATCAGCCCAGATCGTGTTTAACAGTGCATTGTGCTAGTTTTTGTGATTTTCAGCTAGCGTTCTCTTGATGATTTTAATCAGATTATTATTTGTTGACTCTGCTAATCCATTGCCTTGGGGGTAATAGCTAGCAAAATACTTCAAATTAATTCCTTTTTCTAAAGGGAACTCGCTCATCTCAAGAGACGAAAAATAAGAAGCGTTATCAAATACTAAACAATCAGGAATACCAAAACGAGTAATAATATTCAAATTTAGAAAGGCAATTACCTGACTGGTATTCACAGTTCTTAATGCAACAACTTCAGACCACCGGGTAAAGTAATATGTGGCTTTTATGATAAACTTATGCTGTTGTGAGGATGGCGAATTGATTGGACCTATGATATCAAGGCCCCAGTGCTGAAAAGGAGAGTCTGTTGAAACGGGTTGCAAAGGAAAGGATGGTTTCTGTAACCGCCCTGATGCTTTTTGACAAATAGTACACTTACGACACAAGGCATGGGCATCTCTAAAAAGTGTGGGCCAGTAATAACCGTCTCTCAAAACTTTATGGGCAGTGGTGTCACCACCAAAATGACCACAAGCTTCTCCTGCATGCAATTCTAGTAGCACTTTTTTTGCTTCGTCTTTCTCAAGACAACGCATCAGTACGCCATCAAAATTTTGACGAACCAAAATACCATTAACCAAATGAAAGGAGGCAGAATTTAATCTCAATGATCTTCTCTTAGTGGGATCCAGGTGATGGGGGGCTGACCCATGTTCAAGATAGAATTTTATATCGTCATACCAGGAACTGACAAAGTTTTGTGCGCAACCAATTGCATTTTGATTGTGTTGTCTTAGGTTTAACATATTGTTTTCTTCTTACTGTCCCGCTGCTGAATCAATAGCTAACTTGCATGACCCTTGGCCTCTCACTATCTGAGCTGGGGTAATTTCTATGTCGTATTCCTGCAAGGAGGTAACCCAGTTAGCCCTCTTTTCCCCTAGTTCTTTCTGAACTAACAAGTTCCTGACGGCTGGATAAGGGACAATAATCTTCATCCTGGATTTCAAAAGATAAGACTAAAAGTTCTTGACTGCTTTGAAAACAATGTAGGCTTGTTGATATACCGCTGGGTAGTTAAGTTTCACGCCTTTGAAAGAAGAGCTCATAAAGGCAATGGGTACTTCATTATTTCATCGTTCTTTTGAGTTAGGATGGCAGAGTAGGAGCAGTCAGAAGCAAAAGTGTAGAGCGTGAAGTCTTGGGAAAAGTCAGGGCTCATGAGAGAAGGAGTGTTTATTATGGCCTTTTTTATGGTGTTAAAAGCTTGATTTTCTAAGGGTCCCCAATGATATTGTTCATCTTTCTTAATTAAATTCTATAAAGGTTTGAACATTTCGGAGAAGTTGGGGACAGATCTTCTCACAAAGTTTATCTGGCCTAAGAAAGACTGCATGGACTTTTTGGAAGTAGGAGGGGGAAGTTTCAAGATGACTTGAGTCCTTTCGGGGTCGATAATCATTCCTTTACTTGACACAATAAATCCTAAGAGTTTACCCTGTTCTATTGCGAAGATGGATTTTTTAGGATTCAAGGAAATGCCATATTTACGACATCGCTGTAGAACAACTCTTAAATGAGCTAGATGATCGGTTTTGTTTTTGGAAAATACAGTAACATCATCTAAGTAAACTACAACAGACTGATTGATTAACCCCCGGAAAGAGATGTCCATCGCTCTCTGGAAAGTGGCACCGGCGTTAATAAATCCAAAGGGCATTTTTTGATAAGCGTAGGTGCCCCATGGAGTGTGGAAGGTAGTTTTAAGTTGGTCTGGAGGAGACATCAGGACTTGGCTATACCCCAAAAAAACCATCCAATAAAGATAGCCTCTCAGAAATAGATACCTGTTGAAGGATATGTTCCATGGGTGGAACAGGGTAGTTGTCTTTATCAGACGCTCTATTAAGGTTTCGAAAATCGACACATAGTCGTATTTCCCCACTTTTCTTCCGAACAGGGACAAGATTAGAAACCCATTGAGTGTGTCTAACAGGGAAAATTATCTTAGCATTTAGGATCTTATTTAATTCTTTTTTGACGGTCGGTTCGAGCTTAGGGTGCATTTTTCTTAATTTCTGTTTAAAGGGTAAGGTTTGGGATTTCATAGGAATGACATGTTGTATGATGTTAGGGTCGAAAGTTTTAAGGTCATCATACATCCATGCAAAGACATATTTAAATTATTTGAACAATTTAATAAATGCATCTTTTTCTTGTTCATAACATCCTACCCCTAGATTAATGTCGGATTGTCCTTAGTTCCTAAGTTTACTTTTTCATATGATAATGAGGAACTATTGGTTTTACAGTTGACCAATTTTTTGAATTTATCTTGAAGATCATAAAATTTCTCTAATCTAACTATAGATTTAGGTATCGAATTTACAATGTTTGATGAAGATTCAGGAGTTCTTAGATCTGGTATTACCGTGAAATCGCGTAAATTTTTGTCCTGAGTGCATTCATCTATCACTGCGCCTTGAAAAGTTTCTTCCATATGCATGAAGCTAATAATTTTTTGATCGTCGTCGAAGGCCCTCCAATTCGTGATGTTGTTGGGAATGGATGGCATGAACAACAGTTCGATGGAGAATGCTTCCGGGGACAAGCCATCTGTAGGAAAGAGTTTAGAAGCTATGTTAGCTAATAGATCAGCTTCAGAATTGTTCAATCTAGGAATAAAATTTATATTGAAAGTAGAAAATTTATTCATTAAATTCCATACCTTGGATTGGTAGCTTTTAAGATGCGGAGACAGATAGTGGATAGAATCTCTTACCTATCTAACCATGATTTCAAAATCGCCAAAGACAGTCAAATTTTGAATGTTCATTTCTACAGCTTTTCTATGGCCCTGCAGTAAAGCCTCATATTCTGTTGTATTACTAGTACATTCAAATTCCAACCTACATGTAATCAGAGTTTTGTTACCTAAGTTATCAATAATAATGCAGCCTGCACCTACTCCTTCTTTGTACTTTGACCCGTCGAAATAAAGAGACCAAATTTGATTTTTATCAGGTGCATCAAACCATTGTGTGGAAGTTTTTGGCTGCACATATGCTACAATCTCAGACTATTGTTCTGGGTTGGTGACAGTTGAAGCCTCAGCCATGAAATTGCCAAAAAAGGTATCCATCCCTTGTGCTTTGGGTGAATCAGCAGAAGGTGTAAATGGTTCGTTGGGATCATTCAAATCTGTGACCGTGAACTTAAGGTAGCGTTCACGATTTACCTTGATTTTGTTGGGCTTGTCGTTCTCTGGAAGCCACAAGTGAGACCAATCTGTCGCGAAATAACCGTGTAGTTGCTCCAACCAGTCCCTGCTTAAAAATAGACCATACACTTCTGGAATATCCACAACAATAATATCAATGACTTGATGAACCTTAGGGTTAGACGATAATCTTATAAGCACTTTTCTTAATTCACCTATAACTTTAACACTTGTTCGATCAAGTTGTATGATTTTTAAAGTGGACGGTTCAACTTCAACATTAATCTTCTGACACAGAGACCATGGCATCACATTGGATGACTCTTCTGAGTCTACCATACAATTGTGCACGTTTCTATTAAAGATTTCGAAAGTTAACAAAAAAGGAGGTAGATTTCTGCGAGTACTAAGGGTGGTAGTTTGTGGCTTTTTACTTGTAGTTTCTAAAGTTGCTTTATCTACATTATTTACATTATTTACATTATTTACAGAAAGGCTTCCTTTATCATGATGATCAAGATTATTCTTAGTGGAAGTCTTCTGAGGAACTTTGTTCTGAACAACCTTGTTTGAATTACCATTTTTGCTATTCTCTGCGATGTTTTGTAACATTTTTTATAGCAGAAATGAAAATTTCAATAACTCATAAACAGAAATGTTAGCCCTTGAATTTTTAAGATCTTCAACTAAATCATAATCTAAGTTGGGGTTTACATGACTCTGTTTAGTCTCAACTAGTTTAGATTGCTTTGGAGGCAAAGTCGTAGTGTTTTCGGCAGAATGTTTTTTTGTTGTCTTACTCCTAGTATTATAGGGATGTATTGTCTCAAAGTTAGCTTGAAAAATTCTATTCGAGAAGTGTCCAAAAATATTTGGAGAAGACTCTTCTTCTTGAACTGTCTCTTGTTCAACAACCTCCTCAGGAATCTGAGGAGGCATCAAGTTATCCTGGGCTTCTAGAATTGTTTGAAGGGCGTATTGCAGACTTTCTAGATTAAGGCCCTTAGTAGTTGGATTAGGTTGGTTGGTAGGAAAAGGCTTCCTGAACGGGGGTTTATAAGGCCCTTTGCTCGAAGAAGATTCTTCGGCCATCCTTTTTTTATCTATAACTTGATTTGACAGTTTTTGAACGACTTTAGTTAATTTTTCTAAATCAGAGCTTTCAGGTTGTGTTTTACTTTGAGTAGGTCTAGGGAGGATTTTGATCTTCTTTTTGGAAGATGAACTAGTTTCTGTTTCGTTGCTAGTATAGTCTTTTAGACTAAGTATGTATTTTTCAATATAGATGGCCTCCTCGAAGGCTTCTAACAACGTGGCTTTCTTAGATTGTTTAACCCAAATGGATATACTTTGATGCAAGGCTTTAGTATAGTATGATATTATAAGATTCTCAACAGGCATGGAATCTGTAGGGATTTGGATTTTAAGTGTTAAGAATATTTGATTAAAGTCTTTAACTTTCTCTTTTAGGTTCATTCTTAAGTTAGAAAGCTCGATGACTAGGACTTCTGGAGGCTTATCGTCTTCGAACTTTTCCAAAAAGCATGACTCGAACTTTTCCCAAGACACGATGGTATGGGGTTGCTGGGCAAAGTACCAGGTAGAGGCATTGCCCTCGAAAGTATAGGGGAACAACCTATAGACTACGTCTTCATGCTTCACATTGCAGAGTCTAATGGCTAACATAATATTTTTAATGTGATCTTCAGCGAGTTGTTTAGAGTCAGGGTCAAACTTGGGAATCCACTTCTCTGGATATTTGGGTAAGGGATGTTGTGCCCCAGGTACGGCTACTGCATCCTGGTCGAGCCAAGGTCTAGCAGAATTGTTATGGTTGGCCATTGGTGTGGGCTATTTGGACGACTTTGAAGGGGAACTGTTGTAACATCTCGCTCTGGCGCACTGAGAAAACTTGTTCTTTGAGGACACTTGCTCGCAAGTGATCAGGACTTTTATGATGTCAAAACATTTATCTTTGATTATGATGCATTATGATAGACGACATGATGCTCCACTTCCTTGATGTAGATAGGTGCTTTTGACTCAGCTTGATTGAGTGTGCAGGGTTTGGACCTTAAAGATGCAAAGGCATCGGTGTAACCCCCTGGACTCTAGATTGAGTCAGGGAGTGTGCTATTTGGGTTGATTTATTTGCTGTGATATTTCATTGATTTGATGATTTGATGTTGACATGTTCTGACACGATTGTTGATGATGAAGGCTGATGATATCTTGCCGACCAGACTCACATATGGAGTAAAGGGGCCACACACGATTTCCAGAGAGGTTGAGGGAGAGGTGTAGATAGCATCCCTGCCATAGCCTACTAGCACTCCTGCCATGGCTCGAACTGTAGGTTAACCATTACCTAGTTCGAGAGGATCCACAATGTCGTGAGGGTAGACTGTGACAATCACTCACAATGATTCTAAGGGGCGCACAATAAGGCGGGGGCCTTATTCCTTAGATCCCTTAGTCTCCCACAAGTTCACCTGGCGGAGTGTTGACTCCAGAGGTTATAGATGTCTACCAATCAGTGAAGTTGGTGAGTGGCACCCTTGGAGCACGTGGTGCATCCTGAAGGGCACATCGCACAAAAGAAACACAAGAAGCGAGTGGCACCCTTGGAGCATGTGGTGCATCCTGAAGGGAATGTCGTGCAAAGGAAACGAACGAGGTGAGTGGCACCCTTGGAGCAAGTGGTGCATCCTGAAGGGCACGTCACAATGATGGTGATGAAGAAAACAAACCTAAATGGCCCTAAGACTTTAACACATTAAGAAATCCTTAAACAACTTCCCTAACCAAGGGTCGCCCAGTTCAGAATCTAAGTCCTAAGTCTAAAAACTTTTCTAGGGTAAAATTTAGTCTAACCTTAAGAGAAAGACCCTAGAATAAAAATAACATCTTAAACAAAAAACCCACTTAAGTAATAGGTTGGTCTTCATGAAATTCTTGGGGTAAATGACGAGAATAAGAATTTAATTAAAACTAATGGTGTTAAAACTTTGCAAAGAAGAAATTAATTCTTAACTTGTGAAACAACAAAAAAATATTAAATAAATAATAAATGAAAAGATTATTAAGCGCATTTACCTTTTTCGTTTTAAAAAAAAAGAAGGGAATAATATAAATAGGGAAACTAAGTAATAAAAGAAACTTAATAAAGGGAGGATGGGAACTTAGGGTAAAAAGCAAAGTCAACATAGTAAGGAATCTGCAATTAAGAACTTTCTAAAATGAACTAAATTTAGCAACTTCATTTTAGGGAAAGCTATTAAAAGCATGTAAGGGGATCGAGGAACACCTAGGAGTAATTTTAGGAGCGACTCTAGGTGGGGGAGGGAATTGAGTCTTTTAATAATTTAAAGAAAATAATCTTGGAGAAACGTGGGCGATGAATGACACTTGTACGACAGAGAATTTTTAGACGGTTTTCATTAAAACTTAAAATAAATGTGATTTAGAAAAGTTGGTGTGTCTCAAAACTCTATAAAAGAAAGGGAGATGAGGGGAAAAAGGGGATCGGTTATTAGCGTAACGTTACGCTGCCGAATTGTGACTTGATTGATTGCTTGTGAGGAGTTGGGATTTTCTCAGCTTGTATTGGAGTGGTAGCTGGGAAGCTAGGCATATCATCTGGATTGTGTGTGACCTCTTTGCGGCTCGGGGGGCTAAGGGGGAAGCAGAGTACCCCTAGCGATTGGCTGGGAGGTACCGCTGAGGTATCTACGATCGGTGAGCGGGAGCAACACAGAGCGCGGGACACGATACGGAGTGCGGGACATCATCCGAAGCAGGCGAAAGGCAATGGTATGATTTTATTTCTGGTAGAGTAGAATGCATTTGGATATATGGCTAGATATGCATGTGTTTAAGCTGGTAAACAGATTTTAGTATTATGACTGAAAGAGATTTTATATAGCCTTGTTGTTGGATTATTGATTGAATTATGTGACCTTCCTTGGACCTATGCATTCTCCTATCATGCCTTACATTTTTATAATTGACTGCGATTGACCTCATGCTTGAGTTTAGCTTGGAGACTGAATTTTTGTGCTATTGTCGGGTTAACAAAATAGTGGATTCTTTGCGTTTGTGTTCAATTCCCAGCATTTTTATAATTTAAACTCCCTGCATTTTTTTTGTGACTTCTCTGTGTTTTGGTTCAAGTTCCCAGCGTTTTAGATAATTTAATTTCTCTGCGTTTGACAGTGAAATTATTTGCATTTTGGTTCAATTTCCCAACGTTTTTGTAATATAAATTTCCTGCTTTTACCTATGTCTGCGTTTATGATTATCAGTCTCAAAGAATTAAATGACCCCAACAGTCGGCAACCTGTTCTGGAATTTCATTTGAAATCCATTCCTGTAAATTTTAACTGGGCTTTTCGTTTTGTGTATGGTTACCGTGATACTCTTCAGAAAAATTTTGTTTCGGGCATTCTGTTCTGAAGTTTTGGTTCTGGCCAATTTGTTTGCATGCTGTGGGGTCCTTCTCCATGTGGCTAGTTTCTTTGGGCACTATAACCCGTGATGGCTACCTGCGTTTTTTGTTGCATGGAACATCATTGCCCTTTAAAACGACCAGTGGTTACCCCAGCACATGGTGATTATCCCCCTTCTATAGTTTGCATTTGATTTGGATTTTTTTATTTTGCCGGTGAGTTGCCTTGGATACCTGAGTCGTTGGCTTGTCTACCCATTCTGCATTCAAACTTAGAGACAACGTTCCCCCTTTTCTTGCATTCGTATCTGCATCTCCAGGTCATGAAATCTTAAGTCTGGAACAACATCGGTTGTGCATCAGAATCTTACTCTCTCTCGGCGATATCTTTGGAAAATTTATAAAAAGGGGGCAGATTAAAATGGTTTTTAAAAACATGTTGTGTGCTGCCAACAACACACCCACCAAGGATATCTAGTATCAAGGCACATTTTGGCATCTTATCATGATATTATTTGAAAGCCTGCGAGCTATGTGATGCGTAAATTTTACACAGGTCTGCGAGCTGATATAAGCATTCCTTCACAGGTCTCCGTTGAGGCCACTAAACTGATGCTATGTAAAAAATTTATAAACCTTGATTTTAAAAGAGTAATTTTTCATCGTGTAAAAAGGACGAAATGTTAGTTATCTAGCCTATTCACCCATACCCCCCTTTTTCCTAAAGTTTTTAAATTACGTTGGGTATGCTGTTGATTTGCACTTAATCCGAGAATCGGTTGATCAAATTCATTGGCTTAGCCGTGGTTTCTGGCGTGTAAATGCGGCGAGTGGAATTGCCTTCTTCCCATCCGTTAGTCCTAGCATTTTATCACCAGGACTGATCGTCGAATCCTAAATGCATGTTGTGGAGTTGTTGTTTTTGGAATGGCCTTTAATGCATTGACAGTAAATTTCCTTCCAAACCTGTGGCTTCTGACATTGTACCCCTGTGCGTCCTGCTGGCTGGGCAGCATTTCCCCTACACCTGTGCGTCCGCTGGCTGGAAGGTAAATTAGGTTTCCATAACTTGTATTTAATTTAGGTTGCCATAACTTGTTTTTAAATTAGGTTGTGAAAGTATTTTAAATGATATAACTGTTGTAGATTTTTGGCTCTTAAATTTGTAGAGTTTTCACCCTTTTAACAATTATAAATTATAACACACCTTTGAATTTACTTGTTTATTTTTCTCAATTTTCTTTTAAGAAATGCTTCAACTACAAACTATATATTTATAAGAAATTATTAAAATGAAGGATTGTCAAAAGTTTTCTTTCCCAATTCAAAAAAAAAAAAAAAACCTTGTTATATTATAGCGGTCCCTATCAAAATAAGATTTTCTATATAGATATTGTTATCAAATAGGTTTTCTATATGTTGTTAAGGTTGTTATCAAGGTTTTTATCCATAGTATAGTTCTCGTTAGTGGTGAATAACATTATTTTTAAAACTTAATATTAATAGAAAAACAAAAACATTTAAAATTATTGAGAAAATTGTAGTGTTTAAAATTTTAATGAGAGGACCTTTGTTAAACAAGGGTCTTTCTAAAGAATCGTATATATATATATATATATATATATATATATATATGGTTGCATTCGAAAGTGGTTAAGAAATGGTTCTCTTTTTATAATATGTTTCATTTGAATTTAAGTTATTGAGTTATCATCGAATATTTATTTACAATGTCTTGTAATGAAGCCATTTTTAGTTTTAAATACGATGTTAATATGTTTCACATTGAATTTAGTTTATCTGAAAAACATCGAATATTTTAACTGCAATGCCTTGTAATGGAGCCATTGTTAGTTTTAGTTACAATGCTAATATGTTCCCATGGAATTTAGTTTATTATGATAATCATCAAATATTTAACTACAATGTCTTGTAAAGGAGTCATTATTAGCTTTAGTTACAATGCTAATGGGTTTCCCAGTTTGAATTTAATTTATTCTGTTAATGATCGGTTATTTTATTTACAATGTCTTGTAATGAAAGCTATTATTTTTTTAATTTACATTGCTATCTGCTATAAAATCAAATACCTGGTTATTATGGACAGCTTTTTTGTAGTTCTGTTGTTTTCAATCGCAAACAAAAGGTAAATTCATCATTATTTTAGTTGCAATGATATTGTGATATAGAAGGCGATGATACGATTATGTTATGGTCATGTTATTGTATTTAATTCATGTACATTATTTAAGACTGGGTTGGTAACTCGTCATCTAATGGAAATCAATGGAGTAATTTGTCTGTACTTAATGTCATGGAGTCTCAACAGTGGTTGGTCTATGTCGGAGTCCTTCTGACTTACGTTTTCCTAGAGGTCGTGGTTGTCTGTTGATCTTGTTGTACTTGATTGGCTTGCATTGTTGGGTTTGTTCGTGTTGGGCGAGATGTAGACACCTCCATGTAGCCTTAGTATATAAGTCTGTGTGTGTGATTATTACTGTGTAAGGAATCTGGTGCCGTGTCAAGAGTCTCGGGCCCTTTAAAGGAAGGGTTCCACTCTTGTGAAACACCTGACGGAGATTACTAGCTTTTCCTTGAGCAGTCGACCAGGGGCCTATCTAACCTTCTCTTTCTCCGGAGCAGAGAACTAAGATTAAAAGCCCTGCTTTCTTGTGCAGAAATAGTAAAATCTACTACTACGGATTCTTCCTTCTATGTTCGTACTGTGCATAACCCAGTATGTCATTAAATGTTTGTGTTGTGCGCCTTATGGATATGGTCGTTAATGCTTGCAGTTACTTGTTGTGCACCTTCCGTCGTCTAGTTGTGATCACCATGGTGGCGTCTTGTTAGTCGTCTGGTGGCGACGTAGAGTCAAGTGGGTTTGTTCCCTTTCTACACATGTGCACACACTTTAAAAATTAAACAAAAAAAAAAAGTTGCACCTGTTATCAAAGTTGTTGTCATAACGAGGAGGACGTTACATATGGTATCAGAGTGGGTTCGACCCACGACTTGGGATTCTCTACGGATTTCGTGTCATGATTGATTTTATTATACTATTGTTGATCAATTTGATTGTGTGTGTGTAGGTAATCATGGTTAGAGAACGCCGCAGAGGCAAACGACGGGGTGCTAGGGTAGGAGGCGTGGCGCCTCCAGTAGCATCCACACCTAAGGGGTCTAACTCCCAGGGAGGCGAGCAAGTTCTCGGACAAGTGGCACATAGCAGTTGGCGATGTTATTGGGATGATGAGATCTTTTCACCACATGTTCGAGGCTCTGATCAGTCGATTGGACAGAGACGAGGCCAGGGCACCGACACCCGCTGAGGTTCCACCGCGCACACCGACTGTTACTGGTAGCATTCACCGTGAACTCGAGAAGGTTAAATTTCTCAAGTTTTTTGGAGCCCCAGATGGCACCGCCGTCGAGGCATGGTTGGAGAATCTGGCGATGTGCTTCACACTTCGCGATTATACCTCCAACATGAAGGTATGCATGGCGGTCTTTTAACTGAAGGGAGCGCTCTTCTATGGTGGAAGACGCTCCTACCGCAGTTGAACATGGCCGTTGAAGATGTGTCATGGTAACTATTCGAGGAATGGTTCCGAGAGAGGTACCTTTCAGAGGAATTCATTGAGCATCAGCTCAATGAGTTTAACGCATTGCGACAGGGAGGTCGTATGGTGCCCGAGTATGAGGCACATTTCATGGAGCTTCTCTGATATGCTCCGCACCTTAACACAGAGAAACCCAAGGTCAACCAGTTCATGTTTGGTCTTAACGGCATCCTGTGTGCAAAGGTTGGGATCTTGATGCCTCAAACCTTGCACGACACTGTCCAAAAGGCCCTCATAGCAGACGAGGAGCTTACCAGTGGGGGTCAAACCAGGTCTCCAACGAGACCCGCCGGGCCGAGTTCATCTGGCACACCGCAGCATCAGACACCAGTGAGACATACGTCGGGATATCGTGGCTTCTAGAGAGGATTCCCTTTCACTACACCCAGACGACCACCGCCTCAGCAGCAGGCACCTTATCAGAGACCACAGCATCAACAATCGCGTCGCCCACAGCAACAACAGTTTAGGCCTGTTCAGTAGAACAGACCTGGGTTCTAGGCCGGTGGGCTGTCATCTTCTTCTTCGGGTACCAGGACTACTGGGCCGAAGAAGGGGTGTTGGACGTGTGGGGAGCCACACTACCAGCGAGATTGTCCCGTGGAGAGGACCAGAGGGTCTGGATCAATCGGACCCACTACAGTGGGAGATATGGGCAAGGCCCATCAGATTCACGCAGCGGTGAATACTTGCCAGGCAGAGCACCAGTTGACTGTACTCGAGATGACAGGTACTGTCACTGACCAGACCCTTAGTATTTTGATAGACCCAGGTGCTACTGAGAGTTTCATTTCTGGTGCAACACTAAAAAGGATTAAGGTAAAGGCAGTCGAACAGGACGAGTTTAGCTTCATAGAGATGGCTTCAGGAGCCAAACAGAAGGTTGGAGGAAAGGTTACGGGTTGTGCCCTTAACCTGGGAGATTTTTTCACGAGGGTCAACTTGTTCGTGATGATATTAGGATCTTATGACGTCGTGATTGGTATGGATTGGTTGAATCGCATGAGGCGATACTCAACTGTAAGATGAAACGATTGAGCTTGGTTGATGATGAAGGACAGAGACATGTGATTGTAGGACAGAACCAGGGAATTTCCCTGAGGTTTGTCTCTTCCTTACAATTACAGAAGAGTATGCGCAAGGGGTGCAAGATTTATGCGATCCTTGCGCTAAACGAAAAGGGAGTGGCGGAAGGTCTAGAATGCTTTCTGGTGGTGAACGAGTTTGCCGATGTATTTCCATAAGAGTTACCTCGGATGCCGCCAGAAAGGGAACTAGATTTTACCATAGACCTGAAAGTGGGAACCGAACCGATAGCGAGAATGCCTTATCAGATGTCGACCCC
>JASDQU010100152.1:450114-484868 GCA_032191745.1 Picea mariana | reverse complement strand
CATCCTGGATTTCAAAAGATAAGACTAAAAGTTCTTGACTGCTTTGAAAACAATGTAGGCTTGTTGATATACCGCTGGGTAGTTAAGTTTCACGCCTTTGAAAGAAGAGCTCATAAAGGCAATGGGTACTTCATTATTTCATCGTTCTTTTGAGTTAGGATGGCAGAGTAGGAGCAGTCAGAAGCAAAAGTGTAGAGCGTGAAGTCTTGGGAAAAGTCAGGGCTCATGAGAGAAGGAGTGTTTATTATGGCCTTTTTTATGGTGTTAAAAGCTTGATTTTCTAAGGGTCCCCAATGATATTGTTCATCTTTCTTAATTAAATTCTATAAAGGTTTGAACATTTCGGAGAAGTTGGGGACAGATCTTCTCACAAAGTTTATCTGGCCTAAGAAAGACTGCATGGACTTTTTGGAAGTAGGAGGGGGAAGTTTCAAGATGACTTGAGTCCTTTCGGGGTCGATAATCATTCCTTTACTTGACACAATAAATCCTAAGAGTTTACCCTGTTCTATTGCGAAGATGGATTTTTTAGGATTCAAGGAAATGCCATATTTACGACATCGCTGTAGAACAACTCTTAAATGAGCTAGATGATCGGTTTTGTTTTTGGAAAATACAGTAACATCATCTAAGTAAACTACAACAGACTGATTGATTAACCCCCGGAAAGAGATGTCCATCGCTCTCTGGAAAGTGGCACCGGCGTTAATAAATCCAAAGGGCATTTTTTGATAAGCGTAGGTGCCCCATGGAGTGTGGAAGGTAGTTTTAAGTTGGTCTGGAGGAGACATCAGGACTTGGCTATACCCCAAAAAAACCATCCAATAAAGATAGCCTCTCAGAAATAGATACCTGTTGAAGGATATGTTCCATGGGTGGAACAGGGTAGTTGTCTTTATCAGACGCTCTATTAAGGTTTCGAAAATCGACACATAGTCGTATTTCCCCACTTTTCTTCCGAACAGGGACAAGATTAGAAACCCATTGAGTGTGTCTAACAGGGAAAATTATCTTAGCATTTAGGATCTTATTTAATTCTTTTTTGACGGTCGGTTCGAGCTTAGGGTGCATTTTTCTTAATTTCTGTTTAAAGGGTAAGGTTTGGGATTTCATAGGAATGACATGTTGTATGATGTTAGGGTCGAAAGTTTTAAGGTCATCATACATCCATGCAAAGACATATTTAAATTATTTGAACAATTTAATAAATGCATCTTTTTCTTGTTCATAACATCCTACCCCTAGATTAATGTCGGATTGTCCTTAGTTCCTAAGTTTACTTTTTCATATGATAATGAGGAACTATTGGTTTTACAGTTGACCAATTTTTTGAATTTATCTTGAAGATCATAAAATTTCTCTAATCTAACTATAGATTTAGGTATCGAATTTACAATGTTTGATGAAGATTCAGGAGTTCTTAGATCTGGTATTACCGTGAAATCGCGTAAATTTTTGTCCTGAGTGCATTCATCTATCACTGCGCCTTGAAAAGTTTCTTCCATATGCATGAAGCTAATAATTTTTTGATCGTCGTCGAAGGCCCTCCAATTCGTGATGTTGTTGGGAATGGATGGCATGAACAACAGTTCGATGGAGAATGCTTCCGGGGACAAGCCATCTGTAGGAAAGAGTTTAGAAGCTATGTTAGCTAATAGATCAGCTTCAGAATTGTTCAATCTAGGAATAAAATTTATATTGAAAGTAGAAAATTTATTCATTAAATTCCATACCTTGGATTGGTAGCTTTTAAGATGCGGAGACAGATAGTGGATAGAATCTCTTACCTATCTAACCATGATTTCAAAATCGCCAAAGACAGTCAAATTTTGAATGTTCATTTCTACAGCTTTTCTATGGCCCTGCAGTAAAGCCTCATATTCTGTTGTATTACTAGTACATTCAAATTCCAACCTACATGTAATCAGAGTTTTGTTACCTAAGTTATCAATAATAATGCAGCCTGCACCTACTCCTTCTTTGTACTTTGACCCGTCGAAATAAAGAGACCAAATTTGATTTTTATCAGGTGCATCAAACCATTGTGTGGAAGTTTTTGGCTGCACATATGCTACAATCTCAGACTATTGTTCTGGGTTGGTGACAGTTGAAGCCTCAGCCATGAAATTGCCAAAAAAGGTATCCATCCCTTGTGCTTTGGGTGAATCAGCAGAAGGTGTAAATGGTTCGTTGGGATCATTCAAATCTGTGACCGTGAACTTAAGGTAGCGTTCACGATTTACCTTGATTTTGTTGGGCTTGTCGTTCTCTGGAAGCCACAAGTGAGACCAATCTGTCGCGAAATAACCGTGTAGTTGCTCCAACCAGTCCCTGCTTAAAAATAGACCATACACTTCTGGAATATCCACAACAATAATATCAATGACTTGATGAACCTTAGGGTTAGACGATAATCTTATAAGCACTTTTCTTAATTCACCTATAACTTTAACACTTGTTCGATCAAGTTGTATGATTTTTAAAGTGGACGGTTCAACTTCAACATTAATCTTCTGACACAGAGACCATGGCATCACATTGGATGACTCTTCTGAGTCTACCATACAATTGTGCACGTTTCTATTAAAGATTTCGAAAGTTAACAAAAAAGGAGGTAGATTTCTGCGAGTACTAAGGGTGGTAGTTTGTGGCTTTTTACTTGTAGTTTCTAAAGTTGCTTTATCTACATTATTTACATTATTTACATTATTTACAGAAAGGCTTCCTTTATCATGATGATCAAGATTATTCTTAGTGGAAGTCTTCTGAGGAACTTTGTTCTGAACAACCTTGTTTGAATTACCATTTTTGCTATTCTCTGCGATGTTTTGTAACATTTTTTATAGCAGAAATGAAAATTTCAATAACTCATAAACAGAAATGTTAGCCCTTGAATTTTTAAGATCTTCAACTAAATCATAATCTAAGTTGGGGTTTACATGACTCTGTTTAGTCTCAACTAGTTTAGATTGCTTTGGAGGCAAAGTCGTAGTGTTTTCGGCAGAATGTTTTTTTGTTGTCTTACTCCTAGTATTATAGGGATGTATTGTCTCAAAGTTAGCTTGAAAAATTCTATTCGAGAAGTGTCCAAAAATATTTGGAGAAGACTCTTCTTCTTGAACTGTCTCTTGTTCAACAACCTCCTCAGGAATCTGAGGAGGCATCAAGTTATCCTGGGCTTCTAGAATTGTTTGAAGGGCGTATTGCAGACTTTCTAGATTAAGGCCCTTAGTAGTTGGATTAGGTTGGTTGGTAGGAAAAGGCTTCCTGAACGGGGGTTTATAAGGCCCTTTGCTCGAAGAAGATTCTTCGGCCATCCTTTTTTTATCTATAACTTGATTTGACAGTTTTTGAACGACTTTAGTTAATTTTTCTAAATCAGAGCTTTCAGGTTGTGTTTTACTTTGAGTAGGTCTAGGGAGGATTTTGATCTTCTTTTTGGAAGATGAACTAGTTTCTGTTTCGTTGCTAGTATAGTCTTTTAGACTAAGTATGTATTTTTCAATATAGATGGCCTCCTCGAAGGCTTCTAACAACGTGGCTTTCTTAGATTGTTTAACCCAAATGGATATACTTTGATGCAAGGCTTTAGTATAGTATGATATTATAAGATTCTCAACAGGCATGGAATCTGTAGGGATTTGGATTTTAAGTGTTAAGAATATTTGATTAAAGTCTTTAACTTTCTCTTTTAGGTTCATTCTTAAGTTAGAAATCTCGATGACTAGGACTTCTGGAGGCTTATCGTCTTCGAACTTTTCCAAAAAGCATGACTCGAACTTTTCCCAAGACACGATGGTATGGGGTTGCTGGGCAAAGTACCAGGTAGAGGCATTGCCCTCGAAAGTATAGGGGAACAACCTACAGACTACGTCTTCATGCTTGACATTGCAGAGTCTAATGGCTAACATAATATTTTTAATGTGATCTTCAGCGAGTTGTTTAGAGTCAGGGTCAAACTTGGGAATCCACTTCTCTGGATATTTGGGTAAGGGATGTTGTGCCCCAGGTACGGCTACTGCATCCTGGTCGAGCCAAGGTCTAGCAGAATTGTTATGGTTGGCCATTGGTGTGGGCTATTTGGACGACTTTGAAGGGGAACTGTTGTAACATCTCGCTCTGGCGCACTGAGAAAACTTGTTCTTTGAGGACACTTGCTCGCAAGTGATCAGGACTTTTATGATGTCAAAACATTTATCTTTGATTATGATGCATTATGATAGACGACATGATGCTCCACTTCCTTGATGTAGATAGGTGCTTTTGACTCAGCTTGATTGAGTGTGCAGGGTTTGGACCTTAAAGATGCAAAGGCATCGGTGTAACCCCCTGGACTCTAGATTGAGTCAGGGAGTGTGCTATTTGGGTTGATTTATTTGCTGTGATATTTCATTGATTTGATGATTTGATGTTGACATGTTCTGACACGATTGTTGATGATGAAGGCTGATGATATCTTGCCGACCAGACTCACATATGGAGTAAAGGGGCCACACACGATTTCCAGAGAGGTTGAGGGAGAGGTGTAGATAGCATCCCTGCCATAGCCTACTAGCACTCCTGCCATGGCTCGAACTGTAGGTTAACCATTACCTAGTTCGAGAGGATCCACAATGTCGTGAGGGTAGACTGTGACAATCACTCACAATGATTCTAAGGGGCGCACAATAAGGCGGGGGCCTTATTCCTTAGATCCCTTAGTCTCCCACAAGTTCACCTGGCGGAGTGTTGACTCCAGAGGTTATAGATGTCTACCAATCAGTGAAGTTGGTGAGTGGCACCCTTGGAGCACGTGGTGCATCCTGAAGGGCACATCGCACAAAAGAAACACAAGAAGCGAGTGGCACCCTTGGAGCATGTGGTGCATCCTGAAGGGAATGTCGTGCAAAGGAAACGAACGAGGTGAGTGGCACCCTTGGAGCAAGTGGTGCATCCTGAAGGGCACGTCACAATGATGGTGATGAAGAAAACAAACCTAAATGGCCCTAAGACTTTAACACATTAAGAAATCCTTAAACAACTTCCCTAACCAAGGGTCGCCCAGTTCAGAATCTAAGTCCTAAGTCTAAAAACTTTTCTAGGGTAAAATTTAGTCTAACCTTAAGAGAAAGACCCTAGAATAAAAATAACATCTTAAACAAAAAACCCACTTAAGTAATAGGTTGGTCTTCATGAAATTCTTGGGGTAAATGACGAGAATAAGAATTTAATTAAAACTAATGGTGTTAAAACTTTGCAAAGAAGAAATTAATTCTTAACTTGTGAAACAACAAAAAAATATTAAATAAATAATAAATGAAAAGATTATTAAGCGCATTTACCTTTTTCGTTTTAAAAAAAAAGAAGGGAATAATATAAATAGGGAAACTAAGTAATAAAAGAAACTTAATAAAGGGAGGATGGGAACTTAGGGTAAAAAGCAAAGTCAACATAGTAAGGAATCTGCAATTAAGAACTTTCTAAAATGAACTAAATTTAGCAACTTCATTTTAGGGAAAGCTATTAAAAGCATGTAAGGGGATCGAGGAACACCTAGGAGTAATTTTAGGAGCGACTCTAGGTGGGGGAGGGAATTGAGTCTTTTAATAATTTAAAGAAAATAATCTTGGAGAAACGTGGGCGATGAATGACACTTGTACGACAGAGAATTTTTAGACGGTTTTCATTAAAACTTAAAATAAATGTGATTTAGAAAAGTTGGTGTGTCTCAAAACTCTATAAAAGAAAGGGAGATGAGGGGAAAAAGGGGATCGGTTATTAGCGTAACGTTACGCTGCCGAATTGTGACTTGATTGATTGCTTGTGAGGAGTTGGGATTTTCTCAGCTTGTATTGGAGTGGTAGCTGGGAAGCTAGGCATATCATCTGGATTGTGTGTGACCTCTTTGCGGCTCGGGGGGCTAAGGGGGAAGCAGAGTACCCCTAGCGATTGGCTGGGAGGTACCGCTGAGGTATCTACGATCGGTGAGCGGGAGCAACACAGAGCGCGGGACACGATACGGAGTGCGGGACATCATCCGAAGCAGGCGAAAGGCAATGGTATGATTTTATTTCTGGTAGAGTAGAATGCATTTGGATATATGGCTAGATATGCATGTGTTTAAGCTGGTAAACAGATTTTAGTATTATGACTGAAAGAGATTTTATATAGCCTTGTTGTTGGATTATTGATTGAATTATGTGACCTTCCTTGGACCTATGCATTCTCCTATCATGCCTTACATTTTTATAATTGACTGCGATTGACCTCATGCTTGAGTTTAGCTTGGAGACTGAATTTTTGTGCTATTGTCGGGTTAACAAAATAGTGGATTCTTTGCGTTTGTGTTCAATTCCCAGCATTTTTATAATTTAAACTCCCTGCATTTTTTTTGTGACTTCTCTGTGTTTTGGTTCAAGTTCCCAGCGTTTTAGATAATTTAATTTCTCTGCGTTTGACAGTGAAATTATTTGCATTTTGGTTCAATTTCCCAACGTTTTTGTAATATAAATTTCCTGCTTTTACCTATGTCTGCGTTTATGATTATCAGTCTCAAAGAATTAAATGACCCCAACAGTCGGCAACCTGTTCTGGAATTTCATTTGAAATCCATTCCTGTAAATTTTAACTGGGCTTTTCGTTTTGTGTATGGTTACCGTGATACTCTTCAGAAAAATTTTGTTTCGGGCATTCTGTTCTGAAGTTTTGGTTCTGGCCAATTTGTTTGCATGCTGTGGGGTCCTTCTCCATGTGGCTAGTTTCTTTGGGCACTATAACCCGTGATGGCTACCTGCGTTTTTTGTTGCATGGAACATCATTGCCCTTTAAAACGACCAGTGGTTACCCCAGCACATGGTGATTATCCCCCTTCTATAGTTTGCATTTGATTTGGATTTTTTTATTTTGCCGGTGAGTTGCCTTGGATACCTGAGTCGTTGGCTTGTCTACCCATTCTGCATTCAAACTTAGAGACAACGTTCCCCCTTTTCTTGCATTCGTATCTGCATCTCCAGGTCATGAAATCTTAAGTCTGGAACAACATCGGTTGTGCATCAGAATCTTACTCTCTCTCGGCGATATCTTTGGAAAATTTATAAAAAGGGGGCAGATTAAAATGGTTTTTAAAAACATGTTGTGTGCTGCCAACAACACACCCACCAAGGATATCTAGTATCAAGGCACATTTTGGCATCTTATCATGATATTATTTGAAAGCCTGCGAGCTATGTGATGCGTAAATTTTACACAGGTCTGCGAGCTGATATAAGCATTCCTTCACAGGTCTCCGTTGAGGCCACTAAACTGATGCTATGTAAAAAATTTATAAACCTTGATTTTAAAAGAGTAATTTTTCATCGTGTAAAAAGGACGAAATGTTAGTTATCTAGCCTATTCACCCATACCCCCCTTTTTCCTAAAGTTTTTAAATTACGTTGGGTATGCTGTTGATTTGCACTTAATCCGAGAATCGGTTGATCAAATTCATTGGCTTAGCCGTGGTTTCTGGCGTGTAAATGCGGCGAGTGGAATTGCCTTCTTCCCATCCGTTAGTCCTAGCATTTTATCACCAGGACTGATCGTCGAATCCTAAATGCATGTTGTGGAGTTGTTGTTTTTGGAATGGCCTTTAATGCATTGACAGTAAATTTCCTTCCAAACCTGTGGCTTCTGACATTGTACCCCTGTGCGTCCTGCTGGCTGGGCAGCATTTCCCCTACACCTGTGCGTCCGCTGGCTGGAAGGTAAATTAGGTTTCCATAACTTGTATTTAATTTAGGTTGCCATAACTTGTTTTTAAATTAGGTTGTGAAAGTATTTTAAATGATATAACTGTTGTAGATTTTTGGCTCTTAAATTTGTAGAGTTTTCACCCTTTTAACAATTATAAATTATAACACACCTTTGAATTTACTTGTTTATTTTTCTCAATTTTCTTTTAAGAAATGCTTCAACTACAAACTATATATTTATAAGAAATTATTAAAATGAAGGATTGTCAAAAGTTTTCTTTCCCAATTCAAAAAAAAAAAAAAAACCTTGTTATATTATAGCGGTCCCTATCAAAATAAGATTTTCTATATAGATATTGTTATCAAATAGGTTTTCTATATGTTGTTAAGGTTGTTATCAAGGTTTTTATCCATAGTATAGTTCTCGTTAGTGGTGAATAACATTATTTTTAAAACTTAATATTAATAGAAAAACAAAAACATTTAAAATTATTGAGAAAATTGTAGTGTTTAAAATTTTAATGAGAGGACCTTTGTTAAACAAGGGTCTTTCTAAAGAATCGTATATATATATATATATATATATATATATATATATGGTTGCATTCGAAAGTGGTTAAGAAATGGTTCTCTTTTTATAATATGTTTCATTTGAATTTAAGTTATTGAGTTATCATCGAATATTTATTTACAATGTCTTGTAATGAAGCCATTTTTAGTTTTAAATACGATGTTAATATGTTTCACATTGAATTTAGTTTATCTGAAAAACATCGAATATTTTAACTGCAATGCCTTGTAATGGAGCCATTGTTAGTTTTAGTTACAATGCTAATATGTTCCCATGGAATTTAGTTTATTATGATAATCATCAAATATTTAACTACAATGTCTTGTAAAGGAGTCATTATTAGCTTTAGTTACAATGCTAATGGGTTTCCCAGTTTGAATTTAATTTATTCTGTTAATGATCGGTTATTTTATTTACAATGTCTTGTAATGAAAGCTATTATTTTTTTAATTTACATTGCTATCTGCTATAAAATCAAATACCTGGTTATTATGGACAGCTTTTTTGTAGTTCTGTTGTTTTCAATCGCAAACAAAAGGTAAATTCATCATTATTTTAGTTGCAATGATATTGTGATATAGAAGGCGATGATACGATTATGTTATGGTCATGTTATTGTATTTAATTCATGTACATTATTTAAGACTGGGTTGGTAACTCGTCATCTAATGGAAATCAATGGAGTAATTTGTCTGTACTTAATGTCATGGAGTCTCAACAGTGGTTGGTCTATGTCGGAGTCCTTCTGACTTACGTTTTCCTAGAGGTCGTGGTTGTCTGTTGATCTTGTTGTACTTGATTGGCTTGCATTGTTGGGTTTGTTCGTGTTGGGCGAGATGTAGACACCTCCATGTAGCCTTAGTATATAAGTCTGTGTGTGTGATTATTACTGTGTAAGGAATCTGGTGCCGTGTCAAGAGTCTCGGGCCCTTTAAAGGAAGGGTTCCACTCTTGTGAAACACCTGACGGAGATTACTAGCTTTTCCTTGAGCAGTCGACCAGGGGCCTATCTAACCTTCTCTTTCTCCGGAGCAGAGAACTAAGATTAAAAGCCCTGCTTTCTTGTGCAGAAATAGTAAAATCTACTACTACGGATTCTTCCTTCTATGTTCGTACTGTGCATAACCCAGTATGTCATTAAATGTTTGTGTTGTGCGCCTTATGGATATGGTCGTTAATGCTTGCAGTTACTTGTTGTGCACCTTCCGTCGTCTAGTTGTGATCACCATGGTGGCGTCTTGTTAGTCGTCTGGTGGCGACGTAGAGTCAAGTGGGTTTGTTCCCTTTCTACACATGTGCACACACTTTAAAAATTAAACAAAAAAAAAAAGTTGCACCTGTTATCAAAGTTGTTGTCATAACGAGGAGGACGTTACATATGGTATCAGAGTGGGTTCGACCCACGACTTGGGATTCTCTACGGATTTCGTGTCATGATTGATTTTATTATACTATTGTTGATCAATTTGATTGTGTGTGTGTAGGTAATCATGGTTAGAGAACGCCGCAGAGGCAAACGACGGGGTGCTAGGGTAGGAGGCGTGGCGCCTCCAGTAGCATCCACACCTAAGGGGTCTAACTCCCAGGGAGGCGAGCAAGTTCTCGGACAAGTGGCACATAGCAGTTGGCGATGTTATTGGGATGATGAGATCTTTTCACCACATGTTCGAGGCTCTGATCAGTCGATTGGACAGAGACGAGGCCAGGGCACCGACACCCGCTGAGGTTCCACCGCGCACACCGACTGTTACTGGTAGCATTCACCGTGAACTCGAGAAGGTTAAATTTCTCAAGTTTTTTGGAGCCCCAGATGGCACCGCCGTCGAGGCATGGTTGGAGAATCTGGCGATGTGCTTCACACTTCGCGATTATACCTCCAACATGAAGGTATGCATGGCGGTCTTTTAACTGAAGGGAGCGCTCTTCTATGGTGGAAGACGCTCCTACCGCAGTTGAACATGGCCGTTGAAGATGTGTCATGGTAACTATTCGAGGAATGGTTCCGAGAGAGGTACCTTTCAGAGGAATTCATTGAGCATCAGCTCAATGAGTTTAACGCATTGCGACAGGGAGGTCGTATGGTGCCCGAGTATGAGGCACATTTCATGGAGCTTCTCTGATATGCTCCGCACCTTAACACAGAGAAACCCAAGGTCAACCAGTTCATGTTTGGTCTTAACGGCATCCTGTGTGCAAAGGTTGGGATCTTGATGCCTCAAACCTTGCACGACACTGTCCAAAAGGCCCTCATAGCAGACGAGGAGCTTACCAGTGGGGGTCAAACCAGGTCTCCAACGAGACCCGCCGGGCCGAGTTCATCTGGCACACCGCAGCATCAGACACCAGTGAGACATACGTCGGGATATCGTGGCTTCTAGAGAGGATTCCCTTTCACTACACCCAGACGACCACCGCCTCAGCAGCAGGCACCTTATCAGAGACCACAGCATCAACAATCGCGTCGCCCACAGCAACAACAGTTTAGGCCTGTTCAGTAGAACAGACCTGGGTTCTAGGCCGGTGGGCTGTCATCTTCTTCTTCGGGTACCAGGACTACTGGGCCGAAGAAGGGGTGTTGGACGTGTGGGGAGCCACACTACCAGCGAGATTGTCCCGTGGAGAGGACCAGAGGGTCTGGATCAATCGGACCCACTACAGTGGGAGATATGGGCAAGGCCCATCAGATTCACGCAGCGGTGAATACTTGCCAGGCAGAGCACCAGTTGACTGTACTCGAGATGACAGGTACTGTCACTGACCAGACCCTTAGTATTTTGATAGACCCAGGTGCTACTGAGAGTTTCATTTCTGGTGCAACACTAAAAAGGATTAAGGTAAAGGCAGTCGAACAGGACGAGTTTAGCTTCATAGAGATGGCTTCAGGAGCCAAACAGAAGGTTGGAGGAAAGGTTACGGGTTGTGCCCTTAACCTGGGAGATTTTTTCACGAGGGTCAACTTGTTCGTGATGATATTAGGATCTTATGACGTCGTGATTGGTATGGATTGGTTGAATCGCATGAGGCGATACTCAACTGTAAGATGAAACGATTGAGCTTGGTTGATGATGAAGGACAGAGACATGTGATTGTAGGACAGAACCAGGGAATTTCCCTGAGGTTTGTCTCTTCCTTACAATTACAGAAGAGTATGCGCAAGGGGTGCAAGATTTATGCGATCCTTGCGCTAAACGAAAAGGGAGTGGCGGAAGGTCTAGAATGCTTTCTGGTGGTGAACGAGTTTGCCGATGTATTTCCATAAGAGTTACCTCGGATGCCGCCAGAAAGGGAACTAGATTTTACCATAGACCTGAAAGTGGGAACCGAACCGATAGCGAGAATGCCTTATCAGATGTCGACCCCGGAGTTGCAAGAGCTGAAAATGCAACTAAAGGAGTTGTTGGACCTGGGACTGATACACCCTAGTGTGTCACCATGGGGTGTACCATTTATTTTCATACGAAATAAGGACGGATCATGGAGGCTTTGCATTGACTACCGTCAACTGAATAAGGCTACAATGAAGAATCAGTATCCGTTACCAAGAATTGATGATCTGTTCGATCAAATGAAGGGTGCGACGGTGTTCTCCAAGATCAATTTGCGATCAGGGTATCACCATTTACGGATCAAGGAGGTTGACGTCCCTAAGATCGCCTTTAAGAAGATATTTGGACATTACGGATTTACTATTTTACCATTTGGACTGACAAACGCCCCAGGGGTATTCATGAGTTTGATGAACGGGGTGTTCCGTGAGTACTTGGACAAGTTCCTCCAAGTATTCATTGATGATATCTTCATCTACTCTCGGACGACGTAGCAGCAGGACAAGCACTTGTGCTTGGTACTACAGTGTCTGCGAGAACACAAATTGTATTGGAAGTTGTCCAAATGCTCTTTTTATCAATCGAGGATCCACTACTTAGGGCATGTCATCTCCGACGAAGGTATCACCGTGGATCCAGCCAAGGTTGAGGCTATTATGGAATGGCCTGTGCCAACGAATGTCACAGAAGTGCGTAGTTTTATGGGTTTAGCCGGATACTATCGACGGTTTGTTGAGGTTTTTTTTAAGATAGCAAATCCGATCACGGAATTGCAGAAGAAAAACAAGAAGTTTGTTTGGACCGAGAAATGCGCGGATATATTTCAGAGGCTTAAGGAGTTGTTTACGACAGTGCCGATACTAAAGGTCCCTGACATGGATGCGGACTTCTTGGTATGCACTGATGCATCCAAGGAAGGATTAGGCGGAGTCTTGATGCAAGACGGACGAGTGATTTCTTACATTTCGAGGAAGCTGAGAAGGCATGAGGAGAACTAAACGACGCACGATTTGGAGTTATTAGCCATCGTTTATGCCTTGAAGGTTTGGAGACACTACCTTGTTGGATGAAAATTTGAATTAAAGACTGATCATTGTGGGCTGCAACACATTTTCAGGCAAAGCGACCTGAACGCAGGACAACGGCATTGGTCGGAATTGCTTAGCGAGTACGACTTCGAGATTACTTACATAAAGGGAACAGTGAACCGAGTGGCTGATGCTTTGAGTCGGAGACCACGCATCTTTTCGGTGTTGCCTCTTCAGATGAATCTACGTGAGAAGATTCTCACTTTATAGCATGACGATGATTGGTACAAGGAAGTTGAGGATTTTATCGGACAAAACACAATGATGGTACCACAATATGAGGGTTTTCTTTTGATAGTGACGGGTTATTGAGGTTTAGAGGTCGGATTTACGTACCGCCAAATGACGAGTTGAGGATGTTGATCCTGAGCGAGGCTCATAGAGCGGTTTACATGGCTCACCCAGGAGTCACGAAGATGAGGGAAGACCTTAAACCCTTATTCTTTTGGAAAGGAATGAAGAATGACATTGTCAACTTTGTGGCTAGATGTCTAGAGTGTCAGTAGGTAAAGGCTAAACATAGACACCCGGTAGGATTACTTCAACCACATGCCATTCCATAATCGAAATGGGAAGTTATTTCGATGGATTTTATTGTTGGATTGCCACTGACGGCAAGGAGACACGACTCGAATTTTGTAGTAGTAGACACTCTGACGAAGAGTGCTCACTTTATTCCTATGCGTACGACGTATCAGGCACCTGACATAGCGATATTTTTCATCAATGATATTGTGAGGCTGCATGGCGTGCCTAAGAAGATTATATCCGATCGAGGATCGATGTTTACTGGATGATTTTGGATGAGTTTCCAAGAGGCCTTGGGAGCCCAAATTAATTTTAGTACTACATATCACCCAAAGACTGACGGACAGACCGAACGAACGAACCAAACCTTGGAAGACATGTTGTGCATGTACGTGATGGACCAACAAAATCGTTGGGAGGAATTCTTGCCTCTAGTAGAGTTTGCTTACAACAACAGTTACCAAAGCACCATTAAGATGGCGCCTTTTGAGTTCCTTTATGGGTGACCATGTCAGGCGCCCTTGAGTTGGGATCATCTTGAGGATAGGGTCCTGGTGGGACCAGAAGTGATCCAAGAAATGGAAGAGAAAATGCAAACCATAAGACAAAGGATAAAAGAAGTGCAGAATCGACAGAAGAGTTATGCCGATGCGCACCAAGTCGACCGTAGTTACGAGGTCGGCGATCGAGTCTTCTTGCGGGTTAAACCGAATAAGAGTTCGATCAAGTTTGGAAAGGGAGATAAACTCTCTCCTAGGTTCATGGGACCTTTCTAGATTGTGGAGAGAAAGGGGCCCGTGGCGTATCGACTAGCCTTACTTGATTCTTTGAGGCGTATCCATGATGTATTTCATGTATCTATTTTGAGACATTATATTAGTGATCCTACACATGTGATTGACATGAGTTCCTTGTAGGTATCGGATGAGGGAGCGCTCACAGCTGATCCGATATGCATCTTAGATCATCACGTTCGACAGTTATGATGTTGAATGGTAGATCAGGTCAAGGTCCAGTGGGACAGTTATAGTTCACACTTGGCGACTTGGGAGGATGCATATGATATGCGCCAACAGTTCCCATTTTTGTTTGATAGATAGACTTATGATACTATGGTACCTTTATTTCGACATTTATACTGAGAAACTTCAGGACGAAGTTTAGACCAAGAGGGGGTGTATGTAACATCCCACTCTGGTGCACTAAAAAAACTTATTCTTTGAGGACACTTGCTCGCAAGTGATCTGGACTTTTATGATGTCAAAACATTTATACTTGATTATGATGTGTTATGATAGACAACATGATGTTCCACTGACTTGATGTAGATAGGTGCTATTGACTCAACTTGATTGAGTGTGCAGGGTTTGGACCTTGAAGATGCAGAGGCATTGGTAGAACCCCTTGAACTCCGGATTGAGTCAGGGAGTGTGCTATTTGGGTTGATTTATTTGCTGTGATATTTCATTGATTTGATGATTTGATGTTGACATGTTCTGACATGATTGCTGATGATGCAGATTGACGATAGATTGGCGACCAGACTCACATATGGAGTAAAGGGGCCACACACGATTTCCAGAGAGGTTGAGGGAGAGGTGTGCACAATAGCCCTACCATAGCCTACTAGCACTCCCGCCATGGCTCGAACTGTAGGTTAACAATTACCTAGTTCAAGAGGATCCACAATGTCATGAGGGAAGACTACGACAATCGCTCACGATGATTCTAAGGGGCACGCAATAAGGCGGGGGCCTTATTCCTTAGAGCCTTTAGTCTCCCACAAGTTCACCTGGCGGAGTGTTGACTCCAGGGGTTATAGATGTCTACCAATCAGTCAAGTTGGCGAGTGGCACCCTTGGAGCACGTGGTGCATCTTGAAGGGCACGTCGCACAAAAGAAACACAAGAAGCGAGTGGCACCCTTGAAGAACGTGGTGCATCCTGAAGGGCACATCGCATAAAGGAAACGAACAAGGCGAGTGGCACCCTTGGAGCACGTGGTGGGTCCTGAAGAGCACGTCGCAATGATGGTGATGAAGGAAACAAACCGAAATGGCCCTAAGACTTTAACACCTTAATAAATCCTTAAACAACTTCCCTAACCAAGGGTCACCCAGTTCAGAATCTAAGTCCTAAGTATAAAAACTTTTCTAGGGTAAAATTTAGTCTAACCTTAAGAGAAAGACCCTAGAATAAAAATAACATCTTAAACAAAAAACCCACTTAAGTAATAGTTTGGTCTTCATGAAATTCTTGGGGTAAATGGTGAGAATAACAATTTAATTAAAACTAATGGTGTTAAAATTTTGCAAAGAAGAAATTAATTCCTAACTTGTGAAAGAACAAAAAAATATTAAATAAATAATAAATGAAAAGATTATTAAGCACATTTACCTTTTTGGTTTAAAATAAAAAAGAAGGGAATAATATAAATAGGGAAACTAAGTAATAAAGGAAACTTAATAAAGGGAGGATGGGAACTTAGGGTAAAAAACAAAGTCAACATAGTAAGGAATATGCAATTAAGAACTTTCTAAAATGAACTAAATTTAGCAACTTCATTTTAGGGAAAGCTATTAAAAGCATGTAAGGGGATCGAGGAACACCTAGGAGTAATTTTAGGAGCGACTCTAGGTGGGTGAGGGAATTGAGTCTTTTAATAATTTAAAGAAAATAATCTTGGAGAAACTTGGGGTATGAATGAAACTTGTACGACAGAGAATTTTTAGAGGGTTTTCATTAAAACTTAAAATAAATGTGATTTAGGAAAGTTGGTGTGTCTCAGAACTCTATAAAAGAAAAGGAGATGACGGGAAAAAGGGGATCGGTTAGTAGCGTAACGTTACGCTACCGAATTGTCACTTGAATGATTGCTTGTGAGGAGTTGGGATTTTCTCAGCTTGTATTGGAGTGGTAGCTCAGCCTTGCGAGGCGAGCTGGGAAGCTAGGCATATCATGTGGATTGTGTGTGGCCCCTTTGCGGCTCGGGGGGCTAACGGGGAAGCAGAGTACCCCTAGCGATTGGCTGGGAGGTACCGGTGAGGTCTCTACGGTTGGTGAGCAGGAGCGACACAAAGCGCGGGACATGACACGGAGCGCGGGACGTCATCCAAAGCAGGCAAAAGGCAACGGTATGATTTTATTTCTGGTAGAGTAGAATGCATTTGGATATATGGCTAGATCTGCATGTGTTTAAGTTGGTAAACTAATTTTAGTATTATGACTGAAAGAGATTTTATATAGCCTGGTTGTTTGATTGTTGATTGAATTCTTTGACCTTCCTTGGACCTATGCATTCTCCTACCGTGCCTTACATTTTTATAATTGACTGCGATTGACCTCATGCTTGAGTTTAGCTTGGAGACTGAATTTTTTTCTTGCTGTTGGGTTAGCAAAATAGTGGATTCTCTGCATTTTGGTTCAATTCCCAGCATTTTTATAATTTAAACTCCCTGTGTTTTTTTTGTGACTTCTCTATGTTTTGGTTCAAGTTCCCAGCATTTTGGACAATTTAATTTCTTTACATTTGACAGTGAAATTCTCTGCGTTTTGGTTCAATTTCCCATCGTTTTTGTAATATAAATTTCCTGCTTTTACCTCTGTCTGCGTTTATGATTATCAGTCTCAGAGAATTGAATGACCCCAGTAGTCAGCAACCTGTTCCGGAATTTCATTTGAAATCCATTCCTATAAATTGTAACTGGGCTTTTTGCTTTGTGTATGGTTACCGTGATACTGTTTAGAACAATTTTGTTTCGGGCATTCTGTTCTGAAGTTTTGGTTCTGGCCAATTTGTTTGAATGCTATGGGGTCCTTCTCCATGTGGCTAGTTGCTTTGGGCACTATAACCCGTGATGGCCACCTTAGTTTTCTGTTGCATGGCACATCATTACCCTTTAAAACGACCAATGGTTACCCTAGCGCATGGTGATTATCCCCCTTCTATAGTTTACATTTGATTTGGATTTTATTATTTTGCCGGTGAGTTGCCTTGGATACCTGAGTCATTGGCTTGTCTGCCCGTTCTACATTCAAACTTAGAGACAATGTTCCCCCTTTTCTTGCATTCATATCTGCGTCTCCAGGTCATGAAATCTTAATTCTGGAACAACATCGGTTGTGCATCAGAATCTTAGTCTCTCTCGGCGATATCTTTGGAAAAGTTATAAAAAGGGGGCAGATTAAAATGGTTTTTAAAAATAGGCTGTGTGCTGCCAACAACACACCCACCAGCGATATCTAGTATCAGAGCACATTTTGGCAGCTTAGCATGATATTCTTTGAAAGCCTGTGAGCTATGTGATGCGTAAATTTTACACAGGACTACGAGATGATATAAGCATTCCTTCACAGGTCTCCGTTGAGGGCACTGAACTGATGCTATATAAAAACTTTATAAACCTTGATTTTAAAAGAGTAATTTTTCATCGTGGAAAAAGGACGAAATGTTAGTTAGCCAGCCTATTCGCCCTTACCCCCCTTTTACCTAAAGTTTTTAAATTAGGTTGTGTATGTTGTTGATTTGCACTTAATCCTGGAATTGGTTGATCGAATTCATTGGCTTAGCCATGGTTCCTGGCGTGTAAATGCACCGAGTGGAATTGCCTTCTTCCCATCCATTAGTTCTGGCATTTCAGTGCCAGGACTGATCGTCGAATCCTAAATGCCTGCTGTGGAGTTTTTGTTTTAGGAATGACCCTTAATGCATTGACAGTAAATTTCCTTCCGAACCTTTGGATTCTGACATCGTACCCCTGTGCATCCTGCTGGCTAGGTAGCATTTCCCCTACACCTGTGCGTCTGCTGGCTGGAAGGTAAATTAGGTTTCCATAACTTGTTTTTAATGTAGGTTTCCATAAATTGTTTTTAAAATAGGTTGTGAAAGTATTTTAAATCATATAACTGTTGTAGATTTGGCTCTTAAATTTGTAGAGTTTTCACCCTTTTAACAATTATAAATTATAACACACCTTTGAATTTGCTTATTTATTTTTCTCAATTTTCTTTTAAGAAATGTTTCAACTATAAACTATATATTCATAGGAAATTATTAAAATGAAGGATTGTCAAAATTTTTCTTTCCCAATTCAAAAAAAAAAAAAAAACCCTTGTTATATTATAGCGGTCCCTATCAAAATAAGATTTTCTATATAGTGATTGTTATCAAATAGGTTTTCTATATGTTGTTAAGGTTGTTATCAAGATTTTTATCCATAGTATAGTTCTCGTTAGTGGGGAATAACATTATTTTTAAAACTTAATATTAATAGAAAAACAAAAACATTTAAAATTATTGAGAAAATTGTAGTGTTTAAAATTTTAATGAGAGGACCTTTGTTAAACAAGGGTCTTTCTAAAGAATCGTATATATATATATATATATATATATATATATATATATATATATGGTTGCATTCGAAAGTGGTTAAGGAATGGTTCTCTTTTTATAATATGTTTCATTTGAATTTAAGTTATTGAGTTATCATCGAATATTTATTTGCAATGTCTTGGAATGAAGCCATTTTTAGTTTTAATTACGATGCTAATATGTTTCACATTGAATTTAGTTTATCTGAAAAACATCGAATATTTTAACTGCAATGCCTTGTAATGGATCCATTGTTAGTTTTAGTTATAATGTTAATATGTTCCCATGGAATTTAGTTTATTATGATAATCATCGAATATTTAACTACAATGTCTTGTAAAGGAGTCATTATTATCTTTAGTTACAATGCTAATGGGTTTCCTAGTTTGAATTTAATTTATTCTATTAATCATCGATTATTTTATTTACAATGTCTTGTAATGAAAGCTATTATTAGTTTAATTTACACTTCTATCTGCTATAAAAGCAAATACATGGTTATTATGGATAGGTTTTTGGTAGTTTCGTTGTTTTCAATCGCAAACAAAGGGTAAATTCATCATTATTTTAATTGCAATGATATTGTGATATAGAAGGTGATGATACGGTTATGTTATGGTCATGTTATTGTATTTAATTCATGTACATTATTTAAGACTGGGTTGGTAAATCGTTGTCTAATGGAAATCAATGGAGTAATTGGTCTGTACTTAATGTCATGGAGTCTCAACAGTGGTTTGTCTATGTCRGAGTCCTTCTGACTTATGTCTTCCTAGAGGTCGTGGTTGTCTGTTGATCTTATTGTACTTGATTGGCTTGCATTGCTGGGTCTGTTCGTGTTGGGTGGGATGTAGACAGCTCCATGTAGCCTTAGTATATAAGTCTGTGTGTATGATTATTTCTGTGTAAATAATCCAGTGYCGTATCAAGAGTCTTGGACCCTTTAAAGGCAGTGTTCCACTCTTGACACACACCTGACGGAGATTACTAGTTTCTGCCTAAGCAGTCAACCAGGAGCCTATCTGACCTTCTCTCTCTCCGGAGCAGAGAACTAAGATTAAATGCCCTACTTTCCTGTGCAGAAATAGTAAAATCTACTACTACAGATTCTTCCTTCTGTGTTCATATTGTGCATAACCCAGTATGTCATTAAATGTTTGTGTTGTGTGCCTTATGGATATGGTCGTTAATGCTTGCAGTTACTTGTTGTGCATATTCCATCTTCTAGTTGTGATCACCGTGGTGGCATATTTTTAGTCATCGGGTGGCGACGTAGAGTCAAGTGGGTCTGTTCCCTTTCTACACATGTGCACACACATTAAAAATTAAACAAAAAAAAAAAAAAAAAATTGCAACTGTTATCAGAGTTGTTGTCATAAAGAGGAGGCTGTTACAACTGCCTTCGTCAGAAGAGTCTTCTCCCGAAGAAGAAGGAGATGATGGAGGTGGTGAGGGAGGTATTCCAGATCCTCCTATAGCAGGAGTGAGAATTGGATCTGTAGTGTTCACAATGAGGTTAGTGCCTCCGAGTTGTTCTCTGATATCAGATAAATATAAAGGTTGGTCCAAAGGTCGATTTGGTTGCCTCAAATGGGCTAAGGCACTATGTGTTTTTATGAGATATTTGTGGATAATCTCTTGTATGTCACCACCTATAGGATTTGGGGTTGCTGGCTCAACTGTGATCCGTGGATCGTCGTTTGATGTGGTTTCTGTTTGAGGGGGAATGTTGTCGTTAGAATGAATTCTTGTCACTATAGGTGAGCGATTAGGTGGTGGAGGATTCTTACGACCGCCTCGTGCCATTAATAAATTTCAGGCCCTCCTTCTAGTGCCATTTGTTGACGGGCGAAATTGAACGCTGGCCAACTGGAATAGTGGATCCGGTCCGGGGTTGTCTAAATAACCCAAGCCATTTGGGATGACCCACCCTGATGGATTTAGCGGCTCCATTGGCCGAACTAAGTCCTAGAAAAACAAAAGAAAACTACACTAAAGAAACTAATCTAAATGAAAATAACAATTAAAACAAACTAATAAACAAATCTGAACTATTAATATATACAATTTACTATCTAATACTATAATAACTCTATGAAATTTAACATTCAACTATCAAAATAATTAAATCTTAATCATAAATGTACAATATTTACAAATTACAGATTTAAATGAAAACCTGCAAAAATCATTGGTAAACTGTCCAAAGACAGCGAAACTATTGCTTTTTTTTTTTTTTTTTTATAATTTTATGAGAAAGAAATAAACTGAAAAACTATCTAAGCTAAGCAACTAAAATAATAATTCTAACTAAGAATCTAAAATATAACTATATCTAGCTAAACTATTTAAATAACACTGATAAATTAACTATTAAATAAAAAATAGCAAACTGACCTGAAGTAACGCTTCAGGCTTGTCTTGTATGCAATAGTTGATTCAGTTGTTTGGTGGGACGAAACCCGCATCAGATTCTCCACAAGCTTCTCGTAAATGGGAAGCTATTGTGATCTTCAAATATAAATGACAGGACAAACAAGACATAAAAAATGACAACAATCTTATAATTTACAAATCGTCGCAGTTAGATAAATCTGTGTGCAAATATTTGTACAAAATGATTCATTTAACGAAAAAGGTAAACCTATAATTCATTAAACTGAAGCAGACTAATTGATGTATTTTAAAATAAGAGAGATCAGATATGGATAGCATATAAATCAAATCACATCAACATGCAATGAATCATGATAGCTAAAGTAGTCAATAATTGATTGCAAACTGATATGCAGAAAACTTGAAACAAAAGTTTGATATATTGAAAGCGAAAGATGTTACAAGACATCAACTTTCATTCCAGTCTGTATCATAAATTCATAGTCTGGTTCTCACCACAGTGATGATGATGATTTACAAGAAATAATAGGTATTTAAAGACTTCTTATAGGGTGAAACATCCCTATGGAAATTATCAAAACAGTTTACAAAAAATCTGGGGATAATATCCCAAGTCTTTATTTCTAACTCAAGCTAACAACTTAAAACAAAAACTACATCACAAAAGTATCTCCTAAGCTTCTACAACATGCCCAATTGGTCATTGTAATTCGTATGCACCTGAAAGAGGACAAGAATAGACAAGATTAGAGGATATTTTATTGATAAAACTGACAAAAATCTAATTTTTAAGACTAGCTACAGAATCTTGTGATTCTGTAGTTGGTCTAAATTAAACACAGAATCGTTTCAAAACCAACTGAAATCTTAAAGAATTATATTCAAACTATTAATTGCTAATTGAAAACCAAACAAAACATTCAAATCAAAACTTCTATTCTAATTTGAGAGCAACGAAATCATGTTTGAATCTATTTTAACCAAAACAGACTGTAATCGATCAAGCATATTTTTCATGCAATAGTTTATGTCAACCAAGCACTTAACAAAAATTGTTGTCGAATCAAAACAAAATTAACAAGATTTTTCAAATCCAAATTAAATTTGAATCCATCATATTATGCAAGCAACTGTGCTAATCAAGGAAGGTAGCATTGCTTGCAAATCAAATCAAACAAAAACGAATTGAACCGATTTAAGATCGACACAACCATTATGCAAAATCAAAACATAGCTGTGTCTGAATCTAGCAAAAAAATCTTGTGTGCAGGTGGAATATAATCATAATCCAAAACGAAAATATTTATTCAATCCAAAAAAGAATCATTCCCGATAAATCGAAGTCAACAAGATTGTTTAGAAACAAACATAACTTGATCGAAATCAAACCCAATCGAATATCCATACAAAATTGTTTCAAAAAGCAATCTAAACAAAATAGAAAACAAATTAATCATTTAGACTAAACTGAGAATAATAAAATCTCATTAACTAAATCATAGCTGTGTCTAATTTTAGGAAATAAATCTCCCGTATAGGTTAGATGCAATCAAAATCCAAATGAGGATATTTATAGAAAATGAAATCGATTCAAGCAGAAATAAACGAAAGGAAACCCCATTGATTACTTTAATTCAAACCAAAAAAATTATTCTAAAGCAAACCAAACCAATTCAAAACCAATCAATTGCCTCTACTAATCTGAGAACAATAGAATTGTATTAACTAAATTGTAGGTGTGTCCGAGTTTAGCAAACAAATTTCCCACTCATGATTCATAATGAAATTGTTTTGGTAAAATGAAAGTAACAAAATCATTTCGAATCAAAACGAACAGAGCTATTGAAAGCAAATCCAATTGGTTATATTAATCCAAACCAACTCATAATATGAAATTAATATTGAAATTCATACCTGAACAGTAAGAAAAAGGCTTCGATCATGATAACTTGGAATTGACGAAGGCTATTGTTGCTTCGACGTTCCTAAAGACAATTGAACCGATTGTTTTTTGTTTCTTTTCATTGGCTTGAAGCCTGTCTCTTTCTTTTGACAACACTGTGACTTGCTCCTCTAATGATTTGATCTTTGATTGCAACAAGGGAATGTCAGTGTAATAACACTCTAGCCGAGCATTACATTGGATGCATGATGTTTGCTCAGGCCTTGGCATCACAGGCAAGGGTTTTTTCAGATTACCAGGGGTTTCCTTGTGCAGCTTGATTCCTGGGTAGTTAGGATCATTTTTGAGGCACGGGGGTAAGTTAGAGACATAGTCATATGGTTTCTTAGAGCATAGGACATGGGAATAAGGGTACTCCTTAGCAAGGAATCGTTCAATATTAGAGTTATAGTCTTCACTTAACACTATGGGCTTTGGGTCAACGTTTGGCTTGGGTTTGTTCCTAGCGTATCTCGATATTAATCAGGCATTTTTCTTCCCTTTACTGTTGACAGTAGTATCATTCTTACCTTCCTTCCTCACACACTTCTTTACGGCCTCAGTCTTGTCTTTAGTACATGGGTTGGCTATGGCATTGGGTAGATCTATGTCAGGGCAATCCAAGGGTTTGGCAAGGGGCATAAGGATATGAAATGGCACGATTGGCCCAACCAAAGTTTTCATAATCACAACCTTGTCGATTTGAGCAGACTCGGTATTGGCAAAGCCATTCCTTGATAGGAAGGCTTGCTAATTATCGCCATGAAGGCTCAAATGGTTGACGATGATGAGTTTAATTAAGTTGTGATGAAAAAGATTGCTATCGGCCTTCTTGCACTTGAATCTCTTAGACATATTGTAAAGACTATGCAAGAATTAATGCGGCATATTCAAAGGTTAGCCCATGAAATTCATCAGTAACCGGAGGTGATACAAAAATACCAAGCCATACCGACCTTCACAGGTCACAAAATATTTCACAATTATCAAAAGATTGTGCCACCTGGGTTTGAGGGTAGAAATAGGCATACCTTTATCATAGGAAACAATCTTTCTTGATATGAATAGTAATGGCCACGACACCTAATCTACTTTATAATTGTTAAGCCATCTTTGACATGTAGCCGACAGTCTTGTAGAAGAGATTAATAATTCCTCATTGAGCTCAAGCTGTATTTCTCCAACTTTATCCCTACACCCATCAAAGGTGAGGGCAAATTGTTGGGCAAACGAAAGGTTGAAACCCTCGAACCTATGTATAAACACCAACCAACCATGTTTTCTAAATCCTTTCAGGCATTATCGAATAGCAAAAAATTTTGGCTATTGTTTGGCTCTATGCGCACCACTGGTGCCATAGACAGGAGCACACGGTGAGCAGGGTGAATGGGAAAAGGTTCAAACAGAGTATATGTAGGGTCGATAGCTCATGGGCTTACCTGAAAACAACAAATTTAACCCAGGATAGGGGGAAAGCATTAATGACTGAAAGTGTGAAGGTGTTGGAGCTAGCTCGGCCCATGCAAAATAGTCATTTCCCATAGTACAACCGATGGTGCATATAAAGATTCAAATCACTATTTCATATGTTAAAAACCATGCCATTCAAACAATCAATGAAATAATGATTCAAAATCAAAACCAAGGGTTCGATCATGTCAAATATGTATGAAATGATTTATACCAAGGGTCTAACCAAAATGCCCATGTGTTATCATGAAACCAATGTGTCAAAGAAATCGATGAAGGACCATTGAAATCAAACCACCAATGCATAAAAAACTCGATCATAAGAATATCATCATAGTCTTGTAGAAACGAAGTCATATTAACAATTAAAGAATTCCAAATGAGTAAAGATCTTGGTATCTTGCCAACTGTGCGACTATAATTAAATTGGAAACACAATAAACACCTAGACAAGAGTAACCAAAATAATCTAGTGACGATTTTAATGTGACTTTGAAAGCAAAGTTTTCACGCTTGCAGTCGTGAAAATGAGAACAAAGGTAGGTGTGAAAATGCACCAAATAATAGTGTCGTTATATTTGAAGATTGTGATGAAAATCAAAGTTTGTAGAACACTTGTGTAGGAAGCCTATAAGGATAGGATAAAAATGTGAATTGCCTGCCAACACGGCCCTCATGCTTCTAGAATTTGGTTATAGGTTACATAGATGTTTTGACAGATTTAGATTTGTTCGAAATAGTTCTATAACTTAAGGTATAGCCAACTATCCCTGATTGTTTTCCGATCTACCATTAATACTTATTTATATAGCTAAATATGTATAACATATTTATAGATATATATCTATATATTTACTGTAGAGTTCTACTGTGATGAAATCTTGCAATTCACATAATTATTCTCATACGTGTATATATGTATGTATAATAATATGAGTATGAAGGTTTCGACATATCCAGGTTTATATCCAAGGTAATACTAACAGGAAATCATACGTACAACATGTATTAAGAGAGCAACATATTCTTAACATGACTAAGGAAGTAAGATTCATAAAACAGAGTCGTACTTCCCTTCAGAATTAAATATCAAAACAATCTCACATAGATTTAAGTCAGATCAAAATTTCCAGTAATTAATTTTTCATGACGTGTAGTTGATTTCCGGTAAGAATAATTTGTTTGCTTATATAATTTTATATTAGATCTCTATAAGTGTGTTTTCTGTTTTAGTTACATGATTTGTGTTTAAACAAATATGCCTACGCAAGGTTCCAACTGTGGATAAATATATATATGTGGTCAGTAGATTCCATACTGCCTCGTAACTCTTCCCTTCAATGTTATCCGAGAAAGGAAAGCTCAGCTATGAAATATGAACTCTCTAAAATTGAATTACAAATATACCTATAAACTTATGATATATACATACTTGTTCAAAATGTCTAGATAATACCATGTGAAGGTCAATTACAGAAGAGACGATTTCAGAACTAAATTATCTATTATAAATTCCACACACGAACAGATTTTTCCACAAGATATTTTACTTCAACACAATAGGTGCATATATCAAATGTACATAATCATTCTAACATAGAATGAGAAGGTTAAGATATCTGAACCAATTCGTGGAAAGACAAAGGGAACAACCATGTTCCTCCCAATCGTAGAACAAGGCATCCAAATCACTTGCCCGATTCACCCCCTAGCCTATAGCCATGAATCCATGAGGGAAAACTTGGAATATCCTCCTCAGCCATTGTCTTTCAGTTTCAACAGAATTCTCTTACCTCACACTCAATTAGTAGTGTTCATAACAACAAGAAAAACTCGTAGTCCCTTTTCCCATCATACTAGGCAGTGTCCTGCCTCCTCACATATGTTATTTATCATAACAATCTTTTTGCCTAGGTCTTTTCCCTCCCTTGGGAATTTTCGTAGCTTTCTAAATCCCTGATTTTCAGGGGTTTCCAATGGCCAAATACATGATTTTCCACTTGTAACAATCAGTCGAGAGGTAGTTCCAACATGTTCCCCACTCATGGAGTTATGGTCAACTAAATTTAACATGGTTGTTCCATTTGTCCTCCTGCAATAATTAACCAATATTTTGTTTACATACAAGTGTCCTAGTCAAATAGATAGTTGGGTCAAATTAGTTCTCTTCCCAACAGTCATAATAATTAATTACAATTTATCAAATTCGAAATTTGAAATTGCCATAAATGGAAAAAAATTTCCAAATTTGAATTTTCTAAAAATGTAATAATTTTCTAATAAATTTTGAATTTCAAAAATAATTAATTTTTGGGGATGTCACATCCTTTACACCTTCAATAAAACATTATTCTCAGTGTTTGTTCCTTTCTTGGAACATGATTGGATGATATTTACGCAAATCTCCCTCTAACTCCCAAGTGGCCTCCTTCGGACTAAAGTGCTTCCATTACACTTTTTCCTAAGCGACGACTCTGTTCTAAAGTCTCATTTCTATCTAGTCTAGAATATGGAGGGGTTCCGCATGGAACTCCCCTTCTGGTTCCACTTGCACCAAGTTCCAATCAATCATATGAGTAGGGCCATGAACATACTTTTTCAACAAAGAAATATGAAATACATTATGCACTCTTAGATTAGATGGAAGTGCAAGTTGGTATGCTACGGGTCCAATTCGAGCTAATATCTCAAAGGGCCCACAAAACCTGGGTGCCATCTTGGTAGAGTTTCCTAACTTCAACGAACTTTTCTAGGCTTTGACCTTCAAGTAAACATGGTATCCCACTTGAAATTCCAAGTGTCTTATTCTCAGATATGCATAGCTCTTATGTTTGAACTATGCTTCCCTTAAGTTTTGTTGTACCTTCCTTACCATATTCTCCATTTCTTGGAGCTTCTCTGGTCCAACCATGATTATGTCAACTGGTTTATCCCAACTAATTGGATTTGTACACTTTTTGATGTACAGTATCTCGAAAGGGCTTAGATTAGCTGAAGTTTGGCACCCATTGTTATATGCAAATTATACCAAGTGTAGATAGTCTTCCCACTTGTTTGGTTTTGTTCTTACGTACATGCAGAGCATATCCTCTACAATTTGGTTCATCCTTTCAATCTGTCCATACGTTTGTGGATGATAGCTCGTATTGAAATTCAAATTAGTATTTATCCCTGCAAACAATTCCTTCCAAAAAGTGGATGTGAATTTTACATCTCTATCTAAAATCACCATTTTAGGAATACCATGCAGTCTAAATAATTATTTCATAAATATTTGAACAATGTTTATAGATTTAAAAGTAGACTTTACAGGAATAAAGTGTGCAGATTTATTGAGTTTATCGATTCCAACCATAATAGAATCATTTTGTCTCTGATTTTTAGGCAAGCCTGTACTAAATTCTAGTTATATGGTCTCCCATTCCCATTCGGGCACTGATAATTGTTGTAATAGGTCGGTTGGATGCTGGTGTTCGGCCTTAACCTACTGACAATCTTGGTACCTAGCCAAGTATTTTGTTGTTTCGCCCTTCATATAAGGCTAGTAAAATAGTTTTCTAAGTGATTTTATCATTTTCTGGTATCTTGGATGGCCAGAATATGGTTTCTTATGCACTTCATCCAAGACTATCATCTTTAAGTCTGCTGAATCTAGTAAGTAAATTCTATTTTTAAATCGTAATAGTCCATTTTTGTCGATACTCAGGTCTGGTTTATCTATGTTTTTGGTACTATTTTGAAATTCTGCTATTATCTTAGTGTAATTTTCATCGTTAATACCTGTCATCCTTATTATTTGTTCGAGATCACTTTCTACTCTGCTGATATTTATCTCAAATAACCCATGGACTCTTCTACTTAAAGCGTTTGCTACTTTATTTTCATTACCCTTGATATGTCTGACCTCAAAGTCGAATTCGCTAAATAAGGCTAGCCATATTTCTTTTCTTGCATTAAGATCTGGTTGGCTAAACCGATATTTCACACCGCTATTATCCATCAATAGTAGAAATTTCTTTCCCATGGTGTAGTGTTGCCACATTTTTAAGGCGTGTATTACTGCTTCCAATTCTAAATCATGAGTGGCATAGCTTCGCTCATGTTCCTTTAATTTTTTAGACTCATAACAAATAAAGTTTCATTTCATTAGGACACCACCTAGTCCTTCTTTACTCACATCCACACAGATGATGAAGTCTTTATATGGGTTTGCTACCTTTAAAATGGGTGAGGTTGTTAATAATTTCTTCAACTTATCAAAACTATCTTGACACTTCTATGACCAGTTAAACTTGGTCCCTTTCATTTTAATGTTTTGATAGGGTAAGCTATTTTGGAAAATCCCCTATGAATCTGCGATAATATCTAGTGATTCCCATGAATGACTCGATATCTGCTACATTCTTTGGTACGACCATTCCATAATGGCTCTTACTTTCTCAAGGTCAAATGCAATGCCCTCTATAGGTATTACGTTTTCTAGGTACTGTATCTTCTTATGATAAAAATCATGCTTATCGAATTTAGCATACAGTTGATGTTTCCTTAAAGTTTGCAGGAAGATCCTTAAGTGTTCTTCATGTTCTTCCTCTGTTTTTTAATATACTAGAATATCGTCAATAAAAACCAGTACGAATTTGTCCAAGTATTGACTAAAAATACTATTAATTAAGAACATGAATGTGGATGGCGCATTAGTGAGTCCAAAAGGTATAACCACAAATTCGTAATGTCCATATCTTGTTCGAAAAGTTGTCTTGCTTATGTCCTCACCTTTTATCCTAACTTGATGATATTCGGATCATAAATCCAACTTTGAAAAGATCTTAGCCCCACCTACTTGATTGAATAGATCATTTATCCTAGGTAAGGGGTACTTGTTCTTAATAGTCATTTTGTTCAATTGTCTATAATCAATACATAGTATCAGGGTACCATCTTTCTTTTTCACAAAGAGGACTAGTGCTCCCCATGGTGATACAGTCGGTCTGATATACTCTTTGTCCAACAATTCATGTAACTGTATTTTTAAATCTGTCAATTTGGGCAAACTCATCCGGTAAGGTGCTTTAGAGATAGGGGTTGAACAAGGTAGCGAGTATATAGAAAAATCTATTTCCCTCCTAGCGGGTAATTCAGGTATTTCATCAACAAACACCTCTCTGAATTCACGTCTTCCAAGTTGGGTTTCTCTTCTTTTTCTAATAGGTTTGTTACTTGGATGGTGTAAAATTGACATCCCTTTCTCATGCATTTCTTGAATTGCATTGCTGAAATGTTTCTAACTGATATTGGCTTTTGTATAACTTGGACTGTCCTAGTAGTGCCATTTTCATCTTTATACTTAAGTGTCTTTGCATAAAAATCTAGTACTCCTTTGTGCTTTTCTAACCAATCCATTCCAAGAATCAAATCATAAGATCTTAGTGGTAGAAAGTTCAGATTTGTTCTTATGTTTTGACCCTCTAAATTGAACTCACACTCAAAAATAAAGTCAACCACTTTCCTTTTAGCTCCTGTTGCTAATTGTGCCAGCCATGATTTTGCATGCTTCATTTTCTTAAGTTTATTTGACTCTACCATACCAGGAGTGATATAACTTAATGTAGCTCCAGGATCAATTAAAACAAATATTTGAATGTTATTGATTTTACCTTCAATTTCCACCACATAGGACTGGTGGTCATCTTGTCGGCCATCCATGACTGCATTTATCCAATGCATGCTTCTGCCCACATCACCCATCATCGAGGCTTCCTGCAAATTTTGCACAGTAGTTCTGTTTGCTTAATTTAAACTTGGACAGTTCCTCCTCAGACGAGGTTCTCCACATTCCCAACATTTTGATGGTTCACGGGGGCTGTCCCCAAACTTCTTCGATCCTAGATTTACTGGTTTACTACTGCCTTGCATATTCAGATCATTGGACTGAAAATCGTTTTTTGGAAATCTTTTTGCTACATTCCGATAAGGAGCTCGTTGGTATCCCTTCTTCTATTAGTTCATTCGATCTTGTTTTTTATCCTTCTAGGCTCTGGGAAACTCTACCTACTATTTATACTTATCGTAGCACATTTGTGCCTTCATGAATACTTAACTCAATGATTTGGGGTTGTCAAACTCAATTCTGTCCCTGTAGCACTATGGTAAATAGATTAAGAATCGTTGGATTTTTACCTTATCCTCCCGGATGTAAGGTACGAACCTTAGTAATTCCAAGAATTTATTTATAAGGTCCTCCATTGTCATATGTCCAAGTCTTAACTCATAATTTTTTTTTTTTCCTTTCATAGTATCTTTTAGATAGGTACTGTTTCTTGAAATATTTCTTAAAGTCAGACCATTCCATATATTTCTCCTTTAGGCCCTTGGCCAATTTCAGGTCTTTCCACCAAATGTTGGCCTTCCCTTTCAGATTGTATATGGGCATTCTGACCTTCATATTGTTGGAATAGTTATATATCTRGAAGTTCTTTTTGATGTTCAATAACCATGCCTCAACTTCTTCTCCTGTTCTGGATTCTCCATCAAATGTAGTTGGTTTAATTTTCTTGAATTCTCCTTTAAGGTGGTATACTTGTTTTCTTTTTCTGTCTACTTTTGTTTTGTCCTCAGCTGAASGTGTACCTTCAGATGAGCTRTCTCCTTTTTTTGTTTCAGGTCCAGAGTTCTTGGAAGCCCTCTTGCTAACTTCTTCTTCATTATTATCATCCTTTGGGATTTTCTTTGTCACTATACTRTGCAAAAGAACTTCATTTATTTCCTATTTCTCTTGTTGTTCTTTCTTCAATTTCTCATTGTCGTATTTGAAAACCTACAACTCAACAATGAGATTCTTCATTGTTTCTAGAACTTCAATAGCTGAGCTTTCGTTACTATTCTTTCTCTAATTTTCAAGAAGTCTTTGTTCAGGTTTTCCATCGATTTTGATTATCCCCGTCATCCTGTGCTGCCACGATTAACTCAAAACATAAAAGGTTTTATGTTCGTAACAATAAAGGTTTATTAGTTTTGCATAAGTAAAAATATATGCCAAGAAATTAATGTCGCCCTATTCAAGGCCCAGTGTTGCAAACTTTACTCTGATACCATATGTAACGAATCTCCAATTTGCGATAAAAAAAAAATCTATGACCAGTAAATTCTCAAGTTTCGTATATATATATATATATATATATATATATATAGATATATAGATATATGGTAGGAGGAGGAGTCCCTAACAAACTTTGTATTATAACTCCTAAGTCATACTCCCCATAATATGTTATATTTTACACCATCTCCGCTTGCTTTGGCTAGAAGAATTATAAGAATATCCACCAAGGCTCTAACAATTTTGTGTGCGCGTATGTAGATCTAGGTATACAATGTTTGGATTTAAGATACAAACTACAACTCATTCTTTAACACAAGGATTCATATTACAACTCACTCTTTTAAACATTAGATCTTCGAGTTCATGCGCAAATCCACCTTAGTAATTTATCCTTAGGGAAACATTATTTAAATTTCATTTGTATAGTCATGGGGTCAGGTTTAATAACCACTAACTTAGTATAACTACCGAGACCTAATCATTTAAGGACTCTTAGGACCTACACATCGAGTGTTGTGAATGTTCTAATTCCAAACCCCAAAGGAAATTTCAATGAACGGGGATTGTGATGACTCCTCATTACCCTGACTTATTTAAATATAGCTTAATGAAGGCTTAACAAAATTGAGTTGTTAACTATGTCTATCATCGTGTATGTGAATGGGTTTTAGTTTCACGACATTCTATAAGGGAATGGATGGTCTACTGACAAGGTAATTAAGGCTCTGGAACCTACCATTAATGGTAGCCCTGTGAACGCAAGTTACATCATACTCTCCTGGATTTTCACCCAACGTGTCACACCGGCTCTACCCTTATCACATGTCTAACTATCCTTCTTTACTCTTCAAATTTACTATAATACATCAAATCCCTGCTTAAGTTTTACTGGGTTCACAGTTTTCTATTGTTGGGTTCTGCAAGGAGGCTCTATAGAACTTTTCTTCACGACAAAGGCTGATGTTGTGAAGGTCATTTCACTATTGCAACAAATGGCGTGGACCCTCTCCTAGTAAGTTCTTCCTTAAACATTTACCATAGAAGATTAGCTCAAGTGGAGTAAAACCAAAACATTATAGTGTTTTCATAATCGCTCTGCATATACTGTATGTTTTCTTTCTTTCTACTAAAACCTTCTCTTTATTATTTTTCATAGTCCTCCCCACTCCTGGAGAAGTGATTTCCCGTGACGTTATCGGCGTTCCTCCTCTGTTTTAGAGAAAATTTTATTCATTCTCTTTGTCTGTTATTCTGAATATATTTTTGTGTAACCTCTCAGTTTATCCTCCCTATATCGATGGTTTTTTTATTGGTATTGAATAACCTAATACCTCTGTTAAATTTTAAGCAATCCAAAGGTGATATCTAATAGTTACTATATTTATCGTGGTTTATTTGACTAGATTAAATAGTTGGGATATCCATGTATTCAACAATGACTTACAATATTGTCTTTGATTTTCTCCTAGACAACTATGTGTGGTTTCCAGTTCTGTATGAATAGATTTCACCAAGATTGTGCGTAGTAAGAATTGTTCCATTAATAGGATCGCTTAAAGATTTTCATTACAATTGTTAACTATTATGTAAATCTTTCCTCCTTGTTAGTTTTTATTTTTTTCAAAGGGTTTGTGTATTTCACTAATGATGGGACCGGTTTGATGTGAGGGTACCCATCAAAGAGTTACTACACCATCCATCCTCGACCCAGGTGTTTGTCCAGACGGAGGGTGACAAGGAGAAAAAACCAACAAACAAAAGACATGCAAGCCTGTTGAATCGGAAGTTAAGTATTATTTTGGAATTAACCATTATCATTCGATGGGTGTGCTTCTTAATTTTTATCTATGATTACTGATGGTTTACATGATAATTCTTCCATGGCTTTCACTTGCGCAAAGATCTTGGATATTTTAGTTCCTTTCTATGGAGCAAAAGGTATTTGAGTTCCCTTTGTAGACCCTTCCGAAGCTCAAACAATGAAGGCATGTTCTCTTCTAGTTTTATAGATGTTTGGTATTGTTCCCACTTGATATTATTATAATGGTTGGAAGAGGGGGTTTTCCCAGTTGTACTCTTGACTTTCGAGTCTGATTACTACTTGTATAAAGATTTTCTCTAGAGGACTCTTTTATTGAAAAGTGAATGATTGTTGGATGATTCTATTCAATCCTTTCTCCATTCTTAGCATACAGTTTTATTTGCGGCAAATTCCATATTAAATATATAGATACTTTCATTTTTCAAATGTTGGTATGGTCCATATTATAGTTATGCATTATATGTAAAGGAACTGATAAAAATTTCTTAGTTATATATTGGTAAAATCGAACAAACTTTTCGTATTGTATATACATGTAATATTGAAACTCTTCCATAACATTTTTCCTTATTTGGAGTCTATATGAATACTAGGATTCTATAGTTTTCTTACTAAGGGGGTTGCATAAGTATGATTAAAATTCTAGTTCATTTAAATGGTTCCATATTTCTTTCATGGCTATCAGGTCATTACAGCTTATGGGGCTATATATACTTTTTAGTTAGCAAGGATGGGAAAATTACCAGATTTAAGGGAATCTAATTCCACTTTCCAAAATAGTCCTTGTATTTATCAGCCCTCGCATTTCTACCATTTGGTTGTAGGTCTCCATAAATGTTTTGAAAGATTTAGATTTGCTCGAAATAGTTCCAGAACTTAAGGTATAGCCAAATATCCCTGATCATTTTCCGATCTACCATTAATAATTACTAATATAGCTAAATATGTATAACATATTTATAGATATATATTTATATATTTATTGTAGAGTTCTACTGTGATGAAATCTTCCAATTTGCAGAATTATTCTCATATGTTTATATATGTATGTATAATAATATGAGTATGAAGGGTTCAACATATCTAGGTTTATCTCCAAGGTAATACTAACAAGAAATCATATGTACAACATGTATTAAATGGGCAACACATTCTTAACATGACTAAGGAAGTAAGATTCATAAAATAGAGTCATATTTCCGTTCAGAATTAAATATCAAAACAATCTCTCATAGATTTAAGTGAGATCATAATTTCCAGTAATTAATTTTTCATGACGTGTAGTTGATTGCCGGTAAGAATAATTTGTTTTCTTATATAATTTTATATCAGGTCTCTGTATAAGTGTGTTTTCCATTGCAGTTACATGATTTTCATTTAAATAAATATATGCCTATGCAAGATGCCAACTGTGGATATATATATATATATA
>JASDQU010100152.1:386060-450096 GCA_032191745.1 Picea mariana | reverse complement strand
TGTGTGTGTGTGTGTGTGTGTGTGTGTGTGTGTGTGTGTGTGTGGTTAGTAGAGTCCATACTGCCTCGTAACTCTTCCCTTCAATGTTATCCGAGAAAGGAAATCTAAACTATGAAATATGAACTCTCTGAAATTTAATTACAGAGATACCTATAAACTTGTGATATATACATAATTGTTCAAAATGTATATATAATACCATGTAAAGGTTAATTACAGAAGAGATAATTTCATAACTAAATTATCTGTTATAAATTCCACATACGAATTGATTTTTCCACAAGATATTTTACTTCAACAGAACAGGTGCGTATATCAGATGTACATAATCATTCTAACATAGAAGGAGAAGGTTAACATATTTGAACCAGTTCGTGGAAAAACAAAGGGAAGAATGACGTTCCTTTGAACCATAGAACAAGGCAACCAAATTACTTGCCCGATTCACCCCCTAGCCTGGCCATGAATCCATGAGGGAAAACTTGGAATCTCCTCCTCAACCAATGTATTTCAGTTTCAAGAGAATTCTCTTGCCTCACACTCAATTAGTAGTGTTCATAAGAGCTATAAAAACTCGTAGTCCCTTTTTCCCATCATATTAGGCAACATCCTACCTCCTCAGATATGTTATTTATCAAAATAATCTTTTTGCCTAGGTCTTTTCCCTCCCTTGGGAATTTTTTAAGATTTCTAAATCCCTGATTTTCAGGGGCTGACAATGGTGAAATCCATGATTTTCCACTTGTACCAATCAGTGCAGAGGTAGTTCCAACATGTTCCCCACTCATGGAGTCATGCTCGGCTAAATTTAACATGGTTGTTCCATTTGTCCTCCTGCAATAATTAACCAATATTTTTTTTACATACAAGTGTCATAGTCAAATAGCTAGTTGGTTCAAATCAAGTCTCTCCCTAACAGTCATAATAATTAATTGCAATTTATCAAATTTGAAATTTGAAATTGCCAAAAATGGAAAAAAATTTCCAAATTTGAATTTACTAAAAATGGAATAATTTTCTAATAAATTTTGAATTTCAAAAGTACTTTATTTTTGGGGATGTCACACATATGCTAACTCTGTCCACCAAAAAAAACCATATTATACACATACGAATCAGTGATAAAGTGGTTCTTAAATCGTAGTGAAGTGGATGCCAAGTCACACCTGAACCTCGGTAGTTAAGGCCTGTTGTCATTCAGGTTATGGCAGGTCCATTAATGGAGTAATACCTATCCAATACGTGTGTTCTCCACTTCAGACGAAATCACATGGAAGAGGTGTGAGGGGCCATACCAGTCACTTTTACCCATGGACAAGGAACTTGGGGTGCCATTATGGCCCTTGTAGTGGACCTTTTGGTCTCATTTTCACTTTTTCTCTTCACTGTGCTACCCATACTACCCTTGCAACCGATTACGCTCATGTTGTTAGGACCTAGTAAGGAAGGAGGAAACCAACGTGTTGGCAGGGAAATTATCCAGAAAAATTGGTAAGTGATCTGTCGTATTTGAAATTGATAAAGAGGAGTTCTTTGTGCAATTCGTTTTGCATGGGTTATTTCGTCACATTTCTTGAGATAGACTTTTATTTTGTTTTAAGGTTGAAAACACATCCTATTATGCAACCTTGTAGGTGTTTTTCTAGGTTATCTTCCAGGGATATAACTCCCGCTGTAATAACAAGTTTTTGTTAGATGTACTATTTATTCCTTTGAGTTTTCATTAACTCGGGTTTGAGTTTGAAGGGATAGGGTTACTGTGTTTCTCCTATGTTAAAATACAAGTATTCATGCCCGTTCCCTTCTAGTTTCTCTTTAGTCAAAAATTCGTGAGTGGAATTCCTTGTGAAACGTTTGCAATAAAGAATCCTTTAAGTTTTTAATATTAAACATGGATCGTTACACCCTACGGTCCTTGTCTGGGTAGTTCTGGTAAGAGAAAGACTCTACACAACATGATTGTAATCCTGGAGACTTTGCAAAAGTACATACCTTGTATGAAATTCATTACCCTAATACTTATGGTTTTATTCTTTTCATTCCAGGACTTGGCGACAACTCTCAAAGCTTGTTGGATTTATAAAAACAATCGTTATAGTATTGACAATTTAATCTGTTATGTGGTTAATTTGTATTCGAACTCTGTCTATTTGTATACTAAGTTTGAAAAACTCATTCCACTTTAAAAGTAATCAATCGTTTCTATGCAGGTCTTCAATGGGTATTTAACCTCTTAAATCCAGAACTTGTCTGAGTAAAAATCTTAACTCTGTCTCCATCAAGGGTTTAATATTGTCTCTGCAATGTCTTTCCTGGATACTTTGTCCTTTGAATTATCTATTTATTTATTGATGACCTGTCTTTGTTAAAGCATTACAACTAACTCGACAATGGACAATGGTCTTCACTTGCTATTCCAGCCGCTATAATCAATTTTTGTCTCGATAATTTAGGGAGTTCTTGCAAAGAAGTTCTCTTGAAACATAAACTTAATTTGAAATTATTGTATTAAAGGTTCTCTGTGTTATTACTTACTGTACATTTCCCCATTCATTTGCGACATATCATGTTGAATGCATGATAAAATGTTTTTTCAAGGGGTTTGAGCATGTTCTTGCACTAAAAAAGTTTAACCAACTAATTAGGTTCTTACCATAATTGAATGTACCCAGGTTGCATCCTTTGCATCTCTGTAAATACTTATTGATTTCAAATTTATTATTATCTCTGTCTGAATTTTATCTCTGTATTATGGGAATTAAAGGTAACTCTGTTTTATTTGTTAAATATGTATTTAGTTCTCAATTTTGTCTCAATAAAATTCCTTCCAACATTTGGTCCCCTATAAAGGGTTTGTTAATTACTTCTAAGTAACTTTTTTGATGATTATTCTGTAATAACAATTATTCTGACAAAGATCTTGTATCGTTTTAGCTTCTGTAAGAATAACCTTGTTGTCGCTACCTCTCTGTTAAATTATTTGTTTACCTGTTTATTCTCTTTGATTACATTTTGTACCTTCTATTTATAATTGTTCTCTATCTTTCATATCATAATGTTTTTTTAGAACATATCTAGAATTCACGAAATCAATTTTTTTTATTGATGTCAAATTTCTCTCTTTAATTCACAAGTGGAAATGTACACATGGATATAATTTTTATGAAGGGTCCCTTTTTCTTACGAGGGATCCCATCAAATGGTAACAAACCCACTCCTCGTGAGACATGGATTGACTACTTCGTGATGGTGTACAAAGACCATCCAATGTTCAATCTAGACCCAATATAAGTTATTCCTTCAAGTTGTTTTATTATCTCATTATTTTAATGAATTGAAAACTAGTATTGATATTAACACCTTCGTATTACTCCCTTATAAATTGAAAATATCAGTGCAACTTGGGGAAAAGGTGTCCAACAAATAAAAGTTATTTGGTTTCCATGGTTTTATTCCACTAGTCCATGCGCGCATTCACTTTTGTGTTACATATGGTCTAATGTAGTTTCTTTTAAAATTTTGTTGAAACTAGCTATGGAGTTCATGGGTCTATGGAAATTTTAGTTGTATTAGTTTTGGTTAGCGACCTATTGAATGTAATAATTATATTTTTTCATATCATTATGAGATCTACTATAACATATATATTTCTTTGTTAATAGATAAAACAAATGTATTATGGGACTTTTATTCCTTTCTAACTATACTCATCGTGATAGTAGGATCTTCAATACAATCTATTTAACTTCTTCCTTTATGAAGTAGTTTGATTTTAACCAGTAATTGAACAAAAAGCAATGGAATAATTATATTATGGCCAATAGACACATATACACATATTTATATATTTGTGTCTCTGTGTGTGTGTACTTCAAAAAAACAATGCGAACAGGTATTTATAAATAGTGTAACATCCTGCTTTTGAGCACACCCAATGTGACTTATTATTGTGGACACTTGTGTGCAAGTGATCCGGTTCACTATATGATTGATTGATTCGATTATGGAGCATGATGATGTTTGTGGATTTAATGATATGTTATTTTATGATATTTTTATCAACAGGTGCTATTGACTATATTTCCTTAGTGTGCGGGACTCTGGAAGTATGAAGATGCCAATGGCATTGAAGGATTTCTTTGGACTCCGAATTGAGTCAAGGAGCGGACGGTTATGGTTTGAATGTTTTGATATTACATATGTTGTATATGACTAGACATTATGATGTCGATTGTTATCGCTGACATGTTTCATTGATGGATGCATGCTGACGATAACTTTCTAACAAGAATAACATTAGGAGTAAAGGGGTCATGCATGACAACTAGAGATATTAAGGGAGAAGTGTGGAAACAACCCTTCCACAACCTACTAGCACTCCCATCGTGGCTCAAACTGTAGGTTAACGATTACCTAGTTTGAGAGATCCAAGATGTCGTGAGGGAAGACTATGACAGTCGCTCACGATGATTCTAAGAGGCGTGAAATAAGGAGGGGTCCTTTTTTCCTTAGAGGCCCTTAGTCTTCCACAAGGTCACCTGATGAAGTATTGACTCTAGGAGTTTGACGTATACCAAAATCATTCAAAAGGTGAGTGGCTCCCTTGGAGCAAGTAGTGCGTCTTGAAGGGAACATTGTGCAAATAAAACATGAATGCAAGTGAGGGACACCCTTGGAGCACGTAGTGTGTTTTGAAGGGCACGTCTCGATTTTTTTAACTATGGTAGGTTAATAAACCTAGTACCTAGAAAACTATGCCTCCTTAGGACCTGGTCAGCTTTAAAATGAATGATGGTATCAGTAAAGTTTAATAACTAGTTTGTCCTTAAAAATTGTCACCAAGCCTAGCGAATTTAAAACCCAAATCTAAGAAGAAAATGTGAACCAAAAAAAAAACTAAATGGACATATAACAAGAAAGGGGGGTAAAGAAAATTCTTCAACATTTATAATTAATGTAGAATTTTAATGAAGGATTAAATTACTAAAAGGGTAAATTGTTGTTTATATCTAAACTTCTTAAATCTGAACTAAGAAGAAATGGGGAAACTTAAGGCAAAGGGGAATGTCTAATATAGTAGGGAATCTATTCTTTGGAACCTTCTAATTGTGAACTCAACTAGTTTTTAAGAAAGGCGTCAGTCATTTAATAATTGTAAGGGAATAAAGGGACACCAAGGAGCGTTTTTAGCAATGATTTTAGGTGGGTGAGGGAAATAGCAAAATTTAATTAATTAATAAATTGATTTTCTGGTGGAACTAAGGGATCGGGTGACATGTCTACGGGGGAGGTTTATCCTAATTAAATTTAATAAAAATAATCTAAATAGGGTTTGGGAAACTAATCATTAATAAATATCTATAAAAAGGATGGCGGAGGAGGAGTATGGATCACGTTAGGTAGGTGTAAGGTTACGATGCCGATATTTTTCTTGAATGATTTTACCTTATGGGAGTTGGGATGCCCAACTCGAAAGGGAGTGGTAGCTCAACCTTACAGGGTGATATGGGAGCTATATTTTCCCTGGTTTGTGTGTGTGGCCCTTGTTATTGGATAAATCGATAAATGTGGACATAATATGATCTCCCTAGATCCACCTGGATCTAGAACAAAACAAGACACGGCATGACACTTTCCCTAAGCTTTAATCATTGAATTTACTATCAAACAAGAGATGAGTGACATACCTTTGAATATAGCTTCCTTATGTCTTTGTTGTCCCTGCTCCGCTCCGGTGCTCGTGTGATATTTGATCTACAATGAAACACAAACCAACCAAAGTGAAAGAAACAATAATATATTCAATCAAAACTTACACATGTGATCAAGGAGTCATGTAATAAAATGAGAACAATTTTATGGGAAATAAACATGCCACTGTATTATATTAAGTAAAAGTGAAAGATACAACCAAACAACCTTGATGTTGCAAGGTTCCCTTTCAGTGGCCCTTTGTTCCAACACACACACTTGCTCCAAACTTGCATGAAGAAGATCCGCACTAATTTGATGGACCAATGAAGACTTATGGCATCAATTGAAATATAATCTCTCACACAATTATCAGCTTATTCTTTCATTAATTTATTTCTTACTTGTTTGCTTAACCTTTTCCATGAGAAACCCATTCTTATATAGGAGAAAGAGAGATGGTTAAAGATATTAGGATGATCCCACCAAATCAGAGAAGCGAGTAGGATCCCAACCATACATATGCCACCTCATATTCTAGAAGATTCCATTTTATAACCTCTGTGAACTTCGATCTTTTATGAGTCTTTCAATGTCGCTGCACCCTGGCTATAGGATAGGCTACGGAAACACTACAAGTTAGTTTTAGGAAAGACTGTGGTGATCAAGCATTGTCACACTGTATGTTATGCTTGGGTTGTGATGTCCTTTCTTGAAAAGGTTTTGAAGAAGAGGAAGCAAATCACTTTTCTCATGAAGAAGGTTCTTTTGGGAAGTTTAACAAATGTTATAGAAACATCAACAGGGTGACTAAAATAATGTGTAACAAAGGGATCGGGTGACATGTGTACGAGGGAGGTTTATCCTAATTAAATTTAATAAAAACAATCTAAACAGGGTTTGGGAAACTAATCATGAAAAAAACTCTATAAAAAGGATGGCAGAGGAGAAGTATGAATCACGTCGGGTAGGCATAAGGTTACATTGTCGATATTTTTCTTGATTGATTTTACCTTGTGGGAGTTGGGATTCCCAGTTTGAACGAAACTGGTAGCTTGACCTTATGAGGCAAGATGGGAGTTGTATTTTCCCCGGTTTGTGTGTATGGCCCTTTTGTAGATCGGGGGGATTAGGGGGAAGAAGAGTACTGATGCATGAGCATCGCTCACTTATCAAGCGAGCCAGCACATTGAGCAGAAAAGACAGCTGGATAGCGCCTACAAATTTTGAAATTCTTTGGAAGTTGTTGCGCCGCTCTTTAATGAAGGCATTCATAAAGAAGCACACTTGTATTGTAAAGGGGACCTTGAGCCTTTAAGCTCTCGTCCTTAGTAGATAGGAAGGCATTTAATAGATTTAATGCTGTTAGATAGGAATTTAATTGTAGATTTGATAGTTTCAATTTTCGAGAGGGAAAATGGATATAGACACCCTCCTTTGTATCATTGTAGATTATTAAAACTCATTCAGGAGCAAGAAGAAGAGAGCCAACAGAGAACTTGTGGAGAACACCCATGTATAGATTGAATTAATAGAAGAAAGCTTTTGATTCAATTTCATGACTGGTGTTGTTTCTCTGTGTGTGTTGTTTATGTGATCATGAATGTTTATTTTTTTTGTATGCATTTTCTTTGAATATGATGTGCATGTGATTTCAGGGTTCTTAATTGAGGCCTGAGAGTGAGGAGAATAAATTTCAATTGTTTCTCTGTCTGAGCCAGGAGATTCCTGCATAGAGTGTAGTCGAATTCATCCGCATAGAGTGCGTTGATGAGGCTAGACAGTTAAACTCTTATTCTCATTCGCCCAGAAGTTGATTTGGGCTGGTAGAGCTGTGCATGAGAAGTGTGGTTGAATTTGAAGTCTCAGTAGCTAGTCTGAGCACAGGAAGATAGGGATTACTGTGGCTGCAAGTGCACAGGATCTGAGGGACTCAACACTTTGGGAGTTGTTGAGAATCGAGTTCGAGAAGTGTGCGAAAGGTCCCTGAAGGGAGTCAGAGTTGACAAGATCAGGAGAGACAGTTCCTTCGTGATTCCTGGGAGAAGGAGCCAGGAGGAGGTTCGAACCGGGAGAAGCTATGAAGTGGAAGAAATTCTCAAGGAGGAGAATCAACGGCCAGGGTTTGCAGGATAGATTCGCGAAATCCCGGTGACCGTCAGATCTGGGAAAAGTTGCACAGGAGTTAGTCCTTAGGTGCAGGAAAGAGAACCGAGGGCCATCAGGATTGGGTCTTCAGAGTTTGTGGAGGTAAGAGTTTTACACTCGTTGGAATCGCGATTAGCGATTTCTCGATTTAATGGGAGCCGTTGATCGTCGTCGGGACACATGGCACGGGATCCCTAAGAGTCGGGGTTCAACACTTCGAAGTTCTCGGTGTTGAAAGAACCACGGAGAAACAATGAAACTCCGAGTTGTGAAGGGTCCCACTGCTATAGTGTTTGGGGGTTGACAGATGTCACACATATCGAGGTTCGGGACTTGAAAGGTCCTGTGGATCGTGGCAATAGAAATCGTGAATTCCCGAATCGTGAATTCCCGATTTGTCGGAAGGCGTGGGGTCCAGGTGACAGTACAGTGGACAGGTGGCATCGGGGGATCGGGAATCGGTAGTACAAGAGGTAAGCAACTTACGACATCGTAAGTTTCGATTTCTCGACGTACAAAGTCCCGGTAGAACAGGGAAAGCCTTGGTCAATATTCATCAGGTTTCGGGGTTTGGGAGGCCCGAATCGGTGGATTCAGGACTTGCGATACCGCGAGGTCTGATTTCCCGATAGACCCAAGGGATATCGTAAGGTGAGAATCCTGTGGGTGCAGAACAGTCCCGATACGGGATTGAAGAGCGATACAGCTCTTTGGGCCAATAAAGACGAAGGTCCTGGTGAGAGGGGTTGGACCGCGAGGGTCATGACTGTGCCAAGTTGTATCAGAGTGGGAAATATTTTATTTCTATAGTAGAGAAGAGGAGATATCATGCCACCGAGAAGAGAAAGGTAGTGACCTGATCGAGAAGACAGGGATGCGCGAAGGAGAGGAAGGCCAGTAGAAAATCCAAAAATAGAGCGCCAGGTGAGAGATCTCCAAGCAAGAATCGAGGAGATGGAGACAACGCAGAGACGCGGAGTCGACACTGGAGAGTTAAGTGATTCCGATGTGGAAGAGGAAGCTGGACATGATGAAGGAGAGGTCACAGTAGAGGATGCTTCGACTGAGCGATTAATCAAAGTCGTCGCCTGAATGAGTTCGAAAACCAAAATGGATATTCCAGCTTATGAAGGAAGCCTGGATGCAGAAGAGTTGTTGGACTGGATTAGAGCTCTTGACACCTACTTAGATTATGAAGATATTGAAGAGGATAAGAAGGTAAGGCATGTTGTTACGAAGCTAAAAGGACATGTAGCGTTATGGTGGGACGAGCTATAGGTAGATAGACGTTCCAAAGGAAAACAGAAGTTTAAGAGCTGGGACAGGATGATTGTTAAGATGAAAGAAAAGTTCATCCCCAGAGATTATCAGATCACTCTGTTCAGGCGAATGCAGAACCTGAGACAAAAGATGATGACAGTGAAGGAGTACACCGAGGAGTTTTACATACTCAATATTAGAGCAGGTCATTGGGAGAGCGATGATGAGAAGGTAGCTAGATACCTGAATGGGTTGAAGTATGACATTCAGGACGAGTTAAGCATTTTAACCATTATAACAGTTGAGGATGCTTACGAGATGGCTCTAAAAGCCGAGGAGAAGCTAAGCCGTAAGCAAGGACAACGGGGGCGAGGCAGGAGTCAGCACAGAGGCAAGGCAGTTGCCCAAGAGAAATTTCAAAAGCCCAAGGAGGAATGGAGGAAACCTAAGGGTAATATGGAGAAAGGCGAAACCTCACAACAAGGACAGTAATATGCTGAGCCGAGGAGACAACATACCGAGCAGGGTGGCGGTTATGCTGATGCGAATGCTTTTCCTCATACCAAAGGTAGAGGAAGAGGTAGAGGAGGAATCACCACATATTTTACATGTGGAAAGGATGGACACAAGGCCGTTGATTGTCCAGATAGGAAATCGGACAGAGGAGAAGCTCACATCACTGAAGCGCAGAGGCATGATGTTGAGAGTGAAGACAGCGGAAGTGGGAAGTCCCTGACAGTGCACAAAGTTCTCTTGACACTCGAGAAAGAGGTGGAGGAAACAACTCAGAGGACCAGACTGTTTAGGACCACATGCAAGACCAAGGGCTGGAAATGCAAGGTCATTGTGGACAATGGGAGCACAGACAATCTTGTTTCAACCGAGATGGTGGAGAAATTAGAGCTGGAGACAACAGATCACCCGAGTCCATATAAAGTATCTTGGCTACAGAAAGGACACTAGGTAAGTGTCACTAAACAATGTTTAGTTGAATTCAAGATAGGTGAATATAAGGATAAGATCCTATGTGATGTCATTCCCATGGATGTTTGTCATGTATTGCTAGGTAGACTATGGCAGTATGATAGAAATGTGGTTCATGATGGAAGGATGAACACATATACCCTGGAGAAGGATGGGAGAACACATAGGTTACTTCCGATAAAGGATAAGGAGGTAAAGCCGGAAGTGAGAAACACAATACTTCTCATGAGTGGGAAGGAGCTTCTCACAAATATGGAGAAGAAGGAAGATCCACAATTTTTTTGTGGTCAGGAAACCGAGAATTGTCCTGACTAGCACAAGAGTGGATGACTTGCCAGATGAGATTCAGGAACTGCTGGGAGAGTTCGCTGACATCATCGTGGATGAATTACCTCGTTTGTTGCCACCGATGAGAAGTGTGAGTCATCACATCGACCTCATACCCGGATCAAGTTTACCAAATAAAGATGCATATCGGTTGACACCGCAAGAAAATGAGGAGGTCAAAAGACAGGTACAGGACCTGCTGGACAAAGGATTGGTCAGAGAGAGTCTGAGTCCATGTGCTGTTCCAACAATACTAAGTCCAAAGAAAGATGGAGGCTGGAGGATGTGTACAGACTCTAGAGCGATAAAGAAAATCACCATCAGGTACAGATTTCCACTGCCGAGAATGGATGACCTGATGGATTGCCTGAGTGGGGCAAATTATTTTTCAAAGATAGATTTGAAGAGCGGATATCATTAGATTCGCATGAGAGAAGGAGATGAATGGAAGATAGCATTCAAGACAAACGAAGGTTTGTATGAATGGCTAGTCATGCCATTTGGCTTGACAAATGCGTCGAGCACATTCATGAGACTGATGAATGAAGTCCTGAGGGAGTTCATTGGAAAGTTTGTGGTCATATACCTGGGCGACATATTAATCTACAGTAAGACAAAGGATGAACATTTGAAACATTTAGCCATTGTAATGAGAGGACTGCAGCAGGAGAAGCTGTTGGTCAACATGAAGAAGTGTTCATTCATGAAGACATAACTCATTTATCTGGGCTTTGTTATTTCGGCGAATGAGTTGAAAATGGATCTTGAGAAAGTGGAAGTGATCAAGAATTGGCCATCACCCAGAAATGTTTTTGAGGTGAGAAGTTTTCATGGGTTGGCTAGTTTCTACAAAAAATTTATTAGAAATTTTAGTGGAATTAGTGCAGCGATGATGGACACGGTGAAGAAGAGGCATAAAACTTTTCATTGGACAACAGAGGCTGAGAAAAGCTTCTACCTGTTGAAGTGAAAAATCACAAAGCAACCGATTCTGGTGTTGCCTGATTTCAAGAAGACATTTCAAGTGAAATGTGATGCAAGTGGATATGCTATCGGAGTGGTCTTAAGTCAGGAGGACAGACCAGTTGCATATTACAGCAAGAAGCTGGATGAAGCAAAGCTGAAATACTCCACGTATGATAAGGAATTTTATGCTATCATACAAGCGTTGAAGAAGTGGAGGCATTACTTGATACCCAAAGAATTTGTGTTATACAACGATAATCATGCATTGCAGTTTGTAAGTCAACAGGAGAAGTTGAACCAGAAGCATGCAAAATGGGTAGAATACATGCAAAATTTCACATTTGTGATTAAACACATTTCAGGAACTGCTAACAAAGTGGCTGATGCTTTGAGCAAGAAATGTTTGTTGTTGCAGGAGTTCACAGTCAAAACTTTGGGTTTTGAGAACCTGAGGGACATGTATGCTGGAGATGCAGATTTCGGGGAAGCATACGAAGCAGCTGAGAATCCAGTTCTCAGAGATCGAAGCCCATGGATAGAGTACATGATTCAGAATGGATTGTTGTTCAGAGGCAATCAACTGTGCATTCTGAATTGCTCCATGAGGAAGAATTTGGTGAAAGAGAAGCACAGTGGTGGTTTAGCAGGGCATTTTGGTCGTGACAAAACATTCGCGAAGTTGAGCGAATCGTACTTTTCACTGGGCATGCGAGCAGATGTTAAACAATTTGTTGACAGATGCAGGATATGTCAACATTCAAAGGGCTGAAAGCAGAACGCGGGTTTTTATCATCCATTGCCCATACTCGAGAGGCCATGGGAGGCAATTAGCATGGATTTTGTATTGGGTTTGCCAAGGACACAGAGAGGAGTTGATTCCATCTTTGTGGTAGTAGACAGGTTTTTGAAGATGGCACATTTCATACCGTGTCAAAATACCAGCGATGCGACCCACATCGCGAACTTGTTTTTCAAAGAGGTTGTTAGACTCCATGGATTGCCGAGAAGCATAGTCTCGGACAGGGATACCGAATTCATAGGTCATTTTTGGAGGACGCTATGGAAGAAGATGGGAACTAATTTGGCATTTAGTTCATCTTATCACCCGCAGATGGATGGGCAAACAAAGGTGGTGAATAGAAGTCTGGGGGATCTTTTGAGGAGCTTGGTGACAGAGCACCACAGCAGTTGGGACCAGATATTACCACAGGTAGAGTTTGCATACAACGATTCGGTGAATCGGAGTATAGGCAAAAGCCCATTCTAGATTGTGTATGGGACACAATAGAGAGGAGTTTCTAAACTCAGGGATTCAGAGCAGGCTACGACTAGCAGTGCGAGCACAAAAGAATTTGCTAAAGTGATGCAGGAACTTCACAGCAAGGTGAAGCAGGGACTGATAAATTCAAATCAGGAGTATAAGCGCAGAGCTGATCAGTGGAAGAGACAACTCCAGTTTGAAGTTGGTGATATAGTTCTGGCACACTTAAGGAAGGAAAGGTTTCCAAGGGGGGACATACAACAAGCTCAAAATGAAAAATATCGGGCCATGCAGAGTCCTGAGGAAATTTGGAGAAAATTCTTACGAGCTTGAGTTGCTGGATGGCATTGGGATATCTCCGATATTTAATATTTTGGATTTATACCCATACAAGGCTAGAGAAGTAGAGACTGGAACTGAGGAACCAGTAATCCAATGGCAGAAGCAATTACCAGTTGCAAAAAATTCGTAGATGGAGTGCATACTCGATAAGAGAGTGGGTAGAAAGACTAGGCAGAAGCAGTACTTCGAGTACCTGGTGAAATGGAAGAATTACCCAGTAGAAGATGCTAGCTGGGAAAATTAAGAGGTGATACAGAAGCATGGAAAGACCATGCAGGATCTCATGGACAGGATCCCATGAAAGTTTTCAAGCCGAGGAGTATGATGCAGGAGCATCTCTCACTTATCAAGCGAGCCAGCACATCGAGCAGAAAAGACAGCTGGACAGCGCCTACAAATTTTGAAATGATTTGGAAGTTGTTGCGCCGCTCTTTAATGAAGGCATTCATAAAGAAGTGCACTTGTATTGTAAAGGGGATCTTGAGCCTTTAATCTCTCGTCCTTAGTAGATAGGAAGGCATTTAATAGATTTAATGCTATTAGATAGGAATTTAATTGTAGATTTGATAGTTTCAGTTTTCGAGAGGGAAAACGGATATAGACACCCTCCCTTGTATCATTGTATATTATTCAGACTCATTCAGGAGCAAGAAGAAGAGAGCCAGCTGAGAACTTGTGGAGAACACCCATGTACAGATTGAATTAATAGAAGAGAGATTTTGATTCAATTTCATGACTGGTGTTGTTTCTCTGTGTGTGTTGTGTATGTGATCATGAATGTTTATTTTCTTTGTATGCATTTTCTTTGAATATGTTGTGCATGTGATTTCAGGGTTCTTAATTGAAGCCTGAGAGTGAGGAGAATAAATTTCAATTGTTTCTCTGTCTGAGTTAGGAGATTCCTACATAGAGTGCAGTCGAATTCATCCGCATAGAGTGCGTTGATGAGGCTAGACAGTTAAACTCTTATTCTCATTCTCCCAGAAGTTGATTTGGGTTGGTAGAGCTGTGCAGGAGAAGTGCAGGTTGAATTTGAAGTCTCAGTAGCTAGTCTGAGCACAGGAAGACAGGGATTACTGTGGCTGCAAGTGCAGAGGATCTGAGGGACTCAACACTTTGGGAGTTGTTGAGAATCGAGTTTGAGAAGTGTGCGAAAGATCCCTGAAGGGAGTCAGAGTTGAAAAGCTTAGGAGAGACAGTTCCTTCGTGATTCCTGAGAGAAGGAGTCAGGAGGAGGTTCGAACCGGGAGAAGCTGTGAAGTGGAAGAAATCCTCCAGGAGGAGAATCAATGGCCAGGGTTCGTAGGATAGATTCACGAAATCCTGCTGACCGTCAGATCTGGGAAAATTTGCACGGGAGTTAGTCCTTAGGTGCAGGAAAGAGAACCGAGGGCCATCAGGATTCGGTCTTTGGAGTTTGTGGAGGTAAGAGTCTTACACTCGTTGGAATCGCGATTAGTGTTTCCCGATTTAACGGGATCCATTGATCGTCGTCGGGACACATGGCACGGGATCCCGGAGAGTCAGGGTTCGGCACTTCGGAGTTCTCGGTGTTGAAAGAACCACGAAGAAACAGTGAAACTCCGAGCTGCAAAGGGTCCCACTGCTATAGTGTTTGGGGGTTGACAGGTGTCGCACATATCGGGGTTCGGGACTTGAAAGGTCTTGTGGATCATGGCAATATAAATTGAGAATTCCCGAATCGCAAATTCCCAAATCGCGAATTCCCGATTTGTTGGAAGGCATGGGGTCCAGGCGACAGTACAGTGGACAGGTGGCATCAGGGGATCGGGAATCTGCAGTACAAGAGGTAAGTGACTTACAACATCGTAAGTTCCGATTTCCTGACGAACAAAGTCCTGGTAGAACAGGGAAAGCCTTGGTCAATATTCATCGAGTTTCAGGGTTTGGGAGGCCCGAATCGGTGGGTTCAGGACTCGCGATACCACGAGGTCCGATTTCCCGATATACCCAAGGGAGATCGTAAGGCGAGCATCCTGCGGGTGCGGAACAGTCCCGATATGGGATTGAAGAGCGATACAACTCTTCGGGCCAGTAAAGAAGAAGGTCTTGGTGAGAGCGGTTAGACCGCGAGGGTCACGACTGTGCCAAGTACCCCTAACGTTGGTTGGGAGGTACCAGTGATGTCTCAGTAGTTAGCAAGTAGGAGATGGATAGAGAAAAAGTGCAAGACAACCACTTCAGATTCTGTGCCTTCAGTTAAGGTACTTCTATTGTGTGAAATTTTATGTTTTATTCTGCATTTAATCTCGTCAAAAATTTGCAAAAATCGGTCTTAAATTTATGTTGTATTATGCATTTAATCTTGTTGAAGGATCTGTGAACTTTGGTGGTTAATTTATGTTTTATTTCTTCAAATCCAAATATGGGTGCGATATAGAAGAAGTGTGTTACACTGAACTAATCCTTTGCGCACCTTTTTCTTTTTCTATCTACCGTTTGTAGGCATATGCTTAGATTGTTGTCCCGTCAAGTTGAGCTATTATAGGAAATTTTTGTCAGCCTTCTTTTTTTTCCTATCCCACCTCCGAATCTATTGTTTGTTTCTAGATGGACTGTCTTGAGAGCATTAGAGTTTTCCCTTTTTTTTCCAGTGATTTTCTTAAGATCTCAGCGTATTACTATTCAGAGATTTCATATTTTTCCAGTGAATTTGTCTTGAAGAGCCCAATTCTTTATGCTAAGATATTTTATATTTATCCCAAATATTTTGTTCTTGAACTCAACGTTTTTATTACTTAGATAATTACAATTTTTCACCAATGATTTTGTGTTTAAGAGTTCAATGATTTACTACTCAAGGATTTCCTTTTTCCCAACAAATTTGTCTTTAAGAGCTCAACGTTTTTGCATAGAGAGTTCATAACTTCCTCAACAATTTTGTTCTTGATCTCATCGTTTTTATTACTCAGTGGATTCCCTGATGCAATATTTCCTTGGAGAACTCAATCCCATTTTCTCAACTCCTTCTGCACAATTCTATTTTGTATTTCCAACCCTATTTAGACATCCTTTCTGAACTGTAGGAGAGTCTCACACCGTTTTTTCATGAGTCATGGTAACACGATGGTGTCAGGAATCACCTCTAAATCTCTCATATTTTTTGTTAATAACTCATTGATGGAGGCCCTTTTACCATGTTGAGTTCTTTCATATAGAGGCTTGGTAGGCATTACCTTATTTAGCAATGGTGTGTTACCCTTGTTCTTAGTGACTAGCATGCCCCACATTACTGGATAAAATTCCAACAGATATCTCCAGGAATTGGATTTCATTCTATCATTGGTATTATTGTGGTTGGTACTACATAGATTGAAATGTTGGGGATGGAAGATTGCCCCCTTCCTTCCCTAAGTGGGTAATCCCTTCTATGGGTCTGGCCCTTCATCATTTTGGTGCAGCTGTTTTCCCCACTCTTCAACGTGAACTCGAATTAAGTAACACACAATGTGTTTTCCTTCACTGGTATCTGATTTTTCTACATAGGTATACTAAGGAGGTTCCCAGTTCATTTTAATAATTTTGTTTCTTGTACGTAGATTTGCTAGATAACTAAACCCTCGACATCCTGGTAGACTCTTGAATCAGAGGCTTGCTCCTCAATATTAAGAGGTGCACGCAGATGTTATCTACATTGTCACTCAATGGGTGACAACTGACAATGGTGTACATTCGAATAGTCGAGGCACCCGTGAGTGAGGGGTGGTCTAAATGAGGCATGGCATCCATGAGTGAGGGGTGCTCTAGATGCAATCCTATCCCATTAATCCATAGGAGTTGATGATTCCTTAATTCAAGTCATGATATTCATTATATTCCCAGTTGCAAGTCGCATCCGAAATGATTTCGAGGACGCTTGGCCAATTGCTCCTAAGGGCATACAAAACCTAACGGAGCAACATTTTTTAGTTCCATGAGATGCTGGAAGATTTTTTAGGTGTGGAATAGGTGATTATATTTTCCTCCACTCGTGAGGCACGGTTTCATAAATTTGACCCCTTAATCCAAATGTTGGTTTGCTCCAAACTGAGGAAAAACCTAGTTCTCGAAATCAATGAGTAAAGAAACTGTTGAGGCATGGAACCCAGGAGTGAGGGGTGATCTAGCTGGAATCCTATTCCAGGAATCCATCAAAGTCAACAATTCATAAATATGATTCTCGATTTTTGTTTTATGCCTAGTTGAAAGTCGCATCCCAAACCATTTCAGGGACTCTTGGAAATTCATCCTAGGGGCATAAAATCCTAACAGAGCACCATTTTCGAGCTCCATGATATTTTGCATGATTTTTTAGGCATGGACTAGGTGACCATATTGTCAATCTTCTCCCAAGGTATGGTTTGGTAAATTGGACCCCTAAATTCAAATGTTGGATTGCTTCTTACTGAGAAAATCACTAGTTATCGAAATCGATGAAAAAAACAAATTTTGGTGGATTGGAACCAGGAGTGAGGAGTGATATGACTAAAATCCTATGCAAGGAATCAAACAGTGATGACGGTTCCTCAATCCGAGTCTCAATTTTCGTTTTATTCCCAGTTGCAAGTCGCATACCAAACCATTTCGGGGACCCTTGGCCAATTTCCGCTCAGGGAATAAAACACTAATGGAGCAACATTTTTGAGTTTCATGAGATGTTGCACGCTTGTTTAGGCATGGAATAGGTGACAAAATTATCCATCCATTCCTGATGCATGGTTTAGTAAATTGGCCCCTTAATCCAAATGTTGCATTGCTTCAAACTGAGAAAAACACTACTTCTCGAAATCAATGATTAAAACAACATATGGGGCATGGAACCCATGAGTGAGGGGTTCTCTAGATGAAATCCTATCCCATTAATCCATCGGAAACTACTTTTCCTTAATCCGAGTCTTGATATTCATTATATTCCCAGTTGCAAGTCGCATCCCAAACCATTTCGGGGACTCTTGACCAATTTCTCATGAGGGCATAAAAACCTAACGAAGTAACATTTTCGAGTTCCGTGAGATGTTGTAAGATTTTTTATGTGTGGAATAGGAGACTATATTTTCCATCCGCTCCCGAGGCACAATTTCATAAATTAGACCCCTTAATTCAAATGTTGGTTTGCTTCAAACTGAGAAAAACACTAGTTCTCAAAATCAATGAGTAAAGCAACTTTTGAGGCATGGGACCCGAGAGTGAGGGGTGCTCTAGCTGAAATCCTATTCCAGGAATCCATTGGATTTGACAGTTCCTCAATCTGAGTGTCAGTTTACGTTTTATGCCCAGCTGAAAGATGCATCCCAAACCATTTCAGGGACTCTTGGCAATTCCTCCTCCGGGCATAAAATCCTAACATATCAACATTTTTTATCTGCATGAGATTTTGCATGACTGTTTAGGGATGGACTATGTTACCACATTGTGTATTCTCTCTCAAGGAATGGTTTCATAAATTGGACCCCTAAATCCAAAGGTTGCATTGCTTCTTACTGAGCAAAGAACTAGTTATCAAAATCGATGAAAAAAACAAATTCTCAGGGGTTAGACACGAGAGTGAGGGGTTATCTTACTAAAATCCTATGCTAGGAATCTAATAGAGATGAAAATTCTTCAATCTGAGTCTCGTTTTTTGTTTTATGCCCAGTTGCAAGTCGCATCCCAAACCATTTCATGGACTCTTGGCCAATTCCCGCTCAGTGCATAAAATAGTAACGAAGAAACATTTTTGAGTTTCGTGAGTTTATGCAAGATTTTTTAGGCATGGAATAGGTGAACAAATTATCCATTTTCTTCCAAGGCATGGTTTTGTAAATTGGCCCCTTAATCCAAATGTTGCATTACTTCAAAATAAAAAAAACACTAGTTCTCGAAATGAATGATTAAATAAACTTTTGAGGCATGGCATCCATGAGTGAGGGGTTCTATAGATGAAATCCTATCCCATTAATCCGTCATATTCGATGGTTCCTTAATCTGAGTCTCGATATTTGTTATATTCCCAGTTGCAAGTCTCATGCCAAACCATTTTGCTGAATCTTGGCCAATCGCTCCTAATGGCATAAAAACCTAACATAACAACATTTTTGAGTTATGTGAGATGATGAAATATTGTTTAGGTGTGGACTAGGTGATTTTATTCTCCATCCTTTCCTGAGTTATAGTTTCATAATTTGGACCCCTTAATCCAAATGTCGGTTTTCTTCAAGCTGAGAAAAACACTAGTTCTCGAAATCAATGAGTAAAGAAACCTCCGAGGCATGGCACCTGGGAGTGAGGGATGCTCTAGCTGAAATCCTATGCCAAGAATCCATTGGAGTCAACAGTTCCTCAATTCGAGTCTCGATTTTTGTTTTATGCCCAGTTGCAAGTCGCATCCCAAACCATTTCCAGGACTCTTGGCAATTCCTCCTCTCGGCATAAAATCCTAATAGAGAAACATTTTTTAGCTCCATGAGATTATGCATGATTTTTTAGGCATGGACTAGGTGAGTGCATCGTCCATCCTCCTCTGAGGCATGGTTTCATAAATTGGACCCCTAAATCCAAATGTTGCATTGCTTCTTACTGAGCAAAGCACTATTTATTGAAATCGATGAAAAAAACAAATTCCGAGGGGTTGGAACCGAGAGTGAGGGGTTCTCTAGCTAAAGTCCTATGACAGGAATCCAACAGAGATGATGTTTCATCAATCTGAGTCTCATTTTTATATTTTATGTTGAGTTACAAGTTGCATCCCAAACCATTTCGGTGACTCTTGGCCAATTCTCGCGAAGGGCATAAAAGCCTAATGGAGAAACATTTTTGAGTTCTCTGAGATGATGCAAGATTTTTTAGGCATGGAATAGGTGACCAAATTATCCAGCCTCTCCCAAGGAATGGTTTTGTAAATTGGCCACTTAATCCAAATGTTGCATTTCTTCAAACTGATTAAAACACTAATTCTCAAAAGCAACTATTAAATAAAATTATGAGGCATGAAACCCATGAGTGAGGGGTGCTCTAGACAAAAAAAATTCCCAATAATACATCATAGTCAACGGTTCCTTAATCTGAGTCTCGATATTCATTATATGCCCAGTTGGAAGTCGCATCCCAAACCATTTCGGGAACTCTTAGTCAATTGCTCCTTAGGGCATAAAAACCTAATGGAGCAGTATTTTTGAGTTTCTTGCGATGCTGCAAGGTTTTTTATGCATGGAATAGATGACTATATTTTCCATTTTCTCCCAAGGCATGATTTCATAAATTGAAGCCCTAAATCCAACTATTGCATTGCTTCTTACTCAGCAAAGCACTAGTTATTAAAATTGATGAAACAAGCTACTTATGAGGGGTTGGAGTGGGGATTGAAGGGTAATCTAGATAAAATCCTATGCCAGGAATCCATTGGAATCGACAATTCCTCAATCCGAGTCACAGTTTACATTTTATGCCCAATTGCAAGTCACATCCCAAACCATTTCGGGGACTCTTGGCAATTCTTCCTCCCAGCATAAAATCCTAACATAGAAACATTTTTTAGCTCCATGAGATTTTTCATTCTTGTTTAGGCATGGAATAGGTTACCATATTTTCCATCCTCTCTCAAGGAATGGTTTCATAAATTGGACCCCAAAATCCAAATGTTACCTTACTTCTTACCGAGCAAAGCACTAGTTATCGAAATCAATGAAAAAATAAATTTTGAGGGGTTGGAACCAAGAGTGAGGGGTTCTCTAGCTAAAATCCTATGCCAGGAATCCAACAAAGATGACGGTTCCTCAATCCGAGTCTCGGTTTTCATTTTATTCCCAGTTGCAATTTGCATCCCAAACCATTTCAGGGACTCTTGGCCAATTCCCTCTTATGGCATAAAAGACTAAAAGAACAACATTTTTGAGTTCTGTGATATGTTGAAAGATTGTTTAAGCATGGAATAGGTGAAAAAATTATCCATCCTCCCCTGAAGCATGGTTTCATCAATTGGACCGCTTAATCCAAATGTTGGTTTGCTTCAAACTGAGAAAAACACTAGTTCTCAAATTCAACGAGTAAAGAAAATTTCGAGGCATGGAACCTGAGAGTGAGGGGTGCTCTAACTGAAATCCTATCCTAGGAATCCATTGGAGTCGACAGTTCCTCAATCCATGTCTCATTTTTTTTTTTATGCTCAATTGCAAGTTGCATCCCAAACCATTTCTGGGACTCTTGGCCAATTCCTCCTCCAGGCATAAAAGCCTAATAGAGCAACCTTTTTGAGTTCCATGAGATGCTACATGAATTTCTATGAATGGACTAGGTGAACACATTTTCCATCCTCTCCTGAGGCATGGTTTCATAAATTGGACCCCTAAATCCAAATGTTGCATTGCTTCTTACTCAACAAAGAACTAGTTATCGAAATCGATGAAAAAAACAACTTTTGAGGGTTGGAACCAAGAGTGAGGGGTGCTCTAGCTAAAATCCTATGATAGGAATCCAACAGAGATGATGGTTCCTCAATATGAGTCTTATTTTTTGTTTTATACCCAATTTCAAGTCACATCCCAAACCATTTCGGGGACTCTTGGCCAATTCCCCCTCAGGGCATAAAAGACTAACGAAGCAACATTTTTTAGTTCCGTAAGATGCTGGAAGATTGCATAGGCATAAATTAGGTGTCCAAATTATTCATCCTCTCCCGAGGCATGGTTTCATAAATTGGACCCCTTAATCCAAATGTTGCATTGCTTCAAACTGAGCAAAACACTAGTTGTCGAAATCAATGAGTAAAGAAACTTCTGAGGCATGACACCAGATAGTAAAGGGTGGTATCAGTGAAATCGTATCCCATTAATCCACCGAAGTCAATGGTTCCTTAATTCGAGTCTCATTTTTCATTTTATGCCCAGTTGCAATTCGCATCCCAAACCATTTAAGGGACTCTTGGCCAATTCCTCCTCAGGGCATAAAAACTAACTAAATTCTACATGTCTTTGACAACTAACTACTATATCTTACTGCCTTGAAAAATGGCTGCACCAATTTCAACTGCACATTAAGTTTAATAACCACTACTTCCTACATACAAATGTGGGTTGCACTATTGTTAACCATTGCCATAACTAACTTATTCTTCAATTTGTATTGAACAAAACTAATATTTGCATAGTTCTACTCTTGGCTTGCACAAAACTAATATTTGTATAGTTCTACTCTTGGCTTGAACAAAACTAATATTTGTATAGTTCTTTTCTTGTATTTCCTTAGACATATTGCCAACTGAAGCACCCAAGATTTGCAACACACCAATTGATGGTTGGATTTATTACTCCATAGCATTGACCCTCATCTTCTCTCAACATTTATTATAATAATTATAATTTGCACAAATCCAACAAACAACAACATTACTACTATTTTTTTCTTAGATCCATAAGATAAACTTATCATGTCCTTAGTGTTATAACATTAATATGTCCTCAATATGTCCAAAATAAAGAGGGATATCACATTAAATTAGGTGGTTGACCACTAATATTGGTAATTGCACCCTAGTCTAATTGTGCATCCAAAACTAAAGATATAATTTTTTTATTTAGAACTTTGAATATAGCAAAAAAGTTCATAAATTGGAACTAGGATGATGATGGACTAGTCACTAAAAATACGTGCACATGCAACTGAAGCTACAACCAAACAGGTACTTGTCAGATATTTCTTCGTCGAGTGAGGACAACTTAGGACAAATAGAAGGAAATGTGATTGTATCTAGTAGATATCATAAGCAAACAAGGACCAACGGTGAAAAAGTCAGAATAAAATTTTGTAGGCACATTAAATTTTTTCTTGCCAAAGGAGGATCATGCTGTTATGATGAGGAGAGCATAAGAGACATAGAGGTGCCACTTAGTTATAAGCATCTAGTGAAAAAATGGATACCTAAGGAACTGCCTCCTATAGATGTTGACTTCGTTGTCAACAATAAGACATATTGAATTTCACCATCCTCCCTGCATGGCTTGGTGCTCTTTTCCGTGGATGTAATAATTGTAAAATACAATACAATAATTGAATTGATGGACTATGCCAGACCGTGTTACAATTATAATGATTGGATGTAGCTGGTCCGGTACATGCAAAGTATGCATAGATATGCACTCACCGCAAATTATATACAACTAATAAACAAGGATAAAAATAAGGGAGTGACTAACTATATTGATGGAAGGCCTAAATCTTCTGGAAATATTGTAGGGTTTATAAACAACACATGACGCGAGACAACAAACAAACAACCAAATTTCATATATGAGGGACATGAAGAGAATCGAGTAGTCCTATGCGCAATAAAAAAGGTATCTTCCGGGGAAGATTTATTAGTGGATTACCATTTGAATTGAATAGAAACATTGAATGATAGTGTGCAAGTTCTTATGCAACACCTCTTTAAGAAAACTCTACTTGTTGCATTATATTTTTTTATTATCTTTAACATTGTTGTAAATATTATCTTTAACATTGTTTTTTTTTTTATCATTAACAATTTTTTAAATATTTGGGGGTTCTAATTATATTATAATGTGGCAGGGTGATCATGGAAAAGGGCCAGCCACAAAACATGTAAATGATTATCAATTTCCACTTTCATTTTATGTTATTTTTATTATTTGCTTATATAATTTTATTGAAATAACATTGTTTTTGTTGAAATTATATGTAGTCTACAGGCCATGTTGATCATGATTTCGTCGATGAGGAGGCATTTTATTCATCCCCTGATCCGATGGTCTTAATAAAAAAAAGGATCTTTAAAATGAACAAGGAACTTGCTAGATTCTTAGATCGTCCAGATCAAACTCCCGACGTCCTAGAAAAGATCAATCTCCTTATGCCACAACTTAACACATATAAGGTAATAACCATAAATTAAAGTGTTTTTTTAAATGTACTCATATGTTCAATTATGAAACTTTGTTCTTTAACTTTTACATTATCTCACGAAAAAACATTTTCTTTTTTATAAATTAATTTTTGGAGCCTGTTCAACTCGGTGTTGGTAGTAGTGGTGCTACAGAGACGCTACAGAGTCCTGATGCGGACAGTCATAAATTTTCTAGAGTACTATTTACTGCTTAATCTTGCACAACTAATTTAGATAGGAGCCATGACATGGACTTCCATACATCCACACCTTGGTCAGAGTCTAGATATGGTGGCAGAGATGAGGCTCATGATGATGTGGTTGACATGGTTTCATTTCCTGGAGCTAGACATGTGACAAGCACGGTGACCCTTCCATGCACATTTTTGGTCAACAATAATGGACTTCCATTAAACCAACCAAGACTCCCAAGTAGTTTTAATTCATATTTTAATCGTTTAATGATGTCCTTCTCATACACAAATCATCTAGATTATTAGTTTTAAATTAATGATAATATATTTTTGTGTGTAGGAAATGACCATTTTTATAGGCACCTAGAGAGCAAGGCGTTGTTGTTTTTTGGGGAAACCTTATCCATGAGGTGGAATTCCGAGAATTCCAACCTCAAAAAGGAACTTATGGATTATCTTGAAGGCCTCTTTGGAGTAGACACGTTCAATAAAACATCGCTCACCTATGCAGTGGGTGAATACTTAAAATATATGTGGGATGTTTATAGATGAATCTTGGTAGGAAATCCTAGGTATGAGCTTCCTCCCTCAATTCCAGAAAGGGAGTGGGAGGTGATCATTGATGATGCAAAAGAGAAGATTTTGAAAAAATCAGGAGAAAAAATAACTGGGACACCAAGGTAAATTACAATATTTTGATTTCAATACTAGCTTTATTTTTCTTTAGATATAAATAAAAGTGTGGTTATATATAACATACTTGAAAATTTTGATGATAGGTTGCCTGACACTTCGAAGGAAACCAAATAAAGGATTTTCAAACATGGCCAACACAAGTTAGGCTAGGGCGACTACTCTAGGTTACATTCACGAATCATAAGTACCCAAACATATTAAGAATATTATTTGTATCTCCTTAAAACTTTCAGGTAATTGTATTAAAAAACAATAAAAAACCATACCCTTTTACAATGGAGGGCGACGACTTCATAACAGAAACCATGAAGGTAGACCTCCAACTTGGTTACAAATACGGTTCTAAAGTTGTGGTTGACCATAGGAAAAGCATGGGGAAGACCCCAATGTCCAATTTGCAGGATAAGGTAAATAAAAATCAGTCCACATTAACCTTTCATTACTTATAAAATACATAAATGTTTGATATCGTCCATAATTTAATGTATTACCTTATTTTAATCAATGGAGCAACACTATCAATGAAGCCATTAGTACTGGACAACAGAGCGTTGATAGTGCAACGCAACGAGAAGATCATCGTTCTCCCCAACACCCCCATCCCAATTAGGTGCATCCCCAAGATGTTGATGTGACTAAGTCCCACAATGGTAAAGTGGCTATATATTAATCATATACTTAATAATTATGCACTTATAAATTTTTATGTTTCAATGGAAGAGAATGTCATAGTTAATCCTCCTCGACCTAAAGATCAGGTGAACAGGCCAATAGCCATTCCAACGGTGCCAACTAGAGGACTAGGTAAATAATTAGATTGCAAAGTTTTTTTTTAATATTAATGGACTACTTCAATGATATTTAAAAGTTGGCCATATAAATTTAATATTTTTGGTTTTTGTAGGTGATGTCCCCTCACAGAAGAAACCACATCGTGGGTACAAGACCAGGTGTACTCAACGTGAAAGGACTAAAACAACATCAATTGTTGATGAGCACCCAGTAAACGAAGACATGGAGATGGATGAATTACTTAAGACCTGGAAAGCACAAAATAAGACTAAAATAAATTCATGATGTGTAATAATTTTATAAGACGATTAGATGTACATTATATATATGAACATGTAATGATACATATAATACATTGACATTATGGGTACTTTTTCATCTGATAATATACACAAGGTTCTTTCTATGGCTTGTATATATCTCTGAATAAAATTTTTTTATACACTTAATGATAATTACAACTTCTCTTATAAGACTTGGTATATATTGATTCAATACTCCTTGGTTCTATTTGTTCTATTTTCCTTGACATACAATTTCTACATCAATTTGTGGCACCACGGATATCATCCTAGCGATTTGAAGGCATTGGTAAATGTGAAATTAAGAAATTGAATTGTTCAAGTTTGGATTTAAATTTTACAAGCTTGTTTGTTTGTGGGTTTCAAGAGTTCCAAACTTGTATCTATTTTTCTTTTAATAATGACAATATTTTTGTACTTTAATATATAATGTGAGAATCCAACCAAGACATGGTGCTTTGTGCTTGGGCTATGGAGTCTAGGCAAAAACTAGAACTTGAATATGAAATATTCAACTTCCAAAATATTTTGACATGATATATGCAACTTTGAAAGTCTTTTGACATGTGACATGTGGCAAGCATCTTTTCCAAGCAATTTGCAAACTTTAAACTTGGCGCAACATGAAAAAATACTTTTTTGGGAAGATGCAATAATAATTTTTAAGGATTAAACATGAGGGGTTGGAAATGGCCATGTCAAACATTTTATAATATTATTTTAGAGCATTACCCTTTTCTTCATTGTGTCTCACATGCCAAAGAAACAAAATCACATTGTCATTGTCAATTTATATGTGGAGGGTTATTCGAGGTTTCAAGACTTTCTTCATATTTTCCTACTTTAATCCTCTCATGGTCATGTTAATCCATATAGAGGTCCATGATATAAACACTCATTGTTATAATGTTGACATAAATTTCAATATTCACTTTGTCAATTAGAGGCCACAATTTTGGAAACAATTTAATGTTTTTAGTTCCATGGAATTTCTTTTGTTTCTTCAACAACATTAAAGATTAAACATGAGGGGTTGGAAATGGTGATGCCAAACATTTAATCTTTTACACATGTGCATCATCTCAATCTTCATGTCTACAATATGTGGAGGGTTATTCAAGGTTTCAAGACTTTCTTCATGTTTTCCTACTTTAATATTCTCGTGGTCCTGTTAATCCATATAGAGGTTCATGATATAAACATTCATTGTTATAATGTTGACATAAATTCAAATCTTCACTTTGTCGATTAGAAGGCACATTTTTGGAAACAATTTAATGTTTTTAGTTCCATGAAATGTCTTTTGTTTCTTCTAAAAAATTAAGGATTAAACATGAGGGGATGGAAATGGCAATGTCAAATATTTTATAATATTTTTTCATATCATTACCCTTTTTTTCATTATTTGTTTACATTTTATAATCCATATAGAGGTTCATGATATAAACACTCATTGTTATAATGTTGACATAAATTCCAGTCTTCACTTTGTCGATTAGAGGGCACAATTTTGGCAACAATTTAATGTTTTTAGTTCCATGAAATGTATTTTGTTTCTTCAACAACATTAAGCATTGTTTCTTCTTGTATTTTGTTTCACATGTTCAAATATAGATGTAACAGTTTGACCTCGAAATATTAGGTTGAGGTTCATCCATATACATATAGATAGACATGAATTTGGGTACCTTGTAATTCTACTGAAATACAATAGACCAAAATATTTAAGGTCTCCTTGTTTAATATTATAATTTATTTTCTCAAAACCTAGTGTTGAATTTTTATTTAGGTCATCATCGTATTTTTATTATAGTTTCCTATGTAAACCTATTATTTGAACCTCCTTTGTTGGTTCCTCATGAAAAAATTTCATAATTTTGTCATTGATGAGAGAAACCAATTTTATGGCCCCGATTACTTTCCACTCATGTTATTAAATACCATACTTGATTCCCATAACCACATTAAGCATATATGAAGGATAATTTCCTTTCACTTTGATTTACCACGAATAATTTTATTATCATTGAACCCATGGTTACTGTTAGATGCAATATATCCTTAATTGTGTACTATAGTTGAAGACAAAGAGAGATCAATGCTATCATGAAGTTTTGTAGCATCACATGCCATACCATTTTTATATTTGAACATTCCATGAACATGTTCACATTCTTCATTTTATATTTCAATATTGGGATCATTAGTATCCCATTCATTACTGTAAATTCCCAAGGTTTTTCCACACATCTTACAAACCACTACTAAAATAAAGGGAACCCAACACCATCAAAGAATAAAACAAAACAAATGACAATGAGAGAGTTTTGACCATATGTCAACTAATTTTTCCCTTTAAAAAAACTTCTTTGATATGCAAGGGAGAAATGTATCTATGAGAAAAGACCCAATTTATCCCCCACATATATTCAATAAGGTGTGTGGGATAAACACACCCTCAAAAAAAAAAAAAAAACCCCAATAAGTGACCTAAAACCCTAGTATCAAGCTTATAGCTTAATGTAAAGGCTTCGAACCAACACCTTAGGCCTATGAACCAATACCAATATAAAGGGAACCCAACACCATTCATGAGGTAAAAAAAAAAAACTACAATGAGATATTTTTGATAACATGTCACTTAAGCTACAATAAGTAAGAAAATAATGCAAATTTTATGGATAATAAAAGAGACCATGAGATATCATCATATTATCCAACTAACGCCATGCATCCACTTGGAAATTCTAGGCATTTCCATACAAAAAGAGGAGAACCGAGTAGCAACAAAAACTAGCATGAATATAGTGCAAAACTTGTAACTAAACCTTCAATGGAAATATTAGGAAAGGAACCCGCTATCACAACAATTATTATGTTTTGTGAAGCCCCACGATATGCATTATATGTGTTTAATATGACCTCCCATACCCATAACACAATGTTAAAATTCATCTCCAAGAAAAATATCAAATGATGTTTTTCTTCATAATCATGGTAGTAAATGTCATAAAGAGGATCCTCATATAACTCTCCATTGACAATGATTTGAAAAAGACTCCCCTTCTTAGGGTTTTATCCAATTATATTATTTCAATCCTTAAATATTATGCTCACCACCCCCATCAATATCTCTTTTGTGTTGCAAAAATCTATAGTAGTCAAGATCTTGATCATCCTCGACTAGAGAAAATTTATCCATAACAATCAAAGAGATGTGTTCCATAATTGGAGTTACTATCTGATACCTTGAAATTCCTTTCATACCATTTATTTCAAAAAAATAGGACTTCCCAACACCATGCTATACGAGATCTATTGAATCCATGGAATCAAACTTTTTCAACCCTGGTAACAATGCCAATCGTCATCTCCCAAAATTGCACTTTGAAATATGAAGTCCCACATAACAATCAAGGAAATCTCTATTTTAATCAAGAGTTCTCACTACCACCAAATTTTCTCAAAACACATACAACTAATATGCCAAAGGGATCATCTACTAATATTCCAAAGGGATCCACAAGGGTAACATTGTTTCCTCTTGCATCCCACACTAAAACCACATACTACTAATATGCCAAAAGGATCTTGGAAAGTGGATCCATTTCCCTCACTAGTTCCTACATCATTTCTACATATTGCATATGAGACATAGCATGCTAGGATCTAATCTTCAGTAACTTTTGAATAGGACATTGGTTTTTCTTTTAATAAAAATCCAATATAACTTATATTCCATTAATTTAACATAAATGAGATGTCACACAATGACATAATGTTTACTCTAGAACCAACCCAAATGGGAAAAACAAATTTCAATGGTTACACAATTCTCATTTTGAGAATATTTGGCTACAATGTAACTCATGGATCTTTGTGCATAATTTACTCTTTGGCCAAAATATTTGTTTCAAAAGGACGAATAGGAGATATTTGGGGCAATGGGAAGGGAAAGAGACTGACCTTTTAGTTCCCATTGCTCTCTTTCTTTTTTTCTTCTATTTTCATTTTTCTATTTTATTTTGTTTTACTTTTTTTTCTGTCTCATCTAATTTATTAAATCCTCCATTGTCCTTTATTATATAACCTTCATTAATTTTTAAATTACAGTTGTACTTATTGATTCTTACAACCATTCTCGTGTTCAGATCCATTTCAAATCAGGCCTCCTCATTGAGAGTGTTTTTGTTCTCCAAAATATTAGAGGACCAATCTAGAACAATGTGTCATCTTTTTGTTTCTCTTGATCATGGATATAACTATGAATGTTGTATTTTGTTACTAGCTCGAGTTCTTGCTATGGATTTATCTCTAGTCCCTAGCTATGCTATCATGTAGAAATTCCACAAGAGGATGTGTGAATGACCTCCTTCTATTAGGACCAATTGGTCCTAGCATGGAAACAATTTTCTTATGTTTCACATGCTTACTAGCACTATATCAAAGAAGCAAATTCACTTGGATTATCTATTTAGTGTGCAATCATAGAACCTTGTATAATTAGCTCAAAAATCTTTCTTTTTTTTTTGCTCAAAAATTAAATTTTGTTTTTTTTGCTCAAAAATCAAGTTTTTTTTTTTTTTTTATAAATAAATTGTTATTGTCGCAATTGTGATGACCCCATAAAAATCTTGTGAGGAAATTTCTATACAAATCACAAAAAATTGTATATCAATTTTGTCACAATATACCCTGCTTTCGTCGCTCTTGCGACGACCCCTTCAAAAGTTGACTTGTCGCAAACTTTATTATGTTTGTCGATCTTGTGAAAATCTGCCTATTGTTAGGTGTGAAAAAATATCCCTTTATTGTCTCTCTTGTGATGATAACTCTACATTGTCTCATTTGTGATGGTTTTCATCGCCAATCACGCTTGCGATGATTTCCCTACTTTGTTTCTCTTTCAACAATTTCCCTACTTACTCGTTCTGGCGACGGTATTTGCGAAAACTCCCTAGTATCGTCGTTATTGTGACGTTAATTCAGGTTTGTCGCACGTGCCATGTCACACAAAGTGACATTTGGGAGACCCAAGATTCATCGCAATATCCATGACATCATGTCGCAAGAGTGTTGAACTAGTCGTCGCAAAATGGCCCAAATTTACTAGTGAGAACACCAATTTTATCTGTTAAAAAAAAAGATGGAACTTTGAGACTATGTATTGATTATCGACAAGTGAATCAAATGACGATTAAGAATAAGTATCCTTTACCTAGAATTAATGATCTCTTTGACCAGGTTAGAGGATCAAAGATATTCTCTAAGCTAGATTTGAGGTTTGGTTATCACCAAGTCAGTATAAATGATGCAAATGTAAACAAAAAATCATTTAGAGCATGTTATGGACACTATGAATTTGTAGTCATTCCATTTGGACTTACTAATGCACCAACAACCTTTATGTGCTTGATGAATAATATATTTAGTCAAAACCTAGATAAATTTGTGCTCATTTTTATCGATGATATTTTAGTTTATTCAAAAATTGAAGAAGAACATAAAGAGCATATGAAAGTAATACTACAAAATTTAAGAGAACATAAGTTTTATGCTAAGTTTGATAAATGTGATTTCTACCAAAGAAAGATACAGTATTTATGACAAGTAATATCATAGGATGGTATTGTAGTGGACTCGAAAAATATTAAATTCATTATGGAATGGCCTATTCCTAAAGATGCAGTAGACTTAAGGTCATTTATGGGGATTACTGGTTATTTCCAGAAGTTTATCGAAGGATTTTAAAGAATTACGTATCTGATTACATCACTACAAAAAGAGTGAATTAATTTAATTGGTCACAAAAATGTCAAGGCAATTTTGATAATCTAAAAGGATTGTTAACTACAACACCTATCCTAAAAGTAACTTATCCATATAAATACTTTATAGTTTGCGTAGATGTGAGAAAAGAGGGATTAGGAGGTGTGTTAACACAATATGGAAACATCATTTGTTATGAATCACATAGATTAAAAGAACATGAAGGGAACTATATAACTTACGATTTAGAATTAGCAATTGGGTAAAATCATGAAGATGTGTAACACTTTTTCTTGTTTTATGACAAAAAAAACTGTATTTTAACAAGTTCTTCAACTTCAGGCATACAAAAGTATTTTTTGATTTAGAATTTCACTTTATAGTAAAAACAAAACTTGTGAATAATTTTGTTATCTTTTGAATGATTATTTTTCAATTTTTTGTTATCAAGATTTGATATGTCAATTTGACAATTGTTTAACAATATGTTCCTTAAACATGAAATGAATGATAATGAGTTATGTTTTTCCACAACAATGTATCTATTATTAAACTTATTTTTTTAAGAAATGAAATATACTGCAACAATTTACAACGACTCTATTTTATTATGACTATAATTTTTAATCTAACGGATGAATATTATAATTTCTACAATTTTTTTAAGTTGACCAAGTGGAAAACGTTGCATATTTTAAACACATGTTTTTCTACACCTTGTATCTATCTTAATTTTTACTTAAAAGTAAAATCTAAAAATACCCTTTTAAAGAGAACAATTTAAGGATTATGAATATAAATTTTCCATAATTTTCCATGATGTATTTTTAGAGATATCGATTTTTCATTTCACCGAATCATAATCTCACCTAAAAATATTATGCAGTGATTTTTTTTATAAAATTAAATAAAATTAGACAAAAACAATGAAAGTGCAAACAAGCTATACCCAATGAAAGTAGATTCAATTTTAAAAATGTTGGTATCAATTTTGAAACTAAATTCTGAGTATTTGTAGGAGTGCGCTACCTCCAAATATGAAGTAATATGGAGAGAATTTGAAGTTTCCTACAAACAGTCCCATTTTCAGGTTTTCGACCGAAATATTCTTTCGGCCGAAACCTAGTTTTTAACGGAATCCATTAAAAATAAACGTTTTGGCCGAAAGTTCTTTCTGTCGAAATATGATTACCATGGGAAAATAATTCATCCGAAAAACATTGTACGCAAATTTTGAGGGTACCGTTAAATTTGATGTGCAAATTTTCGGTCGAAAAAGGTTTCAATCGAAAAGATTTGTAGCAACATTGTTTTGGCTGAAAAATTGCCGCTAAAAATTTTGTAGACCCAATTGTCATGAAAGTGTTACCCAGCTTCATGATTTTACCCAATTGTAATTCATGCATTTAAAATGAAGTATCTTTATTTAATGGGAAGAAACTTTCTTCTACTAACTGACAACAATGGTGTAAAGCATTTGTTCAGTCAACCATATATCATTGAAAGACAAGCGAGATAGTTATCATTTTTAAGTGAGTTCTATTTTGAAGTACGACACATCAAGGGTAAATAAAACAAAGTTGCATATGCACTAAGTCAGAGGACTAGTGGTATTTATGAAATAATTATCAACAAAGAAAAAAATAACATCAAGCATAAGATAAAATCTGCGAGCAGTAATGATGAAAATTACATAAAAAAAACAACAGAATTTCAAGGAAATGCATATAATATGAACAAAACAGATCTGAGTATAGATAAAAATGGGTTATTAAGGTTCAAAGACAATTTATATGTACCTAACTCTATTTATTTAAGGACAACAATTCTTGCTGAACTACACAAAAAGTCGTATTCTGGTCATCCAAGATACTAGAAAACAATAACAACATTAAGGAAACAGTTTTATTGGCCTAACATGAAAAACAAAACAACTTGATATTTGTGTAAATGTTTAGATTGTCAATAGGTAAAGGTTGAGAATCAACATCCGACGAGACTGTTACAACCTCTTCCTATACCCAAATGAAAATGAGAAATTATTTCGATGGACTTCATCACGGGTTTTCCTAACACTCAAAGACAAAATGACTCAATTATGATTGTGTTTGATAAACTAAGTAAATCTACATATTTTATACATGTGAAATCTACTTACAAAGCGATTGATATCGCTGAAATTTTTATGAAATAAATTTTTAGATTGCATGGAATTCCTAAGATGATGATTTTATATAGAGATGTCAAATTTACATCCAATTTTTGGAAATAATTGTTTGCAGGTTTGGCTACTAATTTAAATTTCAACACAAGTTACCATCCACCAACAGATGGGTGAACAGAACGAAAAAACAAACTAAGTGGGAAGAGTATCTACACTTAGTTGAGTTTGCTTACAATAATTGTTATCAAGCATTAGCTAAGATGAGTCCCTTCAAAGTATTATACGAAAGGAAATGCACAACTCCAATCACTTGGGATAATCCAATTGACAGGATTATGGTGGGACCAGAAATGATACAAGAAATGAAAAGAATGATAAAAAGGGTACAACATAACTTGAAAGAGGCACACGACCGACATAAAAGATATGCAAATCTAAAAAGAATACATCAAGAATTTAACATTGGGGAACTTGTATATCTAAAGTCAAAGCAAGAAGAAGCCCTCTAAAGCTAGGAAATTGTTTGAAGTTGGCGCCAAGATTTTGTGGCCCCTTCGATATTTTAAATCGAATCACACACATGGCATATCAACTAGCACTTCCTGCAAATTTAAAAGTTCATAATGTTTTTCATGTTTCATTATTGAAAACATATATACACGATCATACTCACATCATTGATTTGAACATGGTGCAGGTGCAACCAGAAGGCAAGTTCCAAGAGGAACCTTTGTGCATTCTAGATAGGAAAGAAACAATACCCAGTTAAAAGTGCAATGGATGCACTTTAGTCCTGAGGAGGCCACATGGGAATTGGAAGAAGATATGCATAAATATTATCCAATCCTGTTTTGAAATATGATTGAATATTAAGGACAATGTTTTACTTAAGGGAGAGAGGATGTGATATCCTCAAATTATTAGAAATTAAATTCCAAGTTTAAATTAGAAATAAATTTCCAGTTATGAAAAATCCGAATTTAGAATTTTGGATTTTGTAATTATTATTTTTTATGATTGTTGGGCTAAGGTTTGACTTTACCAACTATCCTCTTTTGATGGACACATGTATGAGACAATTTTTTTAATAAATTAAATGCTGAAAGACAAATGGAACAACCAGGTTAAAAATAGTTGTCTATGCCTCCATGAAAGGGGAACATGTTTTAGTTAAATTAGAGTTTATATTTTACAAGTGGTAGAAGTTGAGTTTGGTCACTAACAACCCCTAAAAATCAAGGAATTGTGAAGCTGTGAATTTCCCCAAGGAGGTAAATGAATGGAAAGACCTAGGAAGAAAATATATACGACATATGTGGGAAGAAACACGTTGCTTACTATGTTGGGTATTGAGAAATGTTTTACTGTTATGAACACATCTTGTGTGACAAAAATAATTTTCTGAATTGTTGAAGGTGACAGTGGCTAAGGAGTGTGATTCAGTTTTCCCTTATGGAGTCATAGTCAGGCTAGGGGGTGATGAGTACAAGTGATCATGGTTCTTTTGTTTCTACGGTTGGGTGGAACATGGTTGCTCCATTTGTTTTCCCATCATTGGTCTTCAGATATGTATCTCATGTATGTACTCAAATTGTTGATATTATATTGTTGATGTTATATTATTGATTTTATACAGTTGATGTCATACTTTATATTATGATACAGCTCATGCCACCCAAGCGGCATGCCCGCTTCCACCAAGACCTTCTCTTTCCCAGGCCCAAAGAGCTAGAATGCTCTTCAAATCCCTTATCGGGACTTCTCTGCTCCCACAGGATGTTCAGAGGATGATCTCCATTTGTCCTATCGGGAAATCGGACCTCACCAAATCATGAGTCCTACACTCGGGTCTTACAATCCCTGAGCTCCGATGATCACTCGTCCATGGGTTTCCTTGCTCCTTATCGAGAATTTCCCCCCTGTCGGGAAATCATTCTTTACACGGTCGCGGATCACTGCTCCCATGAACCCCCAACTCCCGATCTCCGATGGTATATATACAACCCTTGGCTCCTCCCCTAACCCTTCTCACATGTGGCCTGCTACTCAGAAGACCACGGTCCTTCCCTCCTATCAGAGTTCGGACTTCGCAGATTTGAAATGTGTGGAACTTACATTCGCGGGATCTTCGATCCCCCGATCCCCGATGACACCTGTCCCTCTTTACTGCACTCTGGGGCCCACACGCTAATTGGTGGTTGCCGAGATATCGCCTCTCGTGAACTTGCAAACTTTGACGCAAATCTTTGCGGCTCCAACTCCCGAACCTCCGAGCTCACGATATGTCGATGCCACTTGTCGCTACTCCCTACTGCAGTTGGCCTCTCGACACCTATCCTCCACTGTGGACCTTAACCCTGTCGGGAAATCACATTTTGAAGTTTCGTGATTCCTCTGACAATGATTCTCACGACACCACGAATTCTGAAGTGCCGAAAAAGATGCACATGTGGGCGCTCTCCTCCACGTCACCTCTCCTCGTCGCGCTATTGGGTATCGCGTGATTGAGATTGAAATTGTAGCATTTCCTTTGCATGGGAAAATACTGAATGCCGAACCCTGACTCTCCGAGATTTCTGACACATGGATAGCCTGGGATCTACGGCTATACTTCTTTCGGGAAATCGCGGGTCGCAATTTATCCCTGTGAGAATTCTATGTCCCTGGAGACCCCGATTCTCCGATGAGTCGAGTCCTGATGAGATCTGACTCCTTCCATGTATGCTAAGGATTAAAACCTGCACAACTCTCTTGATATCTAACGGTCGACGGGACTTCGCGGCTTCCGTCTGTGAATCATGACCGTCGATTCCTCCTACTCGAGGATTTCTTCAGAAGACTAAAGCTCCCTTCTCAGAACTTCTCCCTCGGACGCTTGCACTTGCATCTCCTGCCCAAAATTTCCTCAACCCAAAAACTCCTAGCTCTCCTTTGACTATATCACAAAGGAACTATACCTCTTCATCTTGCGTGCACTACTTGCGCTCAGCATTCAACAACTTTCCAAGTGTTGAATCTTTCAGACTCTGTGCACTTCCTGCAGGAGCAGTCTATAAAGTTCTTTGCTCAAATTAACAACTAAGACTTCTTCTTCAGCCTGCACCTTCCTTGCATGGCTTCAATGACCCACTTCCTCTTCTGGGCAAATAAGAACAAAAGTTAAACTATTGAGCCCTCATCAATGCACTCCTTGCGGATGAATTCAACTGCACTCCTTGCAGGAATCTCCTAGCTCAGATAGAGAAACAATTGAAACTTATTCTCTTCTCTCTCATACTTCAGTTTAAAACCTGAAATCACTTGCACAGCATATACAAAGAAAATGCATAAACAGAAACAAAACAAACATTCATGAGCACATAAATAGTCTATGCAGAGAAACAACACCAGTAATGAATTTGACTCAGAATTTCATTCTATTAATTCAACATCTGTACATGGGTGTTCTTCACAGTTTTCTCTGCATACTCCTCTCTTCTGAATGTTGCTTATGGATAATGTTATAGTTGGTACAATTGAGGGTGTCTATATCCGTTTTCCCTCTCAGACTCGAAAACTGTCTAATCAGGAAATAAAATCCTGTCTACCTACATTAAATCTATTAAATGCCTCCTATCTATTTCAGACAAGAGCGTATGGCTTGATGTATAATACAATACAAAAGGCACTCCTTCATAAAGGATTCATTTAAGACTTGCGCTACAATCCCAAAGCACTTTCAAAATTTTGGGTTTGTTTATCCAGCTGAACTTTCGCTTGATGTGCTGGCTCACTTGCTGAGTTGGTGATGCTCCTGCATCATACTCCTCGGCTTGAAAACTTTCATGGGTTCCTGTCCATGAGCTCCTTCATGATCTATCCATGCTTTTGGATAACTACTTATGTCTCCCAGCTGGCATCTTCCACTGGATGATTCTTCCATTTCACCAGATACTCATAGTATTGCTTTCATCTTGTCCTTTTGTTGACTTTCTTATCAAGTATACACTCCATCTGTGGCCTTTCTGCAATCGACATCTTCTTTTACCACTGGATTTCTGTTTGTTCATCACCTCTAGCTCCTGCTTCCTCAGCCTTATAGGGATATAAGTCTGAGACATTGAATGTTGGAGATATTTCGATCTCATTCGGTAATTCAATCTCATAAGCATTTTCTCCCAATTTCTTTAGGACTCTGCATGGCCCAATTTTCTTCATTTTCAGTTTGTTGTATGTTCCCCTTGGGAACCTTTCTTTCCTCAGATGTGCCAGAACTAGATCCCCAACTTCGAACTGAAGTTTTCTACTATGTTGATCCGCTCTATGCTTATACTCCTGGTTTGACTCCAACAATCGTTGCTTCACCCTGCTGTGAAGTTCTTCCATCGCCTCTGTGAATTCTTTAGCGCTTGTGCTCTTGGTCATTATCTTCTCTAAATCCCTCAGTTCAGATACTCCTCTTGGATGTCTGCCATATACAACCTCAAATGGACTTTTACTTGTGCTTCTTTTCACTGAATCATTGTATGCAAACTCTGCTTGTGGCAACACGTTGTCCCAGCTGTTGTGGTGCTCTGTCACTAGGCTTCTGAGTAAGTCTCCCAGACTTCTATTTACTACCTCCGTTTGCCCATCCGACTGAGGATGATAGGCATAAGTAAACATCAAGTTAGTTCCCATCTTCTTCCAGAGTGTCCTCCCGAAATGTTCTATGAACTTCGTATCCCTGTCCGATACCATTCTTCTGGGTAAACCATGAAGTCTAACAATCTCCTTGAATAACAAGTTTGCGATATGAGTCGCATCGCTGGTCTTCTGGAATGGAATAAAATGTGCCATTTTGGAAAACTTGTCAACCACCACAAAGATCGAATCATATCCTCTTTGCATCCTCAGTAATCCTAATACAAAATCCATGCTTATGGCCACCCATGGCCCTTCTGGTATGGGCAATGGCTGATAGAATCCTGCATTCTACTTTCTGCCATTCGAATGCTGGCAAATTCTACACCTGTCAACAAACTTCTTGACATCTCTTCGCATCTTCGGTCAAAAGTAGGCTGCACTCATCTTTTCAAATGTCTTTTCGTGGCCAAAGTGTCCTGCTAATCCACCACTGTGCTTCTCTTTTAGCAGATTCTCCCTCATGGAGTAATTTGGAATGCATAACTGATTTCCTCTGAACAACAGTCCATTCTGGATCATGTAATCCATCTACGGGCTTCTATCTCTTAGAACTGAATTCTCATCTACCTCGTATGCCTTTGCAAAATCTGCGTCACCTTCATACATGTCTTTAAGTTTTTCAAAACCCAATGTCTTGACTCGAAACTCCTGCAGCAATAAACACTTCCTACTCAAAGCATCAACCACTTTGTTAGCAGTACCTGAAATGTGTTTAATTACAAATGTAAAATTGTGCATATACTCTACCCATTTTGCATGTTTTTGATTCATCTTCTCCTGCTGAGTCACAAACTTTAATGCATGATTATCACTATACAGAACAAATTCTTTTGGGATCAAGTAATGCCTCCACTTCTTCAGCGCCTGTATGACAGCATAGAATTCTTTATCATATGTGGAGTACTTCACCTTTGCCTCATCTAGCTTCTCACTGAAATATGCAATTGGTCTGTCCTCCTGGCTCAAGACCGCTCCTATGGCAAAGCCACTTGCATCACATTTCACTTGGAATACCTTTGCAAAATCCGGCAACAACAAAACCGGTTGTTCTGTGATCTTTCGCTTCAACAGATTGAAGCTCTTCTCTGCCTCTTCATTCCAATGAAAATATTTATGTCTTTTCTTGACTATGTCCATCATTGCTGCACTAATTCCACTGAAATTCCTGATGAATTTTCTGTAGAAACTAGGCAATCCATGAAAACTTCTCACCTCGAAAACATTTCTTGGTGATGGCCAATTTTTAATTACCTCCACTTTACTTGGATCCATCTTCAATTCATTTGTTGATATGAAAAATCCCAAGTAAATGAGTTATGTCTTCATAAATGAAGATTTCCTCATGTTGATCAACAACTTCTCTTGTTGTAGCTTCCTCATTACTACAGCTAAATGCTTCAGATGTTCCTCCTTTGTTTTGCTGAAAATCAATATGTCATCTAAATAAACAATGACAAACTTACCAATGAAATCTTTCAGCACTTCATTCATCAACCTCATGAATGTACTTGGTGCATTCGTCAAATGAAACGGCATGACTAGCCATTCGTAAAACCCTTCGTTGGTTTTGAAGGATGTCTTCCATTCATCGCCTTCCCTCATGCGAATCTGATGGTATCTTCTTTTCAAATCCACCTTTGAAAAAAATTTGGCTCCACTCAGACAGTCCATCAAGTCATCCATCCATGGCAATGGAAACCTATACCTGATGGTTATCTTGTTAATGGCTCTAGAATCAGTGCACATTCTCCAACCTCCATCCTTCCTTGGACTCAGTAGCGTTGGAACGGCACACGGACTTAAACTCTCCCTGATCAGTCCTTTGTCTAGTAGTTCCTGCACCTGCCTTTTGACCTCCTCATTCACCTGCGGCGTCAATCTGTGCACTGCTTTGTTCGGCAAACTGGATCCTGGTATGAGGTCTATATGATGACTCACACTCCTCATTGGTGGCAACGAATGAGGTAATTCGTCTACCACTATACCACGAAACTTTTCCAACAGTTCATAAATTTCCTTGCGCAGATCATCCACTCTTGTGCTGGTCAAAACAACTTTTGGTTTCCTCACCACAAAGAATTGTGGATCTTCCTTCTTCTTTACTTCTGCCAGAAGTTCCTTCCCACTCATGAGAAGTATCCTGTTGTTCACTTTCGATTTCGCCTCCTTATCTTTTATCGGAAGTTTAAACATGTGTGTTCTCCCATTCTTCTCTAAAGTGTACGTATTCATCTTCCCATCATGAACTACGTTCCTGTCATATTTCCATGGTCTGCCTAGCAATAAATGACATACATCCATAGGAATAACATCACAGAGAATTTTATCATTATATCCTCCTATCTTGATGTCAACTAAGCACTATTTAGTGACACTCACCTGATGTCCCTTCTCTAGCCATGAGACTTTGTATGGACTCGGGTGATTGGCTGTCTCCAGCTCTAGTTTCTCCACCATATCTGTTAACGAGATTGTTGTTTCTTCCACTGTCCACAATGACCTACACTTCCTGTCTTTGGTCTTGCACGCAAATCTGAATAGTCTGCTTCTCTGAGTTGTGTCCTCCACCTCCTTCTCGGGTGTTAAGAGAACCTTACACATCATCAGTGACCTTCCGTCTTCTACATATTCTGCTTCAGTAGCTCGCCTCTGTGCTTTGATGATGTGAGCTTCACCTCCATCTTTCTTCCTGTCTGGACAGTCAACTACCTTGTGTCCATTCCTCCCACATGTGTAGCATGTGATATTTCCACCTCTAACTCTTCCTCTACCTTTGGTACGAGGAAAAGTACTATTATCAACATATCCCCCGCTCTGTTCTGTCTGCTACCTTTGCTGTTCAACGTGCTGTCCTTGCTAAGAACTTCCACCTCTTTCGATTCTGGTCTGAGGCTTCTTCCAGTCATCCTTAGATTTCTGGAACCTGTCTTGGGCAACTGATTTCCCTTTCGGCTGGCTTCTGCCTCTGCCTCACTGTATTGGCTTACGGCTTAGTTTTTCTTCTGCCTTCAATGCCATCTGATACACATCCTCCACCGTTATGATGGTTGTCATACTCATCTCATCCTGGATATCGTATTTTAAGCCGTTCATGTATATGGAAACTTTTTCATCATCGCTCTCCCGATGATCTGCTGTGAGATTGAGCTTGTAAAATTCTTCGGTATATTCCTTCATCGTCATCAACTTCTGTCTCAGGTTCTACATTCTCCTGAACAGTGTGATCTGATAATCCCTTGGGATGAACTTTTCCTTCATCTTTGCAATCATTTGATCCCAGCTTTTGATCTTTTGCTTTCCTTTGGAACGTCTATCTGCTTGAAGCTCGTCCCACCATAATGATGTGTCCCTTCAATTTTGTGACAACATGCGTGACCCTTTTATCATCTTCGATGACTTCATAATCGAAGTAGGTGTCAAGAGCTCTAATCCAATCTAGAAGCTCTTCTGCATCCAAACTTCCTTCATAGACTAGAATGTCCATTTTTGTCTTTGAACTCATCTGGGCAATAGCTTTAATCAATCGCTCATTGGCTGCATCTTCGGCTGCAACTTCTCCTTGTTGTTCAGTTTCAACTTTTCCTTCAGAGTCCCTCATATCTCCAGCATTTGCTGTGCGTCTCTACGCTGCTTCCATATCTTCCAATCTCGCTCTGAGATCGCGTATCTGCCTTTCCATGTCTGGATTCCCTGCCAACCTACCTCTTTTTCACACATCCCTGTCCTTTGGATCAGGTGATTGTCTTTCCCTTCTTGGTGGCACGGTGAAATCTTCTTTTCTCTCTGTCGCAGAAAACAAAGAGTTGATCCCTCTCCGATACCACTTTGACGCACGTATCAGAGTGTTTCTTTCTCTCTTTTTTCTCCCTCTGTCTAAATTATACAAATAGAGACTCTCTCTGATACCACTTTGATGCAGCTCGCGCCACCCAAGCGGCACGCCCGCTTCCACCGGGACCTTCTCTTTCCTAGGCCCGAAGAGCTAGAATGCTCTTCAAATCCCTTATCGAGACTTCTCTGCTCCCACAGGATGTTCAAAGGATAATCTCCCTTTGTTCTATCGAGAAATCGGACCTCGCCAAATCACAATTCCTGCACTCAGGTCTTACAATCCCCGAGCTTCGATGATCACTCGTCCACGGGTTTCCTTGCTACTTATCGGGAATTTCCCCCCTGTCGAGAAATCAGTCTTTACATGGTCATGGATCACTTCTCCCACGAACCCCCGACTCCCGATCTCCGATGGTATCTCTACAACCCTTGCCTCCTCCGCTAACCCTTCTCACATGTGGCCTACTACTCACAAGACCACAGTCCTTCCCTCGTATCGGAGTTCGGACTTTGCAGATTTGAAATGCGTGGAACTTACATTCGTGGGATCTCCGATCCCCCGATCCCCGATGAAACCTGTCCCTCTTTACTACACTCTGGGCCCCACATGCTAACCGGTGGTTGCCGAGATATCGCCTCTCGCGACCTCACAAACTTTGACGCAAATCTTTGCAGCTCCAACTCATGAACCTCCGAGCTCACGATATGCCGATGCCACCTGTCGCTACTCCCTACTACAGTTGGCCTCTCGACACCTGTCCTCCACTGCGGACCTTAACCCTATCAAGAAATTGCATTTCGTAGTTTCGTGATTCCTCCGACAACGATTCTCATGACACCACGAATTCTGAAGTGTTGAACCCGATGCACATGCGGGTGCTCTCCTCCACGTCACCCTCTCCTCATCGCGCTATCGGGTATCGCGTGATCACGATTGCAATTGTATCATTTCCTTTGCATGGGAAAATCCCAAATGCCGAACCCCGACTCTCTGGAATTTCTGACACGTGGCTAGCCCGGGATCTACGACTATACTTCTTTCGGGAAATCGAGGGTCGCAATTTCTCCCTGTGAGAATTCTATGTCCCTGGAGACCCCAATTCTCCGATGAGTCGAGTCTCGATGAGCTCTGACTCCTTCCCTGTATGCTAAGGATTAAAACTTGCATAACTCTCTTGAGATCTAATGGTCGACGGGACTTCGCAGCTTTCGTCTGCGAATCCTGACTGTCGGTTTCTCCTACTCGAGGATTTCTTCAGAATACTAAAGCTCCCTTCTCAGAACTTCTCCTTGGACGCTTTCACTTTCATCTCCTGCCTGAACTTTCCTCAACCCAAAAACTCTTGGCTCTCCTTTGACTATATCACGAAGGAACTATACCTCTTCAGCTTGCGTGCACTGCTTGCGCTCAGCATTCAACAACTTTCCAAGTGTTGAATCTTTCAGACTCTGTGCACTTCCTGCAGCAGCAGTCTATAAAGTTCTTTGCTCAGATTAACAACTGAGACTTCTTCTTCAGCCTGCACCTTCCTTGCACGGCTGCAACGACCCACTTCCTCTTATGGGAAAATAAGAACAAAAGTTAAACTATCGATCCCTCATCAACGCACTCCTTGTGGATGAATTCAACTGCACTCCTTGCAGGAATCTCCTGGCTCAGATAGAGAAACAATTGAAACTTATTCTCTTCTCTCTCATACTTCAGTTTAAAACCTGAAATCACTTGCACAACATATACAAAGAAAATGCATAACCAGAAACAAAACAAACATTCATGAGCACATAAACAGTCTATGCAGAGAAACAACACCGGTCATGAATTTGAATCAGAATTCCATTATATTAATTCAACATCTGTACATGGGTGTTCTTCACAGTTTTCGCTGCATGCTCCTCTCTTCTGAATGCTGCTTATGGCTAATGTTACAATTGGTACAATTGAGGGTGCCTATATCCGTTTTCCCTCTCGGACTCTAAAACTGTCTAATCTGGAAATAAAATCCTATCTACCTGCATTAAATCTACTAAATGTCTCTTATCTATTTCAGACAAGAGTGTATGGCTCGAGGTCTGATACAATACAAAAGACGCTCCTTCATAAAGGATTCATTTAAGACTTGCGCTACAATCCCAAAGCACTTTCAAAATTTTGGGTTTGCTTATCCAGCTGAACTTTCGCTTGATGTGCTGGCTCGCTTGGTGAGTGGGTGATGCTCCTGCATCATATTAATATACTTATAAGAGAAATCTAGTTAAGTGGACTATATAGTCATATTAGTTTTGTGGTTTTCCACTGTATACCTGCAGTGATGTTTTACTAAAGTTTTGTGTGTGTGTGTGTACTTTTTGTCAATAATAGATCTAATTTTTTTGATTTCTTTTCATTCCTGTATATAATCATATACTTCAGAAAGAAAAGTATAAACAAATTGTGTTGAATTTTCTGCTATTATGTTGACTATAAAGAATAAAAATTCCAAATACATTCTTTATCGATTAACAAACAAAGATATATGATATAGTAGATCACAGGATACTCGACATAAATATATTCGTTCACCAACACTTTACAGTTTTGTTTTCCATAGACCCAAGAGTTCCATAGCTAGTCTAAACATATTTTTAAAATACTACATAAAATTGTCTATGAGTGCGCACATGGACTGGTGGAAGATATATGGAACTCGAATACCTTTTGTTGATAGGACAATTACTTCACCAAGTGCACTGCATTTTCTCCCTACCCACAAAGAGCCATACGTTGGTATTAGTAACTTACTAATTTCCAAACCTTTTAAATAATGAGATAATTAATTGAGTCAAAGCTTAAATTATCTTAGTTTCTGTTCATTCTCCTTGTGAAGCAGTTGACATACAGCTCGAGAGGGGAGTGGATGAATAATCCATATTATGGGGGTTCCCTCCCAAGAACAAAGGGACTCATCATCAATTTTTATACATAGGAATTTATTTACTTGTGAAAAATAGAAGTAAGGAAAACCATTTAATCAATTTATGTGGCTTTATAACCCTTATACACATCTTTAGATCATAAATTTGATAGAATATATATAAAAAAAATACCGACTTTAATCCATGGAATATTTTATTAACCAATAAGTATTACTTTGAAGAAATTACCAAACCTTGTACAGAGGTCCAAAGAACGGAAATAAATTACCGTGGAGAAGCTAACACTTAAAAAACATAACTATTCATTTGTTCCATGATATAGAGATGGAATTCCTACAAGGATGAGAATTGCAGTAAAGAAAGTATTAAATACGAAGTAATGACAGAGAGGTACAGGATGTGATCTCGTCATATATTTATATGGTAATAATCATAGCAAGAAACTTTAAATCAAGAAGCATTTACTGAAGTGCAAAGGATGAATTATGAGTGCATAAAAATAACAGTAAGAACCTAATTCATAGGTTAAAGTTTAACAATGAAAAAATGTGTTCAAAACCTATGATTATCTTGTCTCATACATTCAACAGATGATGCAACGAATGAATACAAGCATAGGGTATAACAAGTAATAAACACGGATACCATTTTCTTTTGTTAATATAGAGTTGTTGAACATAAGAAAAACCTTAAATTACATAAACAATTTATTTGTAACTGTAAAGGATGTTGTCGAGGTGGTCGTGGGACAGAGTACGATTCTTCTTGGTAGAGAAATTTTGTAACCAGACAATACAAAGTAGTGTTGTTTCTATTTTCAAAACAAATAAGGGCCTTTTAATGTTTCCATACATGAAAATAGTGTAATTATGAATATACCTACAGATTTTAAACAACCATCAAGTCTGTAACAACTAAAATTAGTGTACTAAGTTTCATAAGCTTTGGACGAATCTGAGAATGCAAGAATCACACTATAATCATTCCACTGTGACATTCAACCAGGGTATTTCCTTATAGTCTTCTAGACTAAAGGTTTATTTCTTTTACAACACCCTCTAGAAAAAGGCCGCAGGTGCAACGACCTCTGTTCAGTTTAAAAAAAACAAAAACGAGAAAAAAATCAGAGAGTTTAACTTATAGTAATAAGAGAGTTTAACTTATAGTAATACTGATTCCGACCACGTGACTGGAATGGAACCGATAAGAATACGGGCTTGAACATTGATATCCAACAGAGAATAAAACTTCGTAACCCCCTCAAACCCGATTGAGAAATTCAAGGGATTTCACCTAACTTACAAATTAAATCTGGAATATGGTGAAACCTAGAACAAAAAATCATATGGAGGTACGACTATCATGTGATATAAACCCTCAAACAAAAAGAAACCATAAGGTATGTGACATAGAACCTCAAAGATATCATATTGTACCAGACAGAAAACACATTACACAGAGTATACATTGCACAGACAGAGAAATCCATTATGCAAAGAATGCATTTACACCCAACAAAGAATTGTGTTGCATAAAGGATAGATTACACAGAAAACGTGTGTGCCTAAATAATACATTGCACAAAGAACTTAAGCAACAGAACGGTTACTCACACATGCACTTGGAGAACCATGGAATGTGTTGGTTACCTCCATCCCTCACGAGAGTTACCAAAATTGTCGGTCGCATACAGTGCAGATGAAAAATGTGTTACGAGACGAAATAGGCGACTACAAAGAATGAATGACACCTCGAGCTCCTCGGTAGAGGGGTAAGAACACTTGATATGCCCCCACACCTTTGCCATGTGAAATCGACTGAAGTGGCGAGCCCACATTGGGCGGTTCCCTATAATGTCAGTTCTGGAGGGTACTGGACAAGCCTATTACCATTAATGGTCCGAACAAAACATAAATTTCTATAGGATAGAACAACCCAGATTCAGAGCTGACTTGTCATCCACCTCAAAGATGAATTACGAACCACTTAAATGTTGTGTGTATATGTTTAACGTTAGATCGAGGAAAACCGTGTTAGCATATGAGTAGGGTTACAATTTTTTATTGATGTATGTACATCGTTTTTGTTTCCTTATTTAAACATAGTTCGTTACACTATGGCAAAGTAGTATGTTATTATGGGTGTTGTAAACCTTAAAAAATAAAATTTAACTTGGATAGTTATGTCTCCTAGTTCAACACTATGTTCCCTAATGTTTTAATCTTGTTTCCAAGAATTATATCACTTACATGTTTTATAACATAGTTTATGACACTATTTTAATATGGATAATATGTGTTTATGTAACCCTAGTGATTATGATATGGAATTTGATAGTCATAGCCACTAATTCTTCAGTACTGTATGACTCTAATCTAACAACAACACTATGATGAAAAAAAACACTAGGAGATAGGTTGGATTTAAATCTCCTTCATATCTTTGGAATGGATAATCCACTGGAGTAAAACTTCTATGGATATAAATAGTGGAATAAGATATATAAGGGAATATATTTTTCTGTCAAGTACAGATTTGATGATTAATAGACTTTAGTTTTCTCTGACAATTTTTTATTTCATTTTAGTGAAATTTGGGATACATTACACTTTGCTTTTTTCTTCCTTACAAGATACACGAGATTTCATTAAAACTATGTTTCTATGGCTTATTAACTGGTGGTTAATAATTCCGTTTTTAATGGTCTTGGCTCTGTAGAAGTTATGACCACTGTGTTTTAAACTTACATCCATTTTTGTGTCTGATGGCCGGTCGTGTTGGTCGCTAAAATGATTATAGTTGTTCTTTCATCTATGCTTCAAGGCAATGGGATTTCATAAGTAAAGACACAGATATTCTTTTCTGTAGGTAAGATTCTAACAGTTTAAGGATAAGGATAACCCACTTTAATTTATGGTATTTTCATTCATTTTTACACCCTTACTCCTTTATTTTTTTAATTTTCTAACTTCATGGTGAAATGCAGGTTTGTTTTTGTTTAACAATTCTGGCTAAAAACCTATATCTTTCTCGGATTTTTGTTGATATGGCCATGTATGGTGAACAAGAGAAACATTTGAAACAATTGGTAAGCGCCACTCTCAACTCTGTTGTCCTATCCTTCTTCCATTTTGATTTGTAATACATGAATTGTTTGTATTAATGACTATTAATTTTATTATTGTTATGTTCCAAAACGGGCTTAACGACCCTTTCCCATCTTGAACTTTGTGGATCGCTCACCTTATACCATGTATGCTTTCCCGACGGACTACTTGTAGATTTCAAACTGCGGATATCATACTTATGTTTTCACATGTATTATCGGTTCGCAATATTCAGACCTGGGAGAAAAGCGTATATATCTAGTCTGTTTAGGTCTACAGTTTTTATGCAAATGATTTTTATGATAAGTCTATAATAGAGTCGTGGGGCTCTTTAAACTGGACAGAGTTTTTATGAGTTTCTACTCTCATTTTTTTTATGAACTGTTAAGAGGAACTTTCTCCTTTGTTTTTGCATAATTATAACATTTTGTATCCCTTTTTAAAAGCATTTATCTTTCACCTCTATCTATTGAACTCGGCAATGTTTTTATGTTTTTCGCAATGGTAATTTATACTCATAGTTTAGGTTTAAATTAAATGAGAAACCTATGTTTTGGTATTTAGCTTCGTTAATGAAATATCCATAACTGATTTATAGCTTATATGGTAGTATGATCTATCTTTTTCCTTTAGTTTACCTAATTATTTTACTGTATCGATTTGGTGCTATGTATAATTCTAAGAGGTATTGTGTACATATATATCCGTTAGAGTCTTTTTTTTTTTACTTATTTGGTTTAAAAATAATTGTCTATTTACATACAACGGGAAATAATATAACAACCATTGATATCATAAAACATGACCCTTATATAGCACTTTCATATTTCAATTTCAAATCGAGAACTCAATTAAATCGTATTGTCTAAAATCATAATCATAACTCTATTTTCCTTTCTCAACATTCTTAATAAAATTTAACAAAATTATTTGCATATTTCGATTTCAAATCGAGAACTCAATTAAATCGTACTGTCTTAAATCATAATCATAACTCTATTTTCCTTTTTCATCATTTTTAATAAAATATAACAAAATTCTAAAAGAAATAGAACGTGTATAATTTTGAAACCAATGAAATGGGAATAAAAATAAGTTGAAGGTGTTAGAGGTGTTAGTTCCACCCAACCATAATCCAGAACAACCACCTTACTTGCTCTTAATACCTCAAGCCTGATCGTTGAACCACAAGGACAAAAACTGTTGATCCTTCAAGAGTTAGAGAAAAAACTTCGTTCTTTTTCGGAGTACTATGAGCCACCCCTTATCACTTGATGCAAATTCCTTTTATTCATTTTTCCTAACTTTTAGTCATTAATGAACCACCTACTCATCTCCCACTCTCACTTGAGTTCGACCAATGTTTTTGGGAAGATGCCTCCTACATCACTTGAGTTCGACACAAGTTCGTTTCCAATCATGCCTTTCATAATCTCCACTCGTCATTCTTCCTTGTGGGTCAACAATCACTTACCTTTATCTTGCTTTTCCCTTTATTAAATAGCTATTCATAAAATATTTACAAAATGTATCGACCACCCTTGGTGGAACTTCAGTCAACAAATGTTTAATCAATATACATAAGAAAGTTTCTAATAAAGTGGGAATTTGGGGTATAATAGAAAAAAATAATAAAATATGTATCTTGCTTGTACGTCTTAAACCTTTACTGAAATAGCGAGAAATGGCGAGAGACCATGAGACAGTAAGACAGTGAAGGTGACAACAATGGCAGAGGAATGATGCATGGGAAGCCTGCTAGTTTACATATTGTAACTTGTTAAATGTTCTGTAAGCATTCTTAAAAATTGGCTTAGCTTCAATAGTGTTAATGAGTGAAGTTGTTTGTTTTTTTTTAATGAAAATTATTAATCTTATAAGTATTTTAATCGTTATGCATGATATATTGAAACACAATTTTGGTTATTTTACCATGGTTGCACTTGGTTTTATATTAATTTAAAGAGCTTAAAAGGGAAATGGTAACTACCTTACATATATTTTTATTTATTTTCCTTTTGCCTTTCAATTATTTACTCGTTTTCCGTTGTTACAACTATTTGCTGGAAATTGAACTTGCCAATCGATCCACTATTTTTAGACCCGTACAATCCCATAATATCACGTACTTGGGGGTCCTTATTATATCCCTCTTTCAGTTGGGATATCTAAAGACTACTGAGAACCATGTCAACACCATCTACAGTAGTAGCGTAGAAAAAGGCATATGGAGCAGAAACAAAAGGAGCAAGTGATGAAGTCGATTCGATTGATCCACTAGATTCAGTTGATGGGTAAATAAGAATACATAGAGGACCTGTGCACTTAAGCATAGTGTTTTACCCTTGAAGCCTAATCCAAATTAGTGGATCAAAAGTACTAATTCTTTTAATTGCGCTACTATTACATATTTACGTCGAAAGGTGTACATCTATTGATAAGGGGCACAATTAATGATCTTTTAACCTTATTTAACCTTAAACCCTAATCTGATGGTTATGCATTAAAGATGCTGGCATATTCTTAGTCGTCCTCCAAAATCAATGTGTCAGATTTATTGTTCATAACTTTCTTGCATTTATCAAAGCATCCGTTAACATGTTTACTTTTTGACATTTAACTAATCACATTAAAAAATTATTGTAAGGATATGTAATTGCCACGTTTAAATGATTAAGTAAGATTAAACTGTGGCATAAAAAAAAATCTAAAGAATCATTTAAATGATTAACATTAGGTATAGGTACAAGGGAATCTAAAGAATCATTCATATTCCCCCGACTCATTTTGTCCACCTCCACCAGTTGTTATCATGCCAGACTGCCTTTCGTTCCGCCCTTCATTAGTTGGCTTTGAGAGTTCCATTTCGCGTTCTTCCATCCTTTGAACATACATCATTTTTATGGCGAATCCCTTCTTTCAAAATTTTAATATGGTAAGTTATATTCAATATTTTTGTATGTTTGGATAAAAAGTTATAAGATTTGTTGAAGGGGTTCTGAAACTAACGGGTATATAAAAATATTTGAAACTCTTTCTATATACAGAAAGAGATATTTATAAATAGTTGGTTAAACTCTATTTCAATTATAAAAATTTATCAATTTTTCATCATTGAAAATTAATCAAAAATATAGAATATTATTTTTTAGATTTGTAGGATTTTTTTGGAATTAAAAGATAATTTAATATTATATAATATTTTTATGATTATATAAAAAAAAAAATATTTCTTAAAATTGAACTTGAGTCATTCATAGAATTTTTAAATTTTGAATTTGAAAATTATTATTAGAACCATGTGCTTATTATTGGGTTAAGTGGATATGCTTGAATCTTCTTTTGATTAACGAAGAAAGTAGGTAGACATGAACAATTTGGGATTCCTATCTTTGCAAATTGGGGTCAATCAAGTTTTTCATTATTTGATTACTATAAATATAAATATTTGAGTATTGTACTTGAACATAGTACATATGAACAAAAATATTACTAATGTTGAACTCAAGTGTAGGAACTCAACTAAGGATTTGCAAAGCCTGAATAAAAACTTTAACAAACTAGCTTGAAAATAAACTCAAGTGCAGGAACTCAACTAAGGAACTCAACTAAGGATTTGCAAAGCCTGCATAAAAGCTTTAACAAACCAACTTGAAAAAGAGGAATAACTTTAGCAAACCAGTTTGCAAAGTCCAAATTGGAGGTGATGAGTGATCATACAATTTGATTGGAAATCAATATCGAAAATAGTTCTCAGAATGCATTCTCGTAGAACACACATGTCAAGAATATTAAAAAAAAACAAGAGACTAAAGTGTTTAATAGTGAATCTTTGATACATTACTATAAATATTTGACAATATTGCATTTGAACACAATACATATGAACGGAAATCTTATTGATGTTGAACTTAATTGCAGGTTGAGGATTTGCAAAGTCCGAGCAAGACCTTTGGCCAACTATTTTGCAAAGTCCGCATTGGAGGTGATGAGTGATCATAAAATTTGATTTAGAAACCAAGGCCATGAGTATAGATGAGGTAGTCTTTGTGAAGGAAGTGGAGGCGGTGGAGGCCATAGGTGCAGAATTTCCACATGGTAAGGGCAATGGCTGCAAAATTTTCAGATGGAGGGGATTGTGAATAGGAACCATAATGTCAGAGAGCATTGAAAATTTTCACAAATCATTCTAAAAGTTAGGATATAATAGATTATTTAAAAAAAAAAAATTGCAAACCATGCAAAAACTAACAAGATTGAAAAAATGTATTGTGCCACACCATATTTAACGATCTAAAAATAGAATCAATGAAAATATGAAGATATATTAGATTCAAAACATAGGATTGGCAACAAGATTAAAAAAATGTATTATGTTAGATCATATTTAAAGATCTAAAATTAATGCTTAATGAATATATGAATATATAAAGACCTCAAAAACATGGTCATAAACATATGATGGTCAATGAAAATATGAAGAGATAATAGAGTGACCTAGTATACCAATGGCTCTGTAGCAGGCCATTGGTATACCAGTAGTGGACATTTAGATATTGGAGTTCATATATCCTTCTAAGGTGAGAGGAGTTCTAGTTCTTTAGAGGGTCAGACAACCTGATGGTACATATGAGGATAGACCTATTACCCCTTAGGAGGCACTTAGATGGTATGGTACAGATTTGGCTACTCTAGGTATAGTATCGGTGGTCAGGGATATGGAGGTGTATAGGTTAGATATGGCTCTCAGGGTGGCAGAGACTTGACTCGAGCAATCGTGTATGCAATCTCATAGTCAGACGACTTATCAGGCAGTGAGTGATGCTAGACGACCTTCTATGTCAGGTACTTGTGTGACGAGACAGGTCAGAGCGAGGACTACTATTTTTTCACCAGCACGGGTCCCACCTGTAGCATTGATGCCACCTCCACCACTACCACAGTAGTAGTAGCAGCAAGGTCCAGACATACCTCAGGATAAGCCTTAGGGGGGTACTTACGAGTCATGATTCATGATATTGAGGATGTATACATATAATATATGCATGGCTAGCCTTCGACATGTGGTAAACTTAGGATTAGGTAAAGATCTCAAAAACAAGGTCAATGAAGATATGAAGATATAAAGATCTAGGGTCAATAAAGATATGAGGGTGAATGAAAATATGAATATATAATAAACTCAAAACTTAGGATTGGGAAAAATAGCTAGAAAATAAGAGTTCCAAATTATTAAGAAATATTTTTTTTTAAATGAAAGAAATTAAAATATTATAAAATAATAACTATTTTACTTTTCCTATATACAATTTTGAAAAGATGAAAAATCTTAATTTTTTTTTAAATGAAAACCATTCAAATATTACAAAATAATAACTATTTTACTTTTCCTATATATAATTTTGAAAAGATGAAAAATATTTTTAGTCAAAAGAAAAATAATTGAAAGTAAATAATAAATCTATAGTTAAAGTTCTAGCCTTAAGCAAGAATTAATAAGAAGTTATATTTTTTTCCACACAAATTTGTTCTATTAAATACAAATCTATTGAAAAAATTAAAAACTTACTCAACACAACCGTATTAAAAATAATTCCTATCTAGACAAATCTATAGTATGTGGCTGAAACCATATTCCGAAGGCATAAAATAGCAACTACTATTCCTATTTATATATATATATATATATATATATATATATATTAGGAATCTCTCAATTAACTTTTATCTTATTTGAATTTATATTAATTTTTATTTTAATTGAATTTAAATATATAAAATTCAACCGGGTTCATAAATAAACAAATTTCATCTTTTCGGTGAATTTATTTTTCTAATTAAGATAAAGTTCTGTTTTACTGTATTAATTTTTTAGATTTAATATTTTTTTCAACTTATTCTTATAAAATCCTCTTTACTCTTCAAAACCAATGATAAGAAAGTTTGAAAAATGAGAAGTATTGAAACTAGTATATCTTAGAGAATTTAAAAATATAATATCCATAAGCTAAATATAAGATTTGGCGTAGGGCGGAAATTAGTATCTCTCTTCACATAGTGCTATTTACTACACAAAACTTAAAATTAGAAATAGTAAAAGTAGTATATGAGAAATTTTGCAAAGATTTAAGTTTCATTTACAAATTGAGAATAGATATTGCAATCCGATTGAACTTAGATATGACAATCAATCTGAAAAACTTACAATTTGTTTTCTCTATTTTTATTTTGCAACTTATTTTTATTTCTATTTTAGGCATGATAAGTAATTGTATAAAGTTAATGATTGATGCCACCACTATTGCCCCACAAAGGACTTTGGGAATGATACTATGCTAGATTAGGTGTTTTCATTATCTTTCCACGTGCCTACCAACAAACACCATATATGCATGGAGATTCCCATTAACTTAATATGTTTTTATTAAGATTTTTTAATAAATAATTTCATTTCTAAATTTTTATTTATTTTTTTGAAAATACTAAAACAACTGAGAAGGGGAGTGAATGAGTTGTTATTGTTCTTAAACAATTTTATGCCTATTAAAATTTATTAACCTTTTTCAAGTGATCATCAAGATTATGCAAGTCATAAAAAACATAAATAATAAACATAAATCACACACATGATATACACAGAGACAAATATTCATGAGGAAACACATAAAGGGAGAAAACCTCTTCTTATTGGAATGATAGGCAGTCTTTTAAGTTCTGTACATGATCTTTCTTTGAGCACCAACTCAAAATGAGGCCACAACCTCTTTTTTAGCAAGCTACAACTTGCTAAGACTACCAACTCTCTGGTTTTTCTAGCACCTACTAGAAGGAAGCACCAACTCCCTAAGTGTTCCAACACCAACTGGATGGAAGCACCAACTTCCAATTACATAAGCACCAACCTGTATAATAGAAAACAGTAGTTCTCCCTTGCACCACCCTATGACCCTAGTTTTTATGGCTGCAACCAGATGGAAGCTACAACTCCATGTGTTCAAGACCCCACTTGAAACTCCGAGGACACCAATCCTCCCTAGCACCACCCTACCACCATGTTTTCTAAAACTTCGCTTGAATAATACTTTACAATAATACAGACATTTCAATGTTTACCAGTTCTTCTATGTTCTACAATTCTAGTCTGGTTCCGTTTGTTCATGCTCAACTCCACTTGTTGTTTCTTTCCACCTGCTCTTCCTATGTTCTTCTCATTCTCTTAGGTTATCGTACAGTCTGTTTGTTTCACCATTTTTTCTCTGTCCAACTTGTGTTCTTCATCTCTGCATCTCTCACACTCTATTCATTCTCTCTACTTGATTACATACATTTCGAATTGTTTTACCAAGAAACATTATCCTTCCTCTGTCTCAACATATTTCTTTTATTCATGCTCTCATCATCCATTACACTCTACATCTCCAATGCTCAATGTCAAGAATCTCAAAACGCTCAAGAGCCATGATTCCAACGCTCAGGAACAATGATTCAACCTCTTAGGAAAAATGATTCAGTTAGTGTCATTGAATCGTAACTGATCAAGAAATCATGAGATGAAACAACAACCCCTCGATCAGATTCATCTTGACCATGGTCATTGGATTATACTCCGAGGTGGATCTTGTTAGCGTTAGCTCCTTACCCTATCTTTTGATGATGTGAACATGGGCGATGCTATCATGTGACCATGTGATTGTGGGCATGACCATGAAAAATTAAGACATGAGCATGTTCGGGCCCCGTAATACAACAGGACTGTCAATCTCACGATCTTGACAGTGCTCCTGAGCTGACAGTTCAGATCTGTCTGTTCAAGTCTTTCAATCAAATCTACCCTTCCTAAATCAATGGCTGAGATTTAGTTCATGATCCGGGCACCGAGAGTTTTAAATCTCAAACCTCTCTTTTCCTATACACCAAATTTCCAGAGTTTACATTCCATTGATGTGTGTCCCTCTCAGATCGACAGTCCTTGTTCACTTTAGGAATTTGACCTTTCAACTAGATAAACGGTTATGTGATCCCTTTCTCGATGAACGGTTTATTTCACGAAAACAAATCAATGGTCAGATTTGATCCTTACACTCATCCTTTCATTTTTCAATCCGACGACTAGGACTTAATCAAACATTGATATGGATGGATGTCGGAACTTCTCCCTTCAGAACTTCGGTATTTCAACTTTCCAAAATTACACTATCCTTCCACTGTACTATGATCAATGGTTGAGAATACACCGAAAGTGATATTTCATATCAGACCACTTGTGTCCTTGCTGAGGTGGTCTATTGACGTGGGTGCGATGTGTAGGTAGAGTAGTGGAGTTTGGAGGCCGAGCACAGTAGTGGAGTGTTACATGTAGCAGGTAGTGGAGTGTGACGTCGGAGCGTGGAGGTGGTATGTATGAGTGGTTTGGTGGTTTACTAGCAGGGGGGTTCGGCGATAAGTGGTAATGAGTGAGGGGGGTCCGAGTGAACCAGAAGGTGGCACATATGAGGGTCCCACATGAAAAATACCACCAACTCGGACCCCCTCCCGGGTTAAAGATTGTAAGGTCGGGGGCAGGGGGGGGGGGGGGTCCGATATGATCTATCGACCATAGATCTGAGAGCACTATTATCATTCGTTGAGATTATCGCACTCTTCTTCTAAATTATCCTATCCTTCCACTTTAGAATGATCTGATAGATGAAATTTACTTCGGATGATCCGATGGTTGAGGATTTATTTTGGCTCTCTACCTCTTAGGACTTCATGGATTTCAAATATCAAACTAACGCTCTAGATCAGATAGCCCAGATCCACTTCGGATATCTAACGCTTGATATCTTCTTCGGACGATCTGATGACTGCAATCTTCTTCGAATGATCCAACGATCGACAATTTATTTTGTCTCTCCAGCTCTCCGAGCTTCGGTATTTCAAATCTCAAACTTAAACTCTCAAAGTGATTTCTCCAAAGCATAACCTCCTCACATATTTAGACCTGAAACAAATGTGATTCGTTGATCAATATATTATATCAACGACTCGATTTGTCTGCGATGCAGCTTTTCCTTGGATTAAATCCAATGTCTCTCCATCTTTTCTTATCCTATCCTCTTATTTATTTCGATCCAACGCTTGACAAAAATTTGGGTAATCGATATCTCAGATATCATCCCTTTCTTATCCTTTCCTTCCATTAATTCAATATGATGGTTGTTGTTCTTCTGGATCAGTGATCCAACGACCACTATCGCGCTTCCTCTTGAGATTTTGATATCTCTGACTTAGAAGGTTTTCTAAGTGTTCATGGGTCTTGGCCTTTTCTCCTCCTGCCAGTCTGTCTTTTAGACCTCGTTTGCACTTCTGGACTGTTATCTCTTCTGAGCTTTCTTTTCTTCTATTCTCTCGAGGTTTGGTTGGTTTTTGTTCTTTCCATCAATGAAAAGCACATGCTTCCTGTAAAACATGCCAACAATATCCCCCTTTGGCATTGATGGCAACCCTTAAAGGTTCCACTGTTCTACTTAGACCTCCAACTATGGCATCCAAACCACACCTTTTGTCCCCCTTTGAAATCAATGTCAAAGAAAACATGCTCCCCCTAAGTTGTTGCAGTACTTTTCAGAGGTATCGGATATTAGACCAACACATAGTCCCCCTGACAGGATGGACTCTCTTAGGTGAGAGAAGGGATGACACCCAACTTCTGATGAAGATATTCAAATGGTGTCTTGGCTAGGGATTTAGTAAAGATGTTTGCAATTTGTTTTGTCAATGGAATATAATTCAATTGAACAACTCTGTTTATAACGCGATCTTTGAGAAAATGATACTTTGTTGGTATATGCTTTGTCTTTGAATGGAGAAAATGATTTTTGGAGACACTAATGGCACTTGTGTTATCACAGTGAAGTGGAATTGGCTTAGTATAAGTTATCTTCAAATCTACAAGAGTTTGTATCATCCATAAAATCTGAGTGCAACAAGTAGCAGCAACAATGTACTCTACCTTTGTAGTTTATAATGAAATAGATCTTTTCTTCTTACTAATCCATGCTACTAATGCGTCACCTAAGAATAATACACCTCCACTGGTTCTCATTGGCTCATCCAAACAATTTTCCTTATCAGCATATGAATATGCAGTTAATTGAAAATTTGGATTTCTAGGATACCAGAGACCATAAGTCATTGTACCCTTCAAATATTTGAATATCCTCTTGACAAATTCTAAATTAATTTGTTTGGGAGAAGACTAATAATGACTTACCATTCCAACAACTTTCATTATATCAGGATGAGATGCTCTAATGTACAGAAGACTGGCTATCATTGATCGATGTGTTCTTTGATCAACATCAGGTGAAATATCATCTTTATTGAGCTTGCAACCAACCACCATAGGTTTGTTCACAGGTGTATAATCTTCCATATGAAACCTCTTTAACATCTCCTTCAAATACGTTTCTTGAGAGATAAATATCCCTACAGAACTCTGATTGATTTGTAAACCAATAAAATATGGCATCTCTCCAATCATGGCCATATCAAACTAAGTGTGCATTGAATTAGCAAACCACTGAACTAAAGAGTCATTAGTTCATCCAAAAATAATGTCATCTACATAAACCAAAACAACTAATAAATCATTACCTTCAGACTTAATGTATAGATTATTGTCAACAAAACCTTTCTTGAACCCTTTGTCCTATAGAAATTTGTCCAGTCTATAATACCAGGCTCGTGGTGCCTGTTTCAGTCCATATAATGCCCTTTTCAACTTATAGACATAGTCACGATTATTTGTCAATGAAAATCCTTCAGGTTGCTCCATGTATACATTTTCTTCTAGGTCTCCATTAAGAAAATTTAACTTAACATCCTTCTGATATACTTTAAAGTTCTTATGACCTGCATAGGAGAAAAACATTACGGTGTCTTCCAATCTTGCCACTAGCGCAAAGGCTTCATCAAAATCTTGTCCTTCAACTTGTGCATGCCCCTTACATACCAATATGTATTTATTTCTAACAATTTGTCCTTGTTCATTCATTTTATTCTTAAACACCCCTTTGGATCCAATTACATTCTTATCTACAAGTCTAGGAACAATCTCCTAAGTATTTTTCTTCTCAATATGATCAAGTTTTTCATTCATTGATTTTAACCAATTTACATATTCATTGGCTTCATTAAAGTTCTTGGGTTCCACCATGGATATGAATGATGTATGTTATTTTTTGGTGTCTTTCATTATCCTTCTCCTGGTTTGTACACCTTTGTATTTCTCACAAATTATCTAACTTGCAAGATGATTCTTTTGAGTAATTCTGGAGGAAGGATTTGATGTTGTCTTTTGATTTGAGTCTGCCTGAGTATTTGTATATTCATATGAATCAGAGTCTTCTTTTTCTGACTCTTGGACCTATTCATCTTCAACTTCAGCTATATCCTATGTTGTTGATTCAACATTGCTTACATCTTGTACCGAGATATCTTCATCAACTTTTATGTCAATGCAATCAACCAATTTATGCAACCTCTTATTATAACATCTGTGTCCTTTACTATTTGTAGCATACCCTAAGAAGATACCTTCATCAACCCTGTGATCATATTTGCCAAGATTTTCATCATTATTCTTGATATAACACTTACTCCCAAAAAATTTAAAATGCTTGATTGAAGCAGGTCTTCCAAACCATAGTTCATAAGGAGTCTTGTCACTTGGTGGCCTGAGATAATCTTTGTTAATAATATGTAGTGTTGTATGAATTTATTCTACCCAATGTGTCTGAGGAATATTCCTTTCATTCATCATTGATCTTGCCATCTACTGAACTGATCTATTCTATCTCTCAACTACTCCATTTTGTTGTGGAGTCCCTGGAATAGTATACTCTCTTTTGATCCCATGTTTATCATAAAACTCTTTGAAGACCCTTGAACTAAACTCTCCTCCTCTATTAGACCTTACTGCCTTTAGTCTTTTTCCTGTTTGATTCTCGGTCAGAGCCTTAAATACTTTGAACTTTTCGAATGCTTCATATTTTTCTTTCAAAAAGGCAACCCATGTGAGTCTAGAATAATCATCAATAATCAACATGAAGTAATTTTATTTTCATCTTCCTTCCTTCCTTGATGGTATACATAAATCCATATGTACTAACTGAAGAGGTTTCTCTATTGATGCAAAGTTCTTAGATTTAAATTGTGTCTAGGTAAGCTTTCATATTTGGCAAGGTTTACATACAGAATCATATGGATTTGATATTTTTGGAAGATCTTTTACTTCCCCGTTGTTTCTAATTTTGACTAGATGATCAAAATTTATGTGTCCAAGTCTCCTATGCCATAACCAACTTTCATCATATTTGCTTAAGTGACTTTCTTCTTTTTCTTCTTTCAAAACATAGACATTGTTTTCTGTCCTTATCCCTTTAGCCACCACCTGTCCTTGGTTCATAGATTTTATCTCACAATATTTTGGAGTAAACACCACTTCACATCCTCTGTCACACATTTGACTTACACTGAGCAAATTATGTTTAAGCCCATTTACAAGAAAAACCTCCTGGGCTTTTCCTTTGCCATTACTCAATCTCACCATCCCTTTACCCTTGATTTTACTTGGTTCATCATTTCCAAAGGTCACATTTCCTATTTTTATTTTACTTATAGAAATAAATGTATCCTTCTCTCTAGTCATGTGCTTGGACCATCCACTATCTATATACCTAGGGTTCTTTATGTTTTGAGCTAAAAGTACTAGACCACATTTTTTAGTATATTTCTTTTTCCATGTGTTGGCACTTCTAGCTAAGTTTTCATCTTTGTGGCCGAAGTTATGAAAGTTATAGCATTCAAGCTCATTTTTCAATAGGTCAAATTCATTGGTGAAACTTTGTATACTCATTGGTTGTTTAGTTCTATGTTGCAAAGATTGTTTATTTCTTAATCTCCTCAGTTGCATGTCTCTAAACTTAATTTGACAATTTACAATTTTATGACAAAAATTAGAGGAGTAAGAACAATAACCATGGAAGAAATTTTGGTACTTGAAGGATGGCCTTCTTATTGAAATTTATTGTTCCATCTTATGATATCTTTGTTTTTTTATCAGGGATCGTCTTGTCTTTATTAGATTTTGGTGGCAGAGTAGTTAGATGGTCGTATTGTTTGCTCACTTGGAACATGATCATCTTTACTAGATCTTTGATTTAGGTTTGTTTGTTGCTTTAATCAATTACATAGCCTAAAGCAGTCTTTAACAAGGGGGACCTCTATTTGCTCATAATGTCATTTATTTTTGTTGAGGCTTTAATGCTTGGAATATTTTGGAGATACAATGCTTTAAACTTCTCCATCTCTTTTCTGGTTTTTAATACCTATTCTTTCAAGGCTTCACATCTTTCCTTATTCTCTAATAACTGTTGTTTTAGAGTGTCCTCTATTTTCTTTGCCTCTTCTAACTCCACTTTTACCAGGGCAAAGTCTTCATCGGGTTTTTTACCATTCTTTTCAAATGGCATCAACAATTGTTTTTGTTTTCTCTTGTTAAGTCCGAGTCTGTCAATCTCTTCTAAAGAACTGATTAGTTTTCCTTTCATATCAACCATATCTTCTTCATCATTAACATCACTTCCTGTTATTTTATTCTCATAATCCTCTTTGGCCATAAGCACAAATTCATTAACCTTATCCTCACAGGAAGAGTAACTATTTGTGTCTTCTTAAGAGTCATCATTGTTTACACATAAACTTTTCTTTTTACCAAATCTCTTGGATTTGTATTTCTCTTCAGCTTAAGAGTTCTGGTCCTTCTTCTTGTGTGGACACTTGGATGCAAAGTGACCTATCTTTCCACAATTAAAACATTTGAAGGGAATCTTGCCTTGGTATTTTCTTGATCCTTTCTTTAGTCTTCTTAGAAATTTTGCTTCAATTTTATTAGTCTCAAAATCTTCATTCTTGTATTCTTTAAATGATGCTTCTCTAGAGGTGGGTTTATCCTTACTAATCCTCATTTCATAAGCAATTAGAGTTCCTAGAAGTTGATCGACAGGCAAAGTCTTAAGATTATATAGTTCTTCTATTGCAGAAACTTTTGAATTAAATCTATTTGGTAGAGATCTTAAAATCTTCTGAACTAAAAAATCGTCTTCAATCTTCTCACCAAGACCCTTCATGGCATTCAAAAGCTCCTCAACTCTTAAGAAAAATTTACTATCTGTTTCATCCTAATTCATTTTTAGTTGTTCAAACTATAATCTGTAGATTTGAAGCTTGGCATCCTTTACCTTCTCATTACCTTCATAATTACTAATGAGTTTGTCCCACATTTCTTTGTCAGATTCTAAGTGCACAACTTTTACAAATTTTTCTTCTGCAAGCCCACTCATAATAACACTCATAGCCTTAGCGTTGATGCTAAATTCTAGCTTGTCATCCTTATTAGCTATTACAATTGGATTTTCATAACCATTCTCTACCACATCCCAGACATTTTCATCTAAAGCCATTATGTAGGTTCTCATCCTAACTTTCTAGAAGGAAAAGTTTGTTCCATTGAACAGGGGTCCCTTATTCGTTGAAGTTCATTCGTGACTTGTCATGTGTGACATCCCCAAAAATAAATTATTTTTTGAATTCGATAATTTGTTAAGAAAATTATTTTTTTTTCGGTAAATTCGAATTTGGGATTTTTTTGCCATTTTTGGCAATTCCAAATTTTGAATGTGGTAAATTGTAATTAATTATTATGACTGTTGGGAAAAAATCTGATTTGACTCAACTAACTATTTGACTATGACACTTGTATGAAATTTTTTTATTTTATATTTATTGTAGGAGGACAAATGGAACATCCATGTTAAAATCATCTAACCATGACTCCATGAGTGGGAAACATGTTGGAACTACCTCAGGGATGATTTTTACAAGTGGAAAATCAGGGATTTGTCCATTGGCAGCCCCTACAAATTAGGGATTTAGAAAGCTGCAAAATTTCCCAAGGAGGGAAAAAGACCCAGGAAAAAACAAATATGGTTTTAAATAACATATGTGAGGAGGCAGGACACTGCCAAGTATGTAGGGAAAGGAATTACCTCTTGTTGTTATGAACACTATTGGCTTAGTGCGAGGCAAGGGGAAGATTTCTGAAGTTGAACGAAATTGTTGAGGAGGAGTTCTGAGTTATCCCTCATGGATTCATGGTCAGGCTAGGGGGTGAACATGACAAGTGATTTTGGTTGCCCTATTTTATAGTTGGGAGGAACATGGTTGTTCCCTTTGTCTTCCCGCGAACTATTTCAGATATGTCTACTTTCTCCTTCTCTGTTTGCATGCCATGATTAATTATTGATTGAACCACCAGGTCAGTGTCTCATATGTATATCTAGTTATATTGTTTTTGAATATAGGATTGTTTAGACACTATTCTTGAAGTAATTGTGGGATTTAAAAATTTTACATACCTATGCATACAAACATCTCCCTGTGGATTAGATATTAATTCTAGGTGATGTGTCTATCGAATAAAATTATTACTGGAAAGAATTAATAGATAGTATAAACCTTACAATTCCATTGGACTCATTGAGTAGGAATAACTCTGGGAATAAGCGTGAAAGTTTAGAATTATAATACATATATTTTGCCACAGATTAAATACACTAACTGTACTTGCAGTAGGGAAAATAAGATTGTACAAACACTATTTGACACTTGCATTGAGTACCTATTGTAGTCTTGACTAAAATATAAG
>JASDQU010100152.1:370340-385958 GCA_032191745.1 Picea mariana | reverse complement strand
TATATATATATATATAGATATATATATATATAGATATATATATATATATATATCTGTGTGTATCCCAGATCCATCTAACAAGCCTACTGTATGTGTAATCGAATTTCGATGATATAAAAGAAATTATGTTCAGCCAGATGTCGCCACAATCATAGCAGGAGTCTATTTTCTTTTCATAGCAGCATGTTCTTCACTTATAAACAAGTTAAGTATAAGAGAAGACCAACATAATGACTAGTCTGGAATAAATCATTAATAAACATTGCTTCATTAAATGTAGACAAGAGAAGAATCATGTGACCCCCACATTTAAATTTATTCCATATTCCAAATCAGACCAGAAAGAAAAAGCATACCCAACCTTACACAAGTACTATGTTCTTGCCTTCCAATAGTGAAAGGGCATAATGAAAATTGGAATTACTTATAAATCAGCCACTAAAGGAAATTAGGATAGAACATTACACCATAACGATAAACCAAAATTTGGAACTATGGTCTTCATTGTTAGAACCTGGCACGATATCCTTGAGAATATTGCAAAAGGAACCTGAGTACCTTTTGTGCGAGGGGATGTGAAGAATCCGAAGCTTTTGGATGCACCCACCCTAAAAGGCAATCGAGAAAGTTTCCCATTAGTATTTTTATCGAAGAGTAATAGAAATTATTATATGGAACATAAAACTAATACCGAAATAAATTAATTTATAAAAGAAACAAATGCAGGAAAGTTTGGATTGTACTTAACTCAAGCCTGTGGTATGGGCAACCTTTCTTCTATGTATTGTTGAACACCATCCACGAACCCAAAGGGGTGGAAGGAACAAGGGCCGCCTGATTGGTACCCTCACAGTAAAAAGGGCCCATCATTAGTGCTGGAAACCAAACTTTTAGTAAACAATTGGAAAGAAAACAATCTTACAGTAACCAAGAAGTATAAAAAAGTATGTACAATTGACCATAGATTAATTTTACGAGTTCTTTCTTGTTTTTAATCAGACCCTATTGAAAAAAAAAAAAACTAAACCATGAGAGATATAAACAGGGTTCATACCGATACCACAACATAACAGAATAAGGAAAACAAACACAGTAAATTTAAGGAATATTTTTGCAACTATGGAAGGGAGAAATGCAATTAGTCATGCCAAGAATTTAGGATTCATGGGACTGACTGTGCAACGAAGGTTTTGTCTCATGAATCCCTTAATTTGTTTTTTTTTATGGTACCTTTGTTTGGACATGGAAAGTGTAGCAAAGATCGAACGTTACCGACATACTAAGGCAATAAGATAATTATGACTTCTGAGGGTAAGGTCTCAACAGAGAGAAAACAAAAAATAAAAGACCAAAGAATACTTTAAGTTGATTACAGAGTTTTCAATACATTCTTAGAGGCACGAAGACCATTCTCACACCAGTGGAAACCCATTTTTCAACTAGGTAGGGAACCATGTAACCACAGGGCATTTTCCCTAGTCAAACCCTCGTTTCCAATAGAAATCTTGACCAAAGTCACCGGAGGATTTTCGGGGTTCAACGATAGAACTGGTGATGTTATATTCGAGCCATAAATTTCCAAGGAACTCAGGTAAGCAACGAGTAAAGCACAAGAGTTTGCAGTATATGGGGTCCTAAAACAACAATGCAAAAACATGATTGAAACCAAATAAACCCTAAGATGGCTACCAGATGAAGTACTGTTTCCAAAACACTATACCAAATCTGCGGAAGATAACCAATCACGAAGGAATAATTTACCATGAGACTTGTCCTAAAGAAATAGGGGACTGATTAAATGATTAGAGAATTCTTACCGAGCTGGTGGTTGTAATCAGTGGGAGTGATCCTCCATGCCCTCTCCTACCAAAGAGAACTCAATTCTAGAAAGATACTAATCATACTATTGTGGGAGATTAGACATAGGGTTATCACTGCAACAAAGGGGAAAAACTACATGAAGCCAAGAAGACAAGTGAAGTAATAGATTTGGGAAAAATTCTTCATAGGGTAATCTTAATGGGTTAATGCAGTGTTGTACTTGCCCATGTGATCAGGGCAATGTGGAAATCTTTCGATTGGGTAATTTAATGCAAACGTTGGCCCCAAGGATGTGAGTTACATATGCCATGAATGTCATTGGCATGGCTTTTATGCCATGACAGTCGTATTCTCTCAACCCAAGACAACTGTAACGTCGTTTCTTTTTCAAACTCTAGTTGTGTGTTAGTTCCTTCGATCTAAGTTTAGTTAGGGTTTAATGCCTCATCTCGGACCTGTCAGCCTCGTGTTAGGGGTTGGATCGAGGGCTAGTTCTAGGCAGTATGATAAATAACCATGAATGAGTAACAGGCTTCCATCTGTCGACTCAACTATGTTAAGTCTTAATTTTATCACACGTACATATATTAATTTTTCCTTTAATTCATGTCACCTACCCCGAGGGAATTGATTTATCACTTCAAAATTTAAGGTTGTTCATGTGTTGATAACCTTCCCATAGTATGCCTTACTTGTGTGATCAGAAGCATGAATTATGGTGGTGTATATAAATATTACAAATGGTTTTGTTTAAGTCATAAGTACAAACTATGGAAAGGATAGATATAAATATATCTATTTGCAAATAGTCTTTTGTTTATGAATTTAAATATATCCCTCTTCTTTGAGATCAAGTTTTAGATAAAGTCCTCTAATCACCATTGCTAAAAGATTTGGTAAGTGTAAATAGTGGAAATAAAGAAGTATTTAATCACCTTATAGTGTAGCAAGAAATGTCTGACACAGATTGGACGTGATAATTAAGTTTAATGTCCCTAAGGAAAAAAATATATATTTGTGGTAAATTTAGGGAAACATTACATATGGTATTAGAGAAAACTTTACGACACTGGGCCTTGAACAGGGCCACATTAATTTCTTGACATATATATTTTCTTTTGTTTTTATGCAAAACTAATAAACCTATATTGTTACAAACATAAAACCTTTTCTGTTTTTTGTGAATTATGGCAGCTTAGGATGATGCAAAAATTGTAATGGAGGGAAATCCAGAGCAAGGACCTCATGGAGATCCAAGACAGAATAGTGACAGAATCTCTCCTACGAAAATACTAGAAACAATGAAGAATCTTATTGTTGAGCTACAGGTTTTCAAAGAAGACAATGAGAAATTGAAGAAAGCATAGCAGGAATAGCAAGAAATAAATGAAGTCATGATGCGAAGTATAGTTACCAAGAAAATACCAAAGGAGGATAACCATGACGAGGAGGTTAGCAAAAGGGCCTCCAAGAACTCTAGGTAGGAAACAGAAATAGGAGACAGCTTGTCTGAAAGAACACCTTCAGCCGAGGACAAAACTATAACAGATAGAAAAAGAAAACAAGTAGATCACCTTGAAGGAGAATTTAAAAAGATTAAACCAGCTACCTTTGATGGAGAATCCAGGATAGGAGAAGAAGTTGAGGCATGGTTGTTAGACATCAAAAAATACTTCCAGATCTACAACTATTCCGGCAACATGAAGGTCAGAATGGGCATCTACAATCTGAAAGGGAAGGCCAACATTTGGTGGCAAGACCTGAAGTTGGCCAAGGGCCTAAAGGAGAAACAGTTGGAATTCTCTGACTTTAAGAATTATTTCAAGAAACAATACCTTTTTGAAATCTATTATGAAAGGAAAATGAAAGAATTTTACGAATTACGACTTGGACAGATGACCATGGAGGACCTTATAAATAAATGTTTGGAATTACTAAGTTTTGTACCGTACATCCCGAAGGATAAGGTAAAAATCCAGTGATTCTTAAGTTGTTTACCACAGTCCTACAGGGACAGAATTGAGTTTGACAACCCCAAATCCTTGAGTGGAGCATTCAGGAAAGCATGAATGTGCTACGACCAGTATAAACAGCGGGTAGAGTCTCCCAAAGCCTGGAAGGATAAGAAATAAGATCGAATGAACCAATGGAACAAGGGATACCAGTGAACTCCTTATCGGAATGCACCAAAAAGATTTTCGAGAAAAGATCTTCACTTCAACCATATGAATAAGCAAGGCAATGGTAAACCAATAAATCTGGGGACAAAGAAGTTTGGGGACAGCCCCCGCGAACCATTAAAGTGATGGGATTGTGGAGAACCTCATATAAGGAGGAACTTTCCACGTTTAATTTCATTAAACAGAGTTGTTGTTCATAATTTGCAGGAAGCCTCAACAATGGGTGATGTGGGCAGAAGCCTACACTGCATAAATGCAGCCATAGATGGTCGGCAAGATGACCACCAGTCCTCTGTGGTAGAAATCGAAGGTAAAATCAATAACACTAGGATCTATGTTTTAATTGACCCTGGAGCTATGTTAAGTTATATTATTCCTGATTTAGTAGAGTCAAATAAGCTTAAGAAACTGAAGCATGAAGAATCATGGTTGGTACAACTAGCAACATGAACTAAAACGAAAGTAGTTGACTTTATTTCTGATTTTGAGTTCATCTTAGATGGTCAAAGTATAAGAACAAATCTGAACATCCTACCACTAGGGTCTTACGATATGATTATCAGGATGGATTGGTTGGAACAACACAAAGTAGTATTAGATTGTTATACAAAGATACTTAACTATAAAGACGAATTTGGTACTACTAGAACAACCCAAGGTATACCAAAACTCGTATCAGTCAGACAACTTTCAGCGATGCAACTCAATAAATGTATGCGAAAGGGATGCTAAGTTTATTCCATCGAAGTAACGAACCCATTAGAAAAATATGATAAGTCAAAGTTAGAGGAATTTGTTGTCCTACGTAAATTTAGAGACATGTTTGTGGAAGAGATACCAGAATTACCCCCTAGAAGGGAAATAGACTTCTCCATAGACCTACTATCTGGTTCAGCCCCTATATCAAAAGCACCTTACCGAATGAGTCTACTAGAACTGACAGAATTAAAAATACAATTATAGGAATTGTTGGACAAGAAGTATATCAGACCAAGTGTTTCACCATGGGGGGAACCATTCCTCTTTGTGAAAAAGAAACATGGTACTCTAAGACTTTGTATCATTTATATACAATTGAATAAAATGACTATTAAGAACAAGTACCCCTTACCTAGGATAAATGACCTATTTGATCAAGTTGGTGGGGCCAAGATCTTTTCGAAATTGGATTTACGATCTGGTTATCATCAAGTTAGGATAAAGGATGAAGATATAAGAAAAAAAAAATCGAAAAGATATGGACACTACGAATTCATAGTCATATCTTTCAAACTCACCAATGTGCCAGCCATGTTTATGTGCCTAATGAACAGTATTTTCAGTCAATACTTAGACAAGTTCGTACTAGTATTCAACGACGATATTCTGGTCTATTCTAAAATAGAGGAAGAACATGAAGAACACTTAAGAATTCTTCTGCAAATGTTGAGGAAACAAAAAGTGTATGCCAAGTTTGATAAGTGTCACTTTTATCAAAAGGAAATACAATATTTAGGACATGTAATTTCAACAGACGGCATTTCCATAGACCCTGAGAAAATAAAATCCATCATAGAATGGTCGGTACCTAAGGATGCAGTGGATATCCGGTCATTCATGGGAATCATCAGATATTATCGCAGATTTATAGAGGGGTTCTCCAATATATCCTACCCTATCACGTCATTACAAAAGAAAGGGGCCAAGTTCAACTAGACACAAAAGTGTCAAGACAATTTTAACAAGCTAAAGGACTTATTGACAACTGCACCTATATTGAAGGTAGTAGACCCAGATAAAGAGTTCACTGTATGTGTTGATGCAAGTAAAGAAGGACTAGGTGGCATCCTAACTCAGGAAGGACACATGATTTGTTACGAGTCCCAGAAATTAAAAGAGCATGAGAGAAATTATGTCACTCATGACCTAGAATTGGCAGCGGTAATACACACCTTAAAAATGTGGCGACACTACATAATGGGCAGAAAATTTCTACTATTGACGGATAATAGCAGTGTCAAATGTTTTTTTAGCCAACCAAATCTTAATGCAAGGAAAGCAAGATGGCTAGCCTTCTGGAGTGAATTCGACTTTGAGGTAAGACATATCAAGGGTAAGGAAAATAAGGTAGCATATGCTTTAAGCAGAAGAGTCCATGGGTTATTTGAGATAAATATCAGCACGACAGAAAGTGATCTGGAACAAAGAATAAGGATGGCAGGTATAAACGATGAAAATTACACTAAGATAATGGTAGAATTACAAAACAACACCACAAACTCAGATAAATCATATCTAAGTATCGACAAGAAGGGAATACTATGATTTAAAAACAAACTTTACATACCAGATGCAACAGAGTTAAAATTAATAGTCTTGGACGAAGTGCATAAGAAACTATATTCTGGCCATCCAGGGTAGCAGAAAATGATAATCGCACATAAAAAACTATTTTTTTGGCCCAGTATGAAGGAAGAAACAATAGAATACTTGGCTAGGTGCCTATATTGTCAGTAGGTTAAGGCCGAGCACCAGCATCCAGCCAGCCTATTACTACCTTTACCAGTACCAGAATGGAAATGGGAGACCATATCGCTGGAATTTATAATAGGTTTGCCTAAAACTCAGAAAAAGAATGATTCTATCATGGTTGTAATCGATAAACTCAGTAAGTCTGCACACTTTATTCCTGCAAAGTCTACTTTTAAATCTATAAACATTGCTGAAATATTTATGAAAGAAATTTTTAGACTAGATGAAATTCCTAAAATGGTGATTTCAGATAGAGACGTAAAATTCACGTCCTCTTTTTGGAAGGAATTGTTTGCAGGGCTAAATACTAATTTGAATTCCAGTATGAGTTATCACCCACAAATGGATGGACAGATTGGAAGGACAAACCAAATCATAGAGGATATGCTCCACATGTACGTAAGAACAAAACCAAGCAAGTGGGAAGACTATCTACACTTAATAGAATTTGCATATAACAATGGGTACCAAACTTCGGCTAAGTTAAGCTCTTTTGAGGTACTGTACAACAGGAAGTGTACGACTCCAATTAGATGGGACAACCTGGCTGACAGACTCATGGTTTGACCAGAGATGCTTCAGGAAATGGAGAACATGGTAAGGAAGGTACAATAGAACTTAAAAGAAGTAGAGTAGAGACAGAAGAGCTATGCAGACCAGAAAAGAAGACACTTGGAATTTCAAGTGGGAGACCATGTTTACTTGAAGGTCTAAGGCCGAAAAAGTTCGTTGAAGTTAGGGAACTATGCCAAGATGGCACGCAGGTTTTGTGGGCCCTTCAAGATTCTAGCTCGAATTGGACATGTAGCATACCAACTTGCACTTGCAACTAATTTAAGAATTCATAATGTATTTCATATTTCTTTGCTGAAAAGGTATGTTCATGATCCTACTCATATGATTGATTGGAACTTGGTGCAGGTGGAACCCAAAGGCGAGTTCCAAGTGGAACCCCTGCGTATTCTGGACCAGAGAGAAACAGCACCTCAAAGCAGAGCCATCGCTCAGGTAAAGGTGCAATGGAAGCACTTTAGTCCTGAGGAGGCCATTTGCGAGTTTGAGGGAGATTTGCGGAAATCTCATCCAATCCTGTTCCAAGAAAGGAACAAACACTAAGGAAAGTGTTTTATTGAAGGGCGAAAGGATGTGACATCCCCAAAAATAAATTATTTTTTGAATTCGATAAATTGTTAGGAAAATTATTCTGTTCTTGGTAAATTCGAATTTGGGAAATTTTTTCCATTTTTGGCAATTTCGAATTTCGAATGTGGTAAATTGTAATTAATTATTATGATTGTTGGGCAAAAATCTTATTTGACCCAACTAACTATTTTACAATGACACTTGTATGAAAACAAAATATTTTATATATATTGCAGGAGGACAAATGGAACAGCCATGTTAAAATCAGCTGACCATGACTCCATGAGTGGGGAACATGTTGGAACTACCTTAGGGATGATTGTTACAAGTTGAAAATCAGAGATTTGGCCATTGGCAGCCCCTGAAAATCAGGGATTTAGAAAGCTGTGAAAATTTCCAAGAAGATAAAAAGACCTAGGAAAAAACAAATATGGTTTTAAATAGCATATGTGAGGAGGCATGACATTGCCAAGTATGTGGGGAAACAAATTACCTCTTGTTGTTATGAACACTACTGGATGAGTGTGAGGCAAGGGAAAGATTTCTGAAGTTGAACGACATTGCTGAGGAGGAGTTATGAGTTATCCCTCATGGATTCATGGCCAGGCTAGGGGGTGAACAGGACAAGTGATTTTGGCTGTCATGTTCTACGGTTGGGAGGAACGTGGTTGTTTCCTTTGTCCTCCCGCAAACTATTTTAGATATGTCTACTTTCTCCTTCTCTGTTTGCATGTCATGATGAATTATTGACTGAACCACCAGGTCAGTGTCTCATATGTATATCTGGTTATTTTGTTTTTGAATATAGGATTGTGCAGACACTATTTTGGAAGTAATTATGGGATTTAAAACTTTTACATACCTATGCGTACAGGCATCTCCCTGTGGATTAGCTCCTAATTCTGGGTGATGTGTCTATCAAATAAAATTACTATTGGAAAGAAGTAATACATAGTATAAACCTTACAATTTCATTGGACTCATTGAGTAGGAATAACTCTGGGAGTAAGCGTGAAAGTTTAGAATTATAATACATATATTTTTCCACGGATTAAATAGACGGACTGTACTTGCAGTAGGTAATATTAGATTGTACAAACGCTATTTGACACTTTCATTGAGTACCTATTGTAGTCTTGACTAAAATATATGTGTAGATATTATAAATAAAAATATACAATATGTTCCAAACATTCATGCAAAATAAACTTTGCAAACGAAGTTGAAGATAGAATGAGTATACAAAATAGGAATCTACTATATATATATATATATATATATATATATATATATATAAGGAACTAAGATCCATCTAACAAGCCTACTCTATGTGTAATTGAATTTCGATGATATAAAAGAAATTATGTTCAACCAGATGGCACCACAATCATAGAAGGAGTCTGTTATCTTTTCATAGCAATATGCTCTTCACTTATAAACAAGTTAAGTATAAGAGAAGACCAACATAATGACCAATCTGGAATAAATCATTAATAAACATTTCTTCATTAAATGTAGACAGGAGAAGAATCATGTGACCCCCACATTTAAATTTATTACATATTCCAAATCAGACCAGAAAAAAAAAGCATACCCAACCTTACACAAGTATTGCGTTCTTTCCTTCCAATAGTGAAAGGGAATAATGAAAATTGGAATTACTTATTAATCAACCACTACAGGAAATCAGGATAGAACTTTACACGATAACGATAAACCAAAATCTGGAACCATGGTCTTCATTGTTAGAACCTGGAATGATATCCGTGAGAATACTGCAAAAGGAACCTGAGTACCTTTTGCGTGGGGGGATGTGTAGAATTTGAACCTTTCGGATGCACCCACCCTGAAAGGTAATCGAGAAAGTTTCCCATTAGTATTTTTATCAAAGCGTAATAGAAATTCTTATATGGAACATAAAACTAATACCGAAATAAATTAATTTATAAAAGAAACAAATGCAGGAAAGTTTGGATTGTACTTAACTCGGGCCTATGGTACATGCCACCTTTCCTCTGTGTATTTTTGAACACCATCCATGAACCCGAACGGGTGGAAGGAACAAGGGCCGCCTGATGGGTACCCTCGCAGTAAAAAGGGCCCATCATTAGTGTTGGAAACCAAACTTTTAGTAAACAGTCGGAAAGAAAACAATCATACAGTAACCAAACAGTATAACGAAGTATGTACAATTGACCATAGATTAATTTTACAAGTTCTTTCTTGTTTTTAATTAGACCCTGTTGAAAAAAAAAAAAAAACTAAAGCACAAGAGATATAAACGGGGTTCATACTGATACCACAACATAACAAAATAAGGAAAACAAACACGGTAAATTTAAGGGATATTTTTACGACTCTAGAAGGGACAAATGCAATTAGTCATGCGAGGAATTTAGGATTCACGGGACCGACTATGTAACGTATGTTTTGTATCACAAATCCCTTAATTTATTTATTTTACGATACCTTTGTTTGGACATGGAAAACGTAGCAAAGACCGAACATTACCATCATACTCAGGCAATAAGACAATTATGACTTATGAGGGTAAGGTCTCAGCAGATAGAAAATGAAAACTGACAAACCAGAGACTCCTTTAAGCTGATTACAGAGTTATCGATACATGATCAGAGGAACGAAGGCCATTCTCAGACCAGTGGAAACCCAGTTTTTAACTAGGTAGGGAACTGTGTAACCACTGGGCATTTTTCCTAGTCAAACCCTCATTTTTGATAGAAAGCTTGACCGAAGTCACTGGAAGACTTCCGGGGTTCAAGGATAGAACTAGTGATGTTATATTCGAGCCATAAACTTCTGAGGAACTCAAGTGAGCAACGAGTAAATCACAAGAGTTTGCAGTATACAGGGTCCTAAAACAACAATGCAAAAACAGGATTGAAACCAAATAAACCCTAAGATGGCTACCAGATGAAGTATCATTTCCAAAACACTATACCAGATCCGCGGAAGATAACAAGTCATGAAGGAATAATTTACCGTGAGACTTGTCCTAAAGAAATCAGGGATTGATTAAATGATGAGAGAATTCTTACCGAGTTGGTGGTTGTATTCGGTGGGAGTGATCCTCCATGCCCTCTCCTACCAGAGCGAACCCAATTCTGGAAAGATACTAATAATACTATTGTGGGAACTCAGACACAGGGTTATCACTGCAACAAGGGGGAAAAACTACATGAAGCCAAGAAGACGAGTGAAATAATAGATTTGGGAAAAATTGTCCATAGGGTAAGCTTAATGGGTTAATGTAGTGTTGTACTTGCCCATGTGATCAGGGAAATGTGGAAAGTTTTCGATTGGGTATTTTAATGCAAATGTTGGCCCCAAGGATGCGAGTTACAGATACCATGAATGTCGTTGGCAGGGATTTTATGCCATGACAGTCGTATTCTCTCAACCTAAGACAATTGTAACGTCGTTTCTTTTTCAGACTCTAGTTGTGTGTTAGTTCCCTCGATCTAAGTTTAGTTAGGGTTTAATGCCTTGTATCGGACTTGTCAGCATCGTGTTAGGGATTGGATCGAGGGCTAGTTCTAGGTAGTATGATAAATAACCATGAATAAGTAACAATTTTCCATCCGTCGGCTCAACTACGTTAATTCTTAACTTTATCACATGTAGAAATATTAATTTGTCCTTTAAGTATCTGTCACCTACAGGGCAATTAATTTATCACTTCAAAATCTAAGGCTGTTCATACGCTGATAACCTTCCCATAGTATGCCTTACTTGCGCGAACGAAAGCATGAATTATGGTGGTGTCTATAAATATTACAAATGGTTTTGTTTAAGTCAGAAGTACAGACTATGGAAAGGATAGATATAAATATATATATTTGCAAATAGTCTTTTTTTTTATGAATTTAAATATATCCCTCTCCTTTGAGATTAAGTTTTAGATAAAGTCCTCTAATCATCATTGATAAAGGATTTGGTAAGTGTAAATAGTGGAAATAAAGAATTATTTAATCACCTTATAGTGTAGCAGGAAATGTCTGACACGGATTGGACACGGTAATTAATTTTAATGTCCTAAGGAAAATTAATAATAATAATAATTGTAGTAATTTTAGGGAAACATTACATCATGTTTAAGCTTATTGATCTACCTTTAAATAAAAAGAACCCTCTTTGATACCAATTGTTGGAAATACTAAGATAACTGAGAGGGGGGAGTGACTCAGTTGTTACGGTTCTTAAAGAATTTTATGCCTATTAAAATGTTATTAACCTTATTCCAGTGATCATCAAGATTATGGAAGTCATGAACAACAAAAATAATAGACATCAATCACACACATGCTATACACAGAGACAAATATTCATGAGGAAACCCATAAAGGGATAAAACATCTTCTTCTTGGAATGATAGACAATCTTTTAAGTTTTGTACATCATCTTTCTTTGAGCACCAACTCAAAATGAGGCTATAACCTCTTCTTTAGCAAGCTGCAACTTGTTCAGAGCACCAACTCTATGGTTTCTCTAGCACCCACTAGAAGGAAGCACCAGCTCCCTGAGTGTTCCAGCACCAACTCGATGGATGCACCAACTTCTAGTCACACAGGCACCAACCTGTATAACCGAGAATAATGGCTCTCCCTTGCACCACCCTACCACCCTTGTTTTCTTGGCTGAAACAACATGGAAGCTACAACTCCCTGTGTTCAAGCACCCACTTGAAACTCTGAGGACAACAATCCTCCCTAACACCACCCTACCAAACTATTTTCTAAAACTTTGCTTGAATAATACTTTATAATAATACAGACATTTCAACATTTACTAGTTTTTCTTTGTTCTACAATTCTACTTTGGTTATGTTTGTTCATGCTTGGCTCCACTTGTTGTTTCTTTTCATATCCTCTTCCTCTCTTCTTCTCATGCTCTTAGGTTCTCGTACAGTCTATTGTTTTCACCATTTCTGCTATGTCCAACTTGTGTTCTTCATCTCTACATCTCTCACACTCTGCTCATTCTCTCTACTTGATTACATAAAGTTCAACTTGTTTTACCAATAAACAACATCCTTCCTTTGTCTCGACATCTTTCTTTTATTGATTCTCTCATCATCCGTTACACTCTACATCTCCAATGCTCAATGTAGGGAATCTCATAATGCTGAAGAGCCATGATTCCAACGCTCAGGAACAATGATTCAACCACTCATGAACAATGATTCAATTAGTGTAACTGAATCGTAACTGATTAAGAAATCACAAGATGAAACAAAAACCCTTCGATCAGATTCGGTTTGATCAACGTTGTTGGATTATACTCTGAGGTGGATCCTGGCAGCGTTAGCTACTTTCCCTATCTTTCGTTGATGTGACCATGGGCAACGTTATCATGTGACCATGTGATTGTGGGAACGACCACGAAAAATTAATACACGATCATGTTCTATCCCTACAATGCGACAGGACCATCAATATCACGATCTTGATGGTGCTCCTGATCTGATGCTTGAGATATTCTTCGGACAATCTGACAACTGTGATATTCATCATATGATCCGACGATCGATAATTTATTTTGGCTCTCCGAGCTTCAGGTATTTCAAATCTCAAACTAAAACTCTCGAAGTAATTTCTCTGGAGCGTAACCTCCTCACATCTTTAGACCCAAAACAAATGTTGTTCGTTGATCAAGATATTAGATCAACGTCTCGATCTATCTGTGATGTAGCTTTTCCTTGGATTAAATCCAAGGATTCTCCATCTTTGTTTATCCTATCCTTCCATTTATTTCGATCCAACGACTAGAGAATATTTGGGTGATCGAGATCTCATATCTTATCCCTTTCTTATCTTGTCCTTCCATTCATTAAATATGACGGTTGTTGGTCCTTTGGATCGGTGATCCAACGACCACTATCTCTCTTCCTCTTGAGCTTCTGATCTCTCTGACTTATAAGGTTTTCTAAGTGTTCACGGGTCTCAACTTTTGCTCCTCATGCGCGTCCATCTCTTGGACATCGTCTGCACTTCTAGACCACTATATCTTCTGATCTTTCCTTTCTTCTGCGCTCTCAAGGTTTGGTTGGTTTTTGTTCTTTCCATCAATGACAAGCACGCGCTTCCTATAAAACATGCCAACATATTTTCTTTTCTTAAAAAGACATAAAATAACATATTTATCTTCATCTTCAATTTCATCATTATTGATTATGTTTTATCTCTGCACTTTAGATGGGTGTAATATGACATTTCCAACTTGCTAACAAAAATACAAGATTTATATTTTAACTTTATGAGTTTTAGGATTTGTCTGTTTGAATTATCTAACTTCCTACTCATATTTGCAGTGTGCCTTTCAATATGTAGAATTAATTACATAATCAGTTAATTTCACCAATCAACACATCTAAATATAAAAAGTTGTACTATGTATTTATTATTATGCATTATTATATTTATATTTATATTATATTTATTAGTATATTATTATACTGTATTATATTATATTTATTATTATGCATTATTATATTTATATTATATTATATTATATTTATGAATATTATAGTTCTATTCATCTTATGATTCATTATACATTTTGAATAACAAACAACCTTCAATTATTATATTTTGACAAAAAATATTCATTACTTGTGCATTTAGTTATATTAAGATTCATTGTTCAACATGTATTTCCCAACTAACTAGGCAAGTTGCCATGCAACCGTTGTTTTCAATTGACTTCTTCATTGTGGTTACGCATTACATATTTGAATATCAAATATTGAAACTACTTTGAAAAAATACAAATATACAAGTCAAAAAACTTATTTTAACAACCAAAGTATAGAATAGTTATTATGCAATTTTCTCTTATTTACAAAAATTTAGTAATTAGATATTGATTAGCTAAAATAAGGACAACCAACTCTACAAGAAACCTTATAACTTTGAACTACATACAACTATTACATTAACTTATTAAGATATATTGGAGAATATATATACCAAGCTGCACAACACTACTTATTATTCCCAAAATATTAAAAAACAACATTAACTGTTCACTTATTATTATTCCCAAAATATTAAGAAACAACTATCTTAAAACATCTTAATGTTTTAAGTTTAGTTAATCTTTGTCTTTGTTGTTGGCAACTTGTAAGTATGGCAAGTATTACAGTCTAGCACTTAAACTATCCGTGTAATAATTATTTCAGCAGACAAATGAAACAATAGGTACCTTATATGTTAAGTGTAGTAATCTCATTTATTCCGATATAAAAATTGAAAGTAATGAATGTGTTCATCTTATTTTATTTTTAGTGTTAGAGGGAGTACTCATTCATTTTTTTTTTGATGGGTTTGATATTCCATTTATTTTCGAAATTAATTAGGACCAAATTATTAATTAGTTTTTTTTTTTTAATTTTTAATCTTATCTCTCATTGAGATTTGCTTCCACCTCTCCTTCTTAAATTGATCCTTAAATTGTTTTGAATATATAAACTATTTTTATTCTAAAAAATCTAAAAATATATTTTATTAAATTTTAAAATTTTAAAAATATAGCCCTTTAATTTCAAAGGGCTTTTAGAAAATTTAACTATATATTTTTAAATTTTCATACTACATAAAATTATTATAAAACTATTATAAAAAATTTTAAATTATAAAAAATTTTAAATAATAAAAAATGAAAAATATTTATAATGATGATTAACATCAAGTAAATCAAAATTAGTTTATATATTCTTAAGAAAGATAAAAGATTACTTGAGTTCTTTAAAATTTTATTTATGTGCTTGAGAAGGGGTTAAAAGAAGTATACCAAAATCACCATAGTTTTTATGACTTTGAAGGTTGGGAAGGGTTGTATTGTGAGAGATATTTTGAAATTGTGATATAATTTAGATATACATAGAGCAATTTAAGAGAAAGAGTTTTTCATCTTCAACCTTCTTATTGTCTCAAATATGACAAAT
>JASDQU010100152.1:303603-316683 GCA_032191745.1 Picea mariana | reverse complement strand
AAAAATTTAAAATGCTTGATTGAAGCAGGTCTTCCAAACCATAGTTTATAAGGAGTCTTGTCACTTGGTGGCTTGAGATAATCTTTGTTAATAATATGTAGTGTTGTATGAATTTATTCTACCCAATGCGTCTGAGGAATATTCCTTTCATTCATCATTGATCTTGCCATCTACTGAACTAATCTATTCTATCTCTCAACTACTCCATTTTGTTGTGGAGTCCCTGGAATAGTATACTCTCTTTTGATCCCATGTTTATCAGAAAACTCTTTGAAGTCCACTGAACTAAAATCTCCTCCTCTATTAGACCTTACTTCCTTTAGTCTTTTTCCTCTTTGATTCTCAGTCAGAGCCTTAAATACTTTGAAATTTTCAAATGCTTCATATTTTTCTTTCAAAAAGGCAACCCATGTAAGTCTAGAATAATCATCAATAATCAACATGAAGTAATTTTATTTTCATGTTCCTTCCTTCCTTGATGGTATACATAAATCCATAAGTACTAACTGAAGAGGTTTCTCTATTGATGCAAAGTTCTTAGATTTAAACTGTGTCTAGGTAAGCTTTCATATTTGGCAAGGTTTACATACAGAATCATATGGATTTGATATTTTTGGAAGATCTTTTACTTCCCCATTGTTTCTAATTTTGACTAAATGATCAAAATTTATGTGTCCAAGTCTCTTATGCCATAACCAACTTTCATCATACTTGCTTAAGTGACTTTCTTCTTTTTATTCTTTCAAAACATAGACATTGTTTTATGTCCTTATCCCTTTAGCCACCACCTGTCCTTGGCTTATAAATTTTATCTTACAATATTTTGGAGTAAACACTACTTCACATCCTCTGTCACACATTTGACTTACACTGAGCAAATTATGTTTAAGCCCATTTACAAGAAAAACCTCCTGGGATTTTCCTTTGCCATTACTCAAACTCACCATCCCTTTACCCTTGATTTTACTTGGTTCATCATTTCCAAAGGTCACATTTCCTATTTTTATTTTACTTATAGACAAAAACTTATCCTTCTCTCTAGTCATGTGCTTGGACCATCCACTATCTATATACCTAGGGTTCTTTATGTTTTGAGCTAAAAGTACTAGACCACATTTTTTACTATATTTCTTTTTCCATGTGTTGGCACTTCTAGCTAAGTTTGCATCTTTGTGGCCGAAGTTATGACAGCTATAGCATTTGAGCTCATTTTTCAATAGGTCAAATTGATTGGTGAAACTTTGTATACTCATTGGTTGTTTAGTTCTATGTTGCAAAGATTGTTTATTTCTTAATATCCTCAGTTGCATGTCTCTAAACTTAATTTGACAATTTGCAATCTTATGACAGAAATTAGAGGAGTAAGAACAATAACCTAGAGGAAATTTTGGTACTTGAAGGATGGACTTCTTATTGAAATTTGTTGTTCCATATTATGATATCTTTGTTTTTTATCAGGGATCATCTTGTCTTTATTAGATTTTGGTGGCAGAGTAGTTAGATGGTCTGATTGTTTGATGACTTGGAACTTGATCATATTTACTGGATCTTTGATTTATGTTTGTTTGCTGCTTGAATCAATTACATAGCCTAAATCAATCTTTAACAAGGGAGACCTCTATTTGCTCATAATGTCGTTTAGTTCTGTTGAGGCTTTAATGCTTGGAATATTTTGGAGATACACTGCTTTAAACTTCTCCATCTCTTTTCTGGTTTTTAATACCTCTTCTTTCAAGGCTTCACATCTTTCCTTATTCTCTAACAACTGTTGTTTTAGAGTGTCCTCTATTTTCTTTTCCTCTTCTAACTCCACTTTTACCAGGGCAAAGTCTTCATCAGGTTTTTTACCATTCTTTTCAAATCGCATCAACAATTGTTTTTGTTTTCTCTTGTTAAGTCCGAGTCTGCCAATCTCTTCTAAAGAACTGAATAGTTTTCCTTTCATATCAACCATATATTCTTCATAATTAACATCACTTCCTGTTATTTTATTCTCATAATCCTTTTTGGCCATAAGCACAAATTCATTAACCTTATCTTCACAGGAAGAGTAACTATTTGTGTCTTCTTAAGAGTCATCATTGTTTACACATAAACTTTTCTTTTTACCAAATCTCATGGATTTGTATTTCTCTTCACATTAGGAGTTCTGGTCCTTCTTCTTGTGTGGACACTTGGATGCAAAGTGACCTATCTTTCCACAATTAAAACATTTGAAGGGAATCTTGCCTTGGTATTTTCTTGATCCTTTCTTTAGTCTTCTTAGAAATTTTGCTTCAATTTTATCAGGCTCAAAATCTTCATTCTTATATTCTTTAAATGATGCTTCCCTAGAGGTGGGTTTATCCTTACTAATCCTCATTTCATAAGCATTTAGAGTTCCTAGAAGTTGATCAATAGGCAAAGTCTTAAGATTATTCAGTTCTTCTATTGCAAAAACTTTTGAATTAAATCTTTTTTGTAGAGATCTTAAAATCTTCTGAACTAAAAAATCGTCTTCAATCTTCTCACCAAGACCCTTCATGGCATTCAAAAGCTACTCAACTCTTAAGAAAAATTTACTATTTGTTTCATCCTCATTCATTTTTAGTTGTTCAAACTGTAATATGTAGGTTTGAAGCTTGGCATCATTTACCTTCTCATTACCTTCATAATTACTAATGAGTTTGTCCCACATTTCTTTGTCACATTCTAAGTGCACAACTTTTACAAATTTTTCTTCTGTAAGCCCACTCATAATATCACTCATAGCCTTAGTGTTGATGCTAAATTCTAGCTTGTCATCCTTATTAGCTATTACAATTGGCTTTACATAACCAGTCTCTACCACATCCTAGAAATTTGCATCTAAAGCCATTACGTAGGTTCTCATCCTAACTTTCTAGAAGGCAAAGTTTGTTCCATTGAATAGGGGTCCCTTATTGGTTGAAGTTGCTTCATGACTTGTCATGCGTGACATCCCCAAAAATAAATTATTTTTTGAATTCGATAAATTGTTAGGAAAATTATTCTGTTTTTGGTAAATTCGAATTTGGGAAATTTTTGGCATTTTTGGCAATCCCGAATTTCAAATGTGGTAAATTGTAATTAATTATTATGACTGTTGGGTAGAAATATGATTTGACTCAACTAACTATTTGACTATGACACTTCTATGAAAAAAAATTATTTTATGTTTATTGTAGGAGGACAAATGGAACAACCATGTTAAAATCAACTGACCATGACTCCATGAGTGGGGAACATGTTGGAACTACCTCAAGGATGATTGTTACAAGTGGAAAATCAGGGATTGGTCCATTGGAAGCCTTTGAAAATTAGGAATTTAGAAAGATACGAAAATTCCCAAGGAGGGAAAAAGGCCCAGGAAAAAACAAATATGGTTTTAAATAACATATGTGAGGAGGTAGGACGCTGCCAAGTATGCAGGGAAAGGAATTACCTCTGGTTGTTATGAACACTATTGGCTTAGTACGAGGCAAGGGGAAGATTTCTGAAGTTGAACGAAATTGTTGAGGAGGAGTTCTGAGTTATCCCTCATGGATTCATGGTCAGGCTAGGGGGTGAACAGAACAAGTGATTTTGGCTGCCCTATTCTATAGTTGGGAGGAACGTGGCTATTCCCTTTGTCTTCCCGTGAACTATTTCAGATACGCCTACTTTCTCCTTCTCTGTTTGCATGTCCTGATTAATTATTGATTGAACCATCAGGTCAGTGTCTCATATGTATATCTGGTTATTTTATTTTTGAATATAGGATTGTGTAGAAACTATTCTTGAAGTAATTATGGGATTTAAAACTTTTACATACCTATGTGTACAAACATCTCCCTATGGATTATCTCTTAATTCTGGGTGATGTGTCTATCAAATAAAATTACTATTGGAAAGAATTAATAGATAGTATAAACCTTACAATTTCATTGGACTCATTGAGTAGGAATAACTCTGGGAATAAGCGTGAAGGTTTAGAAATATAATACATATATTTTGCCACAGATTAAATACACAGACTGTACTTGCAGTAGGGAAAATAAGATTGTACAAATGCTATTTGACACTTGCATTGAGTACCTAATGTAGTCTTGACTAAAATATATGTGTAGATATTATAAATCAAAATATACAATATGTTCCAAACATTCATGTAGAATAAATAGTGCAAACGAAGCTGAAGATAGAATGAGTATACAAAATAGGAAGCTAATATATATATATATATATATAAGTATCCCATATCCATCTAACAAGCCTATTGTATGTGTAATCGAATTCTGATGATATAAAAAAAATTATGTTCATCCAGATGCCACCACAATCATAGCAGGAGTCTATTTTCTTTTCATAGCAACATGCTCTTTACTTATATACAAGTTAAGTATAAGAGAAGACCAGCATAATGACTAGTCTGGAATAAATCATTAATAAACATTGCTTCATTAAATGTAGACAGGAGAAGAATCATGTGACCCCCACATTTAAATTTATTACATATTCCAAATCAGACCAAAAAGAAAAAGCATACCCAACCTTACACAAGTATTGCGTTCTTGACTTCGAATAGTGAAAGGGCATAATGAAAATTGGAATTACTTATTAATCAACCACTAAAGGAAATTAGGATAGAACATTACACCATAACGATAAACCAAAATTTGGAACTACGGTCTTCATTGTTAGAACCTGGAATGATATCCCTGAGAATACTGCAAAATGAACCTGAGTACCTTTTGCGCGAGGGGATGTGCAGAATCCGAAGCTTTTGGATGCACCCACCCTAAAAGGCAATTGAGAAAGTTTCCCATTAGTATTTTTATCGAAGAGTAATAGAAATTATTATATGGAACATAAAACTAATACCGAAATAAATTAATTTATAAAAGAAACAAATGCAGGAAAGTTCGGATTGTACTTAACTCGGGCCTATGGTATAGGCAACCTTTCCTCTATGTATTGTTGAACACCATCCACGAACCCAAAGGGGTGGAAGGAAAAAGGGCCACCCGATTGGTACCCTCGCAGTAAAAAGGGCCCAACATTAGTGTTGGAAACCAAACTTTTAGTAAATAGTCGGAAAGAAAACAATCATACAGTAACCAAACAGTATAACAAAGTATGTACAGTTGACCATAGATTAATTTTACAAGTTCTTTCTTGTTTTTAATCAGACCCTATTGAAAAAAAAAAACTAAAACTAAACCATGATAGATATAAACAAGGTTCATACTGATACCACAACATAAAAAAATAAGGAAAACAAACACAATAAATTTAAGGAATATTTTTACCACTCTAGAAGGGAGAAATGCAATTAGTCATGCCAGGAATTTAGGATTCACGGGACCGACTATGTAATGAAGTGTTTGTCTCACGAATCCCTTAATTTGTTTTTTTTACGGTACCTTTGTTTGGACATGGCAAGTGTAGCAAAGATCGAACGTTACAGACATACATAGGCAATAAGACAATTATGACTTCTGAGGGTAAGGTCTCAACAGAGAGAAAACGAAAACTGGGAAACCAGAGAATCCTTTAAGTTGATTACAAACTTATCAATACATTCTCAGAGGCACGAAGACCATTCTCACACCAGTGGAAACCCATTTTTCAACTAGGTAGGGAACCATGTAAGCACAGGGCATTTTTCCTAGTCAAACCCTCATTTTCAATAGAAATCTTGACCGAAGTCACCAGAGGATTTTAGGGGTTCAACGATATAACTGGTGATGTTATATTTGAGCCATAAATTTCCAAGGAACTCGGGTAAGCAACGAGTAAAGCAAAAGAGTTTGCAGTATACGGGGTCCTAAAACAACAATGAAAAAACAAGATTGAAACCAAATAAACCCTAAGATGGCTATAGGATGAAGTATTGTTTCGAAAACGCTATACCAAATCTGCGGAAGATAACCAATCACGAAGGAATAATTTACCATGAGACTTGTCCTAAAGAAATAGAGGATTGATTAAATGATCAGAGAATTCTTACTGAGTTGGTGGTTGTAATCAGTGGGAGTGATCCGCAATGCCCTCTCCTACCAAAGAGAACCCAATTCTGGGAAGGTACTAATCATACTGTTGTGGGAACTGAGACACGGGGTTATCACTGCAACAAAGGGGAAAAACTACATGAAGCCAAGAAGACGAGTGAAGTAATAGATTTGGGAAAAATTCTTCGTAGGGTAAGCTTAATGGGTTAATGCAGTGTTGTACTTGCCCATGTGATCAAGGCAATGTGGCAAGCTTTAGATTGGGTACTTTAATGAAAATGTTGGCCCCAAGGATGCGATTTACAGATGCCACGAATGTCGTTGGCAGGGATTTTATGCCATGACAGTCGTATTCTCTCAACCCAAGACAACTGTAATGTCGTTTCGCTTTCAAACTCTAGTTGTGTGTTAGTTCCTTCGATCTAAGTTTAGTTAGGGTTCAATGCCTCAACTTGGACCTTTCAGCCTCATGTTAGGGGTTGGATCGAGGGCTACTTCTAGGGAGTATGATAAATAACTATGAACGAGTAACATGCTTCCATCCATCGGCTCAACTATGTTAAGTCTTAACTTTATCACACATACAGATATTAATTTGTCCTTTAAGTTCATGTCACCTACCTCGAGGGAATTGATTTATCACTTCAAAATTTAAGGTTGTTCATATGTTGATAACCTTCCCATAGTATGCCTTACGTGTGCGATCGGAAGCATGAATTATGGTGGTGTATATAAATATTACAAATGGTTTTGTTTAAGTCATAAGTAGAAACTATGGCAAGGATAGATATAAATATATATATTTTCAAATAGTCTTTTGTTTATGAATTTAAATATATCCCTCTCCTTTGAGATTAAGTTTTAGATAAAGTCCTCTAATCACCATTGATAAAGGATTTGGTAAGTGTAAATAGTGGAAATAAAGAAGTATGTAATCACCTTATAGTGTAGCAAGAAATGTCTGACACAGATTGGACGTGATAATTAAGTTTAATGTCCCTAAGGAAAAAAAACAAATTTGTGGTAAATTTAGGGAAACATTACATATGGTATTAGAGAAAAGTTTACAACACTGGGCCTTGAACAGGGCCACATTAATTTCTTCACATGTATATTTTATTTTGTTTTTATGCAAAACTAATAAACCTATATTGTTACAAACAAAAAAACTTTTCTGTTTTGTGTGAATTATGGAAGCTCAGGATGATGCAGAAATCATAATGGAAGGAAATCCAGAGCAGGGACCTCATGGAGATCCAAGACAGAATAGTGACAGAATCTCTCCTACGGAAGTACTAGAAACAATGAAGAATCTTATTGTTGAGCTGCAGGTTTTAAAAGAAGACAATGAGAAATTGAAGAAAGCATAGCAGGAATAGCAAGAAATAAATGAAGTCATGCTGTGAAGTATAGTGACCAAGAAAATCCCAAAGGAGGATAACCATGACGAGGAGGCCAGCAAAAGGGCCTCCACGAACTATGGGCAGGAAATAGAAAAAGGAGACAGTTTGTCTGAAGGAACACCTTCAGCTGAGGAAAAAACTATAACAGATACAAAAAGAAAACAAGTAGATCACCTTGAAGGAGAATTTAAAAAGATTAAACCAACTACCTTTGATGGAGAATCCAGGATAGAAGAAGAAACTGAGGCATGGTTGTTAGACATCAAAAAATACTTCCAGATCTACAACTATTCCAACAACATGAAGGTCAGAATGAGCATCTACAATCTGAAAGGGAAGGCCAACATTTGGTGGCAAGACCTGAAGTTGGCCAACGGCCTAAAGGAGAAATAGTTGGAATTATCTGACTTTAAGAAGTATTTCAAGAAACAATACCTTTCTGAAATCTATTATGAAAGGAAAATGAAAGAATTTTACGAATTACGACTTGGACAGATGACAATGGAGGACCTTATAAATAAATGTTTGGAACTACTAAGGTTTGTACAGTACATCCCGAAGGATAAGGTAAAAATCCAATGATTCTTAAGTTGTTTACCACAGTTCTACATGGAAAGAATTGAATTTGACAACCCCAAATCCTTGAGTGGAGTATTCAGGAAAGCATGAATGTGCTACGACCAGTATAAACAGCAGGTAGAGTTTCCCAAAGCCTAGAAGGATAAGAAATAAGATCAAATGAACAAGTGGAAGAAGGGATACCAGCCAACTCCTTATCGGAATGCACCAAAAATATTTTTGAGAAAATATCTTCACTTCAACCATCTGAATACACAAGGCAATGGTAAACCGATAAATCTGGGGACAAAGAAGTTTGGGGACATCCCCCGCGAACCATTAAAGTGATGGTATTGTGGAGAACCTCATCTAAGGAGGAACTTTCCACGTTTAATTTCAGCAAACAGAGTTGTTGTTCATAATTTGCAGGAAACCTCGATGATGGGTGACGTGGGCAGAAGCCTGCACCGCATAAATGCAACCATGGATGGTCGGCAAGATGACCACCAGTTCTCTGTGGTAGAAATCGAAGGTAAAATCAATAACACTAGGATCTATGTTTTAATTGACCCTGGAGCTATGTTAAGTTATATTATTCTTGATGTAGTAGAGTCAAATAATATTAAGAAATGGAAGCATGAAGAATCATGGTTGGTACAACTAGCAACAGGAACTAAAACGAAAGTAGTTGACTTTATTTCTGATTTTGAGTTCATCTTAGATGGTCAAAGTATAAGAACAAATCTGAACATCCTACCACTAGGATCTTATGATATGATTATCAGGATGGATTGGTTGGAACAACACAAAGTAGTACTAGATTGTTATACAAAGATACTTAACTATAAAGATGATTTTGGCACTACTAGAACAACCCAAGGTATAACAAAACTTGTATCAGTCATACAAGTTTTTACAATGTAACTCAAGAAATGTATGAGAAAGGGATGCTAAGTTTATTCCATACAAGTAACGAACCCATTAGAAAAAGATGATAAGTCAAAGTTAGAGGACTTTGCTGTCCTACGTAAATTTAGAGACATGTTTGTGGATGAGATATCAGAATTACACCCTAGAAGGGAAATAGACTTCTCCATAGAACTACTACCTCGTTCAGCCCCTATATCGAAAGCACCTTACCGAATGAGTCTACCGGAACTGATAGAATTAAAAATACAATTATAGAAATTGTTGGACAAAGAGTATATCAGACCGAGTGTTTCACCATGGGGGGCACCAGTCCTCTTGGTGAAAAAGAAAGACAATACTCTGAGACTTTGTATCGATTATATACAATTGAATAAAATGACTATTAAGAACAAGTACCCCTTACCTAGGACAAATGGCTTGTTTGATCAAGTTGGTGGGGCCAAGATCTTTTCGAAGTTGGATTTGCGATCTGGTTATCATCAAGTTAGGATAAGGGATGAAGATATAAGAAAAAAAACTTTTCAAACAAGATATAGACACTACGAATTCATAGTCATACCTTTCAGACTCACCAACGTGCCATCCATGTTTATGTGCCTAATGAATAGTATTTTCAGTCAATAATTAGACAAGTTCGTACTAGTATTCAACGATGATATTCTGGTCTATTCTAAAACAGAGGAAGAACATGCAGAACACTTAAGAATTCTTCTGTAAATGTTGAGGAAACACAAAGTGTATGCCAAGTTTGATAAGTGTCACTTTTATCAAAAGGAAATACAATATCTAGGACATGTAATTTCAGCAGAAGGCATTTCCATAGACCCTAAGAAAATAAAATCCATCATAGAATGGTCGATACCTAAGGATGTAGTGGATATCCGGTCATTCATGGGAATCATCAGATATTATCACAGATTTATAGAGGGGTTCTCCAAGATATCCTACCCTATCACGTCATTACAAAAGAAAGGGGCCAAGTTCAACTAGACACAGAAGTGTCAAGACAGTTTTAACAAGCTAAAGGACTTATTGACAACTGCACCTATATTGAAGGTAGCAGACCCAGATAAAGACTTCACCGTATGTGTTGATGCAAGTAAAGAAAGACTAGGTGGCATCCTAACTCAGGAAGGACATGTGATTTGTTACGAGTCCCGAAAATTAAAAGAACATGAGAAAAATTATGTCACTCATGACTTAGAATTGGCAGCGGTAATACACACCTTAAAAATGTGGTGACACTACATAATGGGCAAAAAATTTCTACTATTGACGGATAATAGTGGTATCAAATATTTGTTTAGCCAAACAGATCTTAATGCAAGGCAAGCAAGATGGCTAGCCTTTTGGAGCGAATTTGACTTTGAGGTCAGACATATCAAGGGTAAGGAAAATAAGGTAGCAGATGCTTTAAGCAGAAGAGTCCATGGGTTATTTGAGATAAATATTAGCACGACAGAAAGTGATCTGGAACAAAGAATAAGGATGGCAGGTATAAACGATGAAAATTACACTAAGATAATGGAAGAATTACAAAACAACACCGAAACTCAGATAAATCATATCTATGTATCGACAAGAAGGGACTAGTATGATTTAAAAACAGACTTTACATACCAGATTCAACAGAGTTAAAATTAATATTGTTTGACGAAGTGCATAAGAAACCATATTCTGGCCATCCAGGGTACCAGAGAATGATAATCGCACTTAGAAAACTATTTTGTTGGCCCAGTATGAAGGGAGAAACTACAGAATACTTGGCTAGGTGCCTATATTGTCAGCAGGTTAAGGCCGAGCACCAACATCCAACCAACCTATTACAGCCTTTACTAGTACCAGAATGGAAATGGGAGACCATATCGCTGGACTTTATAACAGGTTTGCCTAAAACTCAGAAATAGAATGATTCTATCATGGTTGTAATCGATAAACTCAGTAAGTCTGCACACTTTATTCCTATAAAGTCTACTTTTAAATCTATAAACATTGCTAAAATATTTATGAAAGAAATTTTTAGACTGGATGGAATTCCTAAAATGGTGATTTCAGATAGAGACGTAAAATTCACATCCTCTTTTTGGAAGGAATTGTTTGCAGGGCTAAATACTAATTTGAATTCCAGTGTGAGTTATCACCCACAAATGGATGGACAGACTGAAAGGACACACCAAATCGTAGAGGATATGCTCCATATGTACGTAAGAACAAAACCAAACAAGTGGGAAGACTATCTACACTTAGTAGGATTTTCATATAACGATGGGTACCAAACTTCGGCTACGTTAAGGCCTTTCGAGGTATTGTATGACAGGAAGTGTACGACTCCAATTATATGGGACAACCTAGCTGACAGACTCATGGTTGGAATAGAGATGCTCCAGGAAATGGAGAACATGGTAATGAAGGTACAATAGAACTTAAAAGAAGCACAGGACAGACAGAAGAGCTATGCAAACCAGAAAAGAAGACACTTGGAATTTCAAGTGGGAGACCATGTTTACTTGAAGGTATAAGCCCGAAAAAGTTTGTTGAAGTTAGGGAACTGTGCCAAGATGGCACTCAGGTTTTGTGGGCCCTTCAAGATTCTAGCTCGAATTGGACCTATAGCATACCAACTTGCACTTCCAACTAATTTAAGAATTCATAATGTATTTCATGTTTCTTTGTTGAAAAGGTATGTTCATGACCCTACTCATATGATTGATTGGAACTTGGTGCAGGTGGAACCCAAATACGAGTTCCAAGTGGAACCCCTACGTATTCTAGACCAGAGAGAAATAACACTTCGAAACAGAGCCGTCGCTCAGGTAAAGGTGCAATGGAAGCACTTTAGTCCTGAGGAGGCCACTTGTGAGTTGGAGGGAGATTTGCAGAAATCTCATCGAATCCTGTTCCAAGAAAGGAACAAACACTGAGGAAAGTTTTTTATTGAAGGGCGAAAGGATGTGACATCCCCAAAAATAAATTATTTTTTTAATTCGATAAATTGTTAAGAAAAGTATTATGTTTTTGGTAAATTCAAATTTGGGAAATTTTTTCTATTTTTGGCAATTCTGAATTTCGAATGTGGTAAATTGTAATTAATTATTATGATTGCTGGGAAGAAATCTGATTTGACCCAACTATCTATTTGACTATGACACTTGCATGAAAACAAAATATTTTATATTTATTGCAGGAGGACAAATGGAACAACCATGTTAAAATCAGTTGACCATGACTCCATGAGTGGGGAACATGTTGGAACTACCTCAGGGATGATTGTTACAAGTGGCAAATGAGAGATTTGGCCATTGGCAACCCCTGAAAATCAGGGATTTAGAAAGCTGCGAAAATTTCCAAGGAGGGAAAAAGGCCTAGGCAAAAACAAATATGGTTTTAAATAGCATATGTGAGGAGGCAGGACATTGCCAGGTATGCGGGGAAAGGAATTACCTCTTGTTGTTATGAACACTACTGGATGAGTGCGAGGCAAGGGGAAGATTTCTGAAGTTGAACGACATTGCTGAGGAGGAGTTCTGAGTTATCCCTCATGGATTCATGGTCAGGATAGGGGGTGAACAGGACAACTGATTTTGGTTGTCATGTTCTATGGTTGGGAGGAACGTGGTTGTTCCCTTTGTCTTCCCGTGAACTATTTTAGATATGTCTACTTTCTCCTTCTTTCTTTGCATGTCATGATGAATTATTGACTGAACCACCAGGTCAGTGTCTCATATGTGTATCTGGTTATTTTGTTTTTGAATATAGGATTGTGTAGATGCTATTTTGGTTGTAATTATGGGATTTAAAACTTTTACATACCTATGCATATGAGCATCTCCCTGTGTATTAGCTCCTAATTCTGGGTGATGTGTCTATCGAATAAAATTACTATTGGAAAGAAGTAATAGATAGTATAAACCTTACAATTTCATTGGACTCATTGAGTAGGAATAACTCTGGGAGTAAGCGTGAAAGTTTAGAATTATAATACATATATTTTTCCATGAATTAAATACATGGACTGTACTTGCAGTAGGTAAAATTAGATTGTACAAACGTTATTTGACACTTGCATTGAGTACCTATTGTAGTCTTGACTAAAATTTATGTGTAGATATTATAAATAAAAATATATAATATGTTCCAAACATTCATGCAGAATAAACTTTGCAAACGAAGTTGAAGATAGAATGAGTATACAAAATAGG
>JASDQU010100152.1:261847-280313 GCA_032191745.1 Picea mariana | reverse complement strand
ATAGAAGGACTGGATTTTGATGAAACATTTGCACCCGTAGCAAGATTAGAAGCTATCAGAATGTTTCTTGCCTATGCTTGTCATAAAAGGCTTAAAGTCTACCAAATGGATGTCAAGTCAGCCTTTCTAAATGGAGATTTAAGTGAAGAAGCCTATACAGAACAACTAGAGGGTTTCAAATTGTTTGATAACCCTCACATAGTATGCAAGCTGAAGAAAGCCTTATATGGTTTAAACCAAGCCCCTCGAGCCTGGTATCACAGACTGGATACGTATCTCAAAGACAAAGGGTTCAAGAGAGGAAAAACTGACATCAATCTGTATATTAAAACAAAGGATAATGATTTTCTCATCATATTGGTCTATGTAGATGACATCATCTTTGGATGTAATAAGGATTCATTGGTACAATAGTTTGCTTCTGCCATGGAGTCTGAACTTGAAATGTCTATGATAGGAGAACTGTCATTTTTTCTTGGTCTGCAAATTACTCAGAGGTCTGAAGGGATGTTCATTTCTCAAGAAACATATCTAAGAGAAATGTTGAAAAGGTTTCAAATGGAATATTCTAAACCTATGGTAACTGGATGTAAATTAAGCAAGGATGATGATTCACCTGATGTTGATCAAAGGTCATATCGATCAATGATAGGCAACCTGTTGTACAGTACAACATCTCGCCTAGACATAATGCATGTTGTAGGAATGGTAGGAAGATAGCAGGCTGCACCTTAACAGAGTCATTTGCAAGCTGTCAAAATGATATTCAGGTATTTGAAAGAAACAATGACCTATGGTCTGTGGTATCCCCTAAATCAAAATATTCAGCTGACTGCTTATTCAGATGCAGATTGGGCAAACTATGTTGATGAGAGAAAAAGCACCAGTGGAGGAGCATTCTTCCTGGGTGACTCCTTAGTAGCATGGCTTAGTAAAAAGCAAGGTTCCATTTCTTTATCAATCACAGAGGAAGAGTACATTGCTGCTACTACCTGTTGCACTAAGCTATTATGGATGATTCAAACACTTGCAAACTTGGAGGTAAAATACACTACACCGATCCCAATTCATTGTGATAACACTAGTGCCATCAGTGTGTCTAAAAATCTTGTATTCCACTCCAAGACCAAGCATATTCCCATAAAATATCATTTTCTGAGAGAGCAGGTCTCCAATCAGATTGTTCAGGTCCATTACATTCCAACCACAAAACAACTTGCAGACATTTTTACTAAACCTCTACCCAAGACACCATTTGAATATCTCAGACAGAAGTTGGGTGTTATCCCGTCTCACATGTAACAAAGTCCATCCTGCCAGGGGGAGTCTTGTATTGATTGCATATCTGATACCTCATAAAATTACTRCAATAGCTCAGGGGGAGCGTGTTTTCTTTGACATTGATGTCAAAAGGGGATAAAAGGAGTTGTTCGGATCAGATGCTATAGTTGGAGGTCCAAACAAATTAGCGCAGCTGTTCARGGTTGCCATCAATGCCAAAGGGGGAGATTGTTGGAAGGTTTACAATTGGGAGTAAKATTGTCATTGATGGAAAGAACAATGATGGAAAAGATCAGCATGATCAACAACACAGTGATAATGGAAGAGTAAACTCCATTTTAGAATTTCGGATACCAGAAGTTGAAGTGTCGAAACACTTCACCACCGAAGTGGCGAAATCACGAAGTGGGGAAATCRCTAAGTGGAGTTGAAGCATCGAAACACTTCACCAGAGAAGTGGTGAAATGAAAAATGGAAAAATGATCCTAGCCGTTGGATCAAGGTGTGATCTGGGCCATTAGATCCAGGAGGTGAATATGGCAGACCACGTCAGAAAGGACAGTCGTGGACCATTGGATCAAGAGGATGCGTGGAAAAATATCAAAGCTAGTCAAAGACTCCATTTTGGAGTTTCACGAATCAAGACTTGGAGTGACGAGAATATACATCTAAGGATCATCGAGATGTGAGATCATGAAAATATCAGAACCATCAGATCACCAAGAACGAGGACTGTTGATCTGAGATCTATCTTAGAGTCTTGCCTATCGCGACTTGGAGTGACGAGAATCTCCATCTAAGGATCAACGATATGCAAGATCGTGAAAAGATCAGGACCATCAGATCACCAAGAACGAGGACCATTGATCTGAGCTCCATCTCGGAGTGTCACCTATCACGACTTGGAGTGACGAGAATCTCCATATAAGGAATAGCGAGATGCGAGATCGCGAAAAGATCAGGACCGTCGGATCACCAAGAATGTGGACTGTTGATATGAGCTCCATCTCAAAGATTTACCTATCGCGACTTGGAGTGAAGAGAACCTCCATCTTAGGAACAACAATATGTGAAATCGTGATTTAATCACAGCTGTCAGATCAAGGTGTGATCTGGACTGTTGATCTGACTCCATTTTGGAGTTTCGTGAATCGCGACTTAGAGAAGCAAGAAACATAACCACAAGAATGTTGAAATCACGATATGCGAAATCGCGATATGATCTGAGCTGTTGAATCAAGATCAGATCTAAACCATCGAATCATAGGACAAGTGGAAAGTGATTAGAATTTTGCTGACTTGGAGTCAACGAAGCATGGTGTGGAAACTCATGAAATATGAAGCGCCTTTTGGCATAGCCTATGGTCACTGTCAGTGGTCACGAGAAGAGAAGGAGTCAGTTCAGATAAGATCCATTTTGGGGTTTCGGGGATCACGACTTGGAGAGTCGAGATGCCTCATCTCCAGATTCACAAAATACGAAATCGTGAAAGCGGTTTATGCATAAGCACGTAGTCATAGCCATTGGGCACATCGATGGAATATGGAGGAAGAAGCTAGAGGTGCTAAGCTTCACCACAGGGATCCCAAAATTCTGAATTACGAAATGGTGAAACAAGCACAAGATTCTTTATTCTTAATCCAACGGTTCAAGTGAAGTTGAACAAGATCGAAGGGCTACTTTTTCACTTCTCATTGTAACAGCTAAAACAAATGATGATCTCTGCCAGAGGACTCGAAGAGGACTGAGTGTGATCGCCAAAGAAGATGAAGAGTCTCAAGGCATCTTCTAGTGTATTGAGGATTATTGATACATGTGATTGACAGATGGAAGAGTATTGAAGCATGTAACTAGAACAGAGAAGGTGAGCTCGACTGACACAGAGAAGACGAAGATTCTCAATTGCCAGAGAGGTTGAGGAATCTCAGCATAACATACAGTGATGTTGAACGAGTGGAAAAACGGCCAGAGAAGCTGAAGAGTCACGATGATGATCAGACAGAGCGCTCGAGTTGTGGAGGAAATTTGTGCGGTGTGAGCATGCAGAGGAATGGCTAATATTCCGTGCACAAGTTGCATAGAAGGGAGTAGTACATGGTACAGAGAAGAGATGTGGTTGTTTTTGTTATTGGGGTTGTTTTGGTTGTTGTTGTTAAAGGTGATTCATGTGTGAAGAAGGAGGAGAGTGCAGCAGCTGAATTGAACAGAAGAGGATGTGTGCAGGAAGACAGTGAGGCGAACAGAGAAACGAAATGTAGCAGAACAATGATGAGTTTGGTAAGCCATTGTTGAACATTATATCACTGTAATAAGTTTCAGTAGCAAAGATTTATAAAACAGGGTTGTTGGGAGGTGCTAGGGAGGATTGGTGTCCTCAGAGGTTCAAGTGGGTGCTTGAACACAGGGAGTTGGTGCTTCCTTCTAGTTGGTGCTAGAGAAACTAGGGAGTTGGTGCTTCCTTCTAGTTGGTGCTAGAGAAACCAGGGAGTTGGTGCTTCCTTCTAGTGGGTGCTAGNCTCTCAGCAAGTTGCAGCTTGCAAAACAGAGGTTGTAGCCTCACAATGAGTTGGTGCTCATATGTATGATAATGTAAAGAATGTAAATAATACTTATCATATAAAGTATAAGAGGTTTTTACCCAGTATGGGTTTCCTTGGGAAATATTTGTCTTTGTGTTTCTCATTTATGTGACTGATGTTGAATGTGCCATTGTTTATTTCCCTGCATTATTGTGATCATCATTGTGTACCTTGTAATGATTTTAAAAGAAGCATAATTGTTTAAGCAAGGTAACAACTGATTCCCCCCCCCCCCCCTCTTAGTTGTCCAACATAGGTACCCTGGTTTAGATAACAATTGGAGAACACACAATCTTTATGGAGGATTACCTCCCTGGGGGAATCTGACTGACTGGTTGTTAAGCCCACGAGGGCCCTTATGACTAATTATGATACCTCCGATATTTTGTAGGGAGTCTCATGCCCCTCTTGGGTGAGGAATACCTACTTTAGGGAGGGAAGCCCCTTTCAACCACTTTATCTTGTTTGTGTGCATATTGGTCTTTTTCTTATTTTGGTGTGGTCTTTGATTATTGGTTGGCCTTAGGATTTGTTTTTATTTCTCGAGTCTTGAGTCATCATGGAGTCAGACTAGCTTCCCCGCAAGTCTCATTATTTGTTACGATTACCATCACATATTGAGTATTTTCCTTCTAAAGGTGTAAAGTTATCAAACGTGGTACACACACCTCCAACTACCAGACTTGTGATCATACAAGGATGAGTACTAAGTTGAGTCAGAAAGATATTGGGAGTCCTTTGCCCCCCGTACCCACTATAGTTAATGGTACTCCTTCGACACATTCAACTACAATGGTTGTAGTGTCAAAAGTTCCCATCATCACTCCTGTCCGACCTCTAGTGAATACTCAACCTATAGCCACGAACCCTTTTCGGTCCTTTTTTCACTCACCAGGCTACAATATTCAGTCCATCCTGTTAGCACTCTGTAATTTCTCAGGCTGGAGAAGAAATGAGTAGAGGTAACTACAAAACCACTTGGAGTCAAGGACCTAGCCATCTAAGACTCAGAGAGGGATCTCTCTATCAGATCTAGATTTGTTTGAGTATGGATCTTAGGCTAGTTATGATAAATTGGTATTTGGTTGTTGAAATGGTTTGGTTGGAGTAGGAGAAAAAGGCCATTGGGCAAGGGGGTCAAAGAGATCTAATTCAATCAAAGCATGGTCTACAGGGGAGATTACAGGTCAAGGTAGGCATTGTGTTGGATCCTTTAAGGTTTGTTAAATGGTCAAGAATAAAAAAGGATGGAATCAGATCATAACAGGGAAGTTAAGAATCCTAGGAATGACCTTCAGGCATAAAACATTGATATTGCTTTAAATTGGGAGCATGGAGTTTTTAAACAAATCATGAGCTTGACTCTCTTTAAAAAAATAGATAAACAAAAACATATGAAAAACATAGAAAACATAATTACAGTGAGAAAAACTTCACCAGCATAATGACACAGGAATCTTGTAACTGTAATATTGTTTTGATAGACTATGGCTCTGTGAGCTGATTACAACAATGAACACTTCTTTTCAGTCAAGTCCAACTCCTTACTCTATTACAAGAATAGATATAAATAAGAAATACAATCCTTAGGCTCAGGAGATCGAATTTGATCATCCTAGCCGAAAATAGCAAGAAAATCCCAAAAATATCTGAACTGAAATCTGGGCTGAATCTGCTGAGAATAGGGGTACACTCAGACATTCGTTTCTCCTCAATGGTGACACCTGTGTATAAAATGAAGGATTTTATTGTATATGAGAATGTGCCGGAAAAAAAACTCTTTTGGTTTTTCCAAATTCATCTCTAGCTCGCCTAAACAGCTCTCGCAAAATCATGACTGAAACAGGAGAAAACGGAAGCCTGAAAAATAGGGCTCAAATATGGCTTTGATTCTCCCTGATACTAAAACCTGTGTAAATTATGGGAGAGGTTTTTTTTATTCATCCTGTTAGCATCGTAAGTCACCCCTGGATTGCAGCAGAAGCAAAGCCCACCGCCCATCATTTTATGTCACGATTTGTTTAATGGGGTGATCAAATGGAGATTAACTCAAGACAATGTGGCTCTATCTCAGGAACTAGGTCGGGCATGTATGGGCAAACAAGGTCTTAGATGAACTTCAGACAGTAAGTTGTAGTAAGGGTGAGTAGGGGTAAGGATTGTATCAGAGAGATGCTAAGGTCTGAAGTAAACATCAGGTTCCTAACAGACTATGGAGGAAGACATCTAAACGCAATATCTTCTTATGCTCAAACACAGAAAACCAGAGAAAACAATAATGCCACAATAAATCCTTTATCACAACATAATTTCCATAATTCATGCGAATCAGTCAGTCATGAACTCTCTTAGCATAAGATGAAAACCAGATGGAGTGAAGAGACTGTCTGTCATTAAACAAGAAATCTTACATGCCAATGCATAACCAGAGTACTAGATTTTGTGCTAAAACTTTACAATCGGGAGCTCAGCTCTACCATCTATGCTTACAAAATACAAAAGACTGAGTTTATATACTCAGGAAAATTCACCTCACAAAGGCATGCTCAGTCACTCAAGGCTTGATGTCCCTTCAGTCAAACTCGTACTGAGATCTTTCTTTAAATGCAACCTTAACTACGCATGGCCCCTGTAAGGAGGGTAGCTAGGCCATGAAGTGCTCGACTAGTGTGCGCAGACTTCTCTGTCAAGTCAATGACTTTGGCATAGCTTCATTGAAAGAATTGATACACAGGACCTCTGTGAGAAGGAGGCTTGCCAGACCCTCCATTCCCCTCATTTAATGAACGAAAGGAGGGTTCAACCACCCACTCTTGCCTTCATTTACTTCAATACTAGAAACAGTATTAAGATCGAGTCCGACGGTGCCTGGAGATCATGATGATCCCCTCTGCAACTGAAATCGACACCTTTGGCCTTCTTTATGCAGCTCCTTTCTCTCCCCAAGTGACCATGGGCTGTGATCATATGCTTTGGACGTTCGCGAATATGAAAGGGCTAATATTTGCTGATTGAAATTGTGATGAGCGATATGCCGAGTCGGCTCAATATGGCACCACGCATCCCTCTAGATCTGATAGCTCTTAACTCTCCCGGTGATACCGTGGGCCCTGATCCGGGCTTCTCCCGACACCTCGCGCATCAGAAAATAATGGAGTTTCTCTTTGTGTGTTGGATTTGCGATGGGCGAAGCGTCAAGATGGTTCTATTTGCTGTCAGGTGTCCCCTCTGGATGGACAGCTGAAAACACTTCATGATACCGCGGGCCCCACCTTCTACGCTTTCGACGCTATCGAGGTTCGGGGTTTTGCGATGTTGAACAACATGAAATTCTCACCCCACGAACCCCTGACCATCGAAATGTCGACGCGGCCAGATCTCATGACACGCATCCTTAGGATGAATGGACGAGGGGGCATATATTTACAAGGGAGATGCCCTTGTTTGCAGGCTCGCTTGATATGACCCAGGGCTGAGATCGTGGGCTCGGCACCAAGAGCGCTTTCGGTGTTTCGTTGATCGGTACTTCCAAGTGCAATGAGCTAAGGGCTCCCTGTTCCCTGAAACCCCGATCTGCGATATGCCGACAAGATGCCACCTATCCCAGTTAGATCAGGCAATTCGAACTTGCTGATTGAAATACGAGAGTTCTCCTTTGTGCTAAACCTTGGGCAATTTGGTAGCTCCGAAAACCCGGTGACCATCGATCTGCTTTGTAAAATAGATCTTGGATGTTGTCGACGTCAATTTTTCCCGCTCACTTGACCTGCTACTTTGCATTTCGTGTGCAATCTACAGCCCTGGTTGCTTCTATGCCAAATAAAAAAAATAATCGCTAACATGAGGCTCCATGGGGGATAGAGTCATCCCTACGATGCTCTAAGAACTCCTTCTGTAGCTTTAGTGCCTTGATATTGGGCTATGGAGTCACTTATTAGGCCGAAAACATGCAAAAATAAACTAAACAAAGAACTAAAGGACAATATTTACAAACAAGAGAGCCGTCTTAGGCTCAAATAAAACATTTCTTCAGAAAATGCCTATTCACTGGGCTGCTAAAAGCCTCTTCACCCTCCAGATCTTGCAACCCATACGTGTTGTTGGAGAAAATCTCAGAGATCTTGAAGGGGCCAATTCAGAGGGCATCAAACTTGTTGTGTTTGCTTTTATCCTTCCTGGGGGCGTCCCACTTGAGTACCAAATCCCCGATCTCGAACTCTTTCTTCCTGACCTTCTTGTCGAAAGCCTCCTTGATCTTTTCCTGGTGACTATGAGCTACGGTCCTCACCTGTTCTCTGATCTGTTTCACTTCTACTATCTGATGAATTCTTATGATCATATGATCTGTTTCTCCCTCATAGTCTTGAAAGAATTTCGCCACATGTAAGGTGAGTTGAGTAGGAAAAAAAACCTCTACTCCGTAGACTAGCTGAAAAGGCGAAGTGCCCAGAGATTTCTTCGTTGTCACATGATCAGCCCACAGAGCAAACTTCAATTTTGAATCCCAAGCCCTTTTCTTGTCTTCCAACAGCCTTTTGATGATCCTTATTAGGCTTTTGTTGGAGGATTCTGCTAAACCATTTCCCTGGGGATAGTAGGGGGTGGAGTGAATTAGTGAGATCTGGAACTGCCCACAGAACTTAATTATAAGCTTAGACTTGAAAGAAGCAGCATTATCGGTGATGATCCTGCTAGGACAGCCAAATCTGGCTATGATATCCTCCAGGAAGTTGATAATTACTTTGTGAGATGCACTTATGGTGGGGACAACTTCTATCCACTTGGTGAAATAATATGTTGCTATCAGAATCCATCTGTGTTGACCGCTTGAGGGAGGATGAATTTCGCCAATGAAGTCTAGCCCCCACTACTGAAAAGGTGTTGAAGATACTATAGGCTTCAATGGCAGCGGTTTGAGTTGTTTCTTTCTTGAGAACCTTTGACATTTGATGCAAGCTCTGATTCCTCTGCAGACATCAACGAATAAAGTGGGCCAGTAATATCCATCCATGAGGATATTATGAGCTGTGGTCTTCCAGAAATGATGCACCCCGCAAAGGCCTTCATGGAAATCAAACATAACTTTCTAGGCTTCTAGTGGGTTCAAACATCTCAGCAACATCCCCAAAGGATCTCTTTAGTACAAAACTTGCTCGATGAGACAATACCTGACTGCCTTGAGCTTTAGAGCTCTTGCCCTGCTTTTACCCATTCCATCTGGAGGCTTCAATTCCTACAGAAAGTACAGAATGTCACGATACCAGGCACAATCTGCCAGCGATAAGCCATCTTGAGAGCATTGGCTGGGCAGCTCATCTTGCTAAGTTCTTGAGTGAGTGTTGAGGAAATTAACTCCCAGGGCTTCAAAATTGGATTCATCCAGTAGCTTGGCTAGACCTTGCCCCTTAACCAACTTGGTGGGCTTTATTTCCAAGTCAAATTCCAGAATTTTTGCTATCCATTTGCCTCTTCTCCCATCTATGTCTGGCTATACGAGAATGTCCTTTACGGAAGTTGAAGGAATGTATGTTGTTACCTTCGAATGCAAGACGTAGATCCTAAAAGATTTAAGGGATTTCACTAAGGCATAGGCCTTCTTCTCCATGATATCATACCTGGTCTCTGCATCTCTTAATGCCTTGCTGAAGAAAGCGATGGGTTGCTCATGCCCCTTCTCATTTTTCTGTAACAAGACCGCTGCTACTGTATCAAAAGAAGCAAAGGACAAAATTAGGAATTCTTTGGAATAGTCAGGACTGATCAACACAGGTGTCTCAGTCAATGCCCTTTTTATTTGGTCAAAATATGCCCTGGGCTCGGCGGTCCATTTCACCTCGTTTCCCTTCCTGAGCATGGCTGTGATGTGTTTTACTAGCTCGACGAAATTTGAGACAAACCTCCTTAGAAAATTAATTTTCCCCAAAAAGGCCTGAACCTCTTTTTTAGACCTGGGAAGTGATGGGGTTTGAATTGCCTCCACCCTGCTGGGATCGATTCTCACTCCCTCTGCTGATACTATATGGCCCAACAACTTTCCTTCCTGCATAGCGAACAAAGATTTCATGGGGTTTAGGGACAGGCTGACCTCCGACATTTCATGAAAACTTTCCTCAAGTGACGGCGATGTTCCTTGTCTGAGCTGGAGAAGACTATGATGTCATCGAGATAGATCACCACGAACTGGTCCTTCTCCCTGATGAAGGCTATATCCATGGCTTGCTGAAATGTTGCTCCTGCATTCATTAGTCCAAATGGCATCTTGGCATACATGAATGTGCCCCAAGGAGTGGTGAAGGTTGTCTTCTCCCTGTCCTCAGGCATGACAGATATCTGATTATAGCCAGAAAACCCATCGATCATGGATATCCTGGATGCACCAGTTACCCTCTGCAGTATGTGTTCCATCTTAGGTAGGGGGTAATTGTCTTTCTTTGAGCTTCTGTTCAGATTCCTGAAGTCGACACAGAGCCTGATTTCTCCGCTTTTCTTCCTTACTGGGACCAAATTGGCCACCCACTTGGAATATCTCAAGGGGACAATGATTTGTGCATCCAACAACCTTTTTACTTCTTTCTCCATAATGGGCAGCAACATGGGATTTATCTGCCTTAGCTTCTTCCTGAATGGCCTAGCCTCTTCCTTCAATGGGATCTTATGCTTAATGACAGCTGTGTCATATGTCTTGAGGTCTTCGTATGTCCATGCAAACACATCGGTGAACTCTCTCAACAATTGCGTATATTCGGCCCTTTGTACTCTGGTTAAACTGTTCGACAATTTGGCGAACCTAGGCTCCTCCTGTGAACCAATGTTGCATTCAGTTGTATCAACATCTTCATCCGAAACCCTACCCTTTACTACCACATCATTCCCATCGAACAATCTTTCTAAAGGAATAAGTCCCCTCGGAATGTGATTGCTAGGTAGCTGAATAATCTGGTGGTTAGCAATTTTATTCAAAAACCCCTCAGGGTGAGGGTCACCTTCTATGTCAGGATCCTGATCAATGTGCAACGCAGAAAAATCATCAACAGATTGGAGAAATTTCTCGATTTCCAGATCATCTTCGAATACCTTCCAATGCTTGACATTGTCCGGTACAGAGGGCCTATATTTTATTTCAACATCGGAGCTGACCATAGGTGGCAAAAGAAATTTGAGCAAACTAGCTGAGACAGCTAAAGAATCGGCCACAGCATTTTCCTCCCTAGGATTAAAATAGATATTGAAGGCTGAGAAGAATTTGTCAATTAAGTCCCATGCTTCGTTCATGTAATTTCTGAGTCAGGGGTGCTTAGCCTGATAAGCGCCTCTGATCTGTTGGACCACCAACTCTGCATCTCCGAGCACTGCTATCTCCTGAATTCCCATTTCCCTTGCAGATCTCAATCCTAGAACAAGGGCTTCATACTCTGCCACATTGTTGGTGGCTTCAATTTCTAATTTGTATGACAGAGATACAGTTTCCTGAGCAGGTGACACAAAAAACACCCCAGCACCGGCACCTTCCTTGGAACAGGCTCCATCAAAAAACATTTTCCAAACGGGGGTGATGGAAGGAGGAAGTTCACGAGGAGAGGTGGGCTGCTTTCTAAGTTCAAGAGGAGGCTCGGGAGCATGGGTGAGTTGCAGTAAACTGGAACCTAGATCAGTGTCCAAGGCAGAGATGGGATGATTGGTAGGGTTGGCCTTGTCACTGATTATATATGCCAATTGGGCTTCCCTATATAGCCTTATATGCTCTCCTCTGAACACTAGGATAGTAGCATATGTGAGGTCCATCTGCAAGGTTCCCCCCAGTCTACCAAACTTGGGGGGAACATCGGCCACTACAATATCCATGACCACACTTTTCATGGGCAGTTGAAACAAGGTCACGACCAGGTCTTTGATAACTCCTAGACATTGAACTTTTCTGGAGTCAAAGGAGTAGAGGTCATGATAGGCTCGGGTGACTTGTAGTCCTAACTCTTCCATAACAGTTTTGGGCACGAGGTTGTGATAAGCCCCCGAATCCATCAAGCAATTGTGCAATACCTTGTCATGTATGTTCAAGGAAGTGTAGAAGGGAGGGGATGAGTCATTCCTATATTCTACCATAGGACCTAGGATAACTACAGGCTTTTCATCTTGCAAATTGATGAAGTCTGTGGGAGGGCTTGGGATTTCAAACTGTAAGAGCTCAGAGAAACATTTTTTGAACCCTTCATGTTTAATCAATTCAGTTAGGGGCACAGGGATTCGAATCTTTTGAATCTCATGCTCGAAATTAAAAGAAGATGTAAGCTTGGGAGTTTCTCTTATTTCGGGAACATGATTCTGGACAATGGGAGAGAGGGGTTGGGTTCTCTTACCTCTGTGACCATCTATTGCTTCATCGACAAGTTTCTCTGTTGTGGTGGACTGCTCAGGAACGTCAGGCACTTTAGTCTTTTTCTGTGACCTCAGATCATATCTACCTGGGCTGCCACTAGCCTTGTCTCCTTTGCTTAGTTCATTTAGCTGACTGTCCATGAGATATTCCTTGTAGGCTGATCGAGTGAGATGAGGGAAAGGGGGAGTGTCTCCGAAGCAATGGATTTTAGGGTCAAGCTCATCTGTTTCTCCTTCTTCCCCCTTGGCCACAAAATTGTTTTGAAAAGGGGCCTGAATTTTCTGGTCTTCTCTGTCTCTTCCCTTCTCTTTCTGCACATTCGTGGGAGTAAAATTGTTTGGCCTCCTAAAACCTCTCTTGTTTTTGGCGTTCAGAGGGACCTTATATGCTTTCCTCCCCTCGAACTTCATTCTCTCCATCTCTGCAGACAGAGACTTCACTATCTTGGTCAGTTCATTCATTTGAGGGTGAGGCACCAATGATCCAAAAGTTGAGACTTATGACCTTCCCTTTCTTCTATCTGCGTTGGCCTTGTTCCTCAGTCTATCAGCTGCTAACACATTGGATTCCACTTCTATGGCCACATCTTGCATTTGAGCCAAGGAGGTGGCTCTCCTTTCTCTCAATAGAAGACAGAAATCGGGGTCGAAAGCACCAGCATAGGAAATTTGGGCAGAGGCTTCTGAGGGCTTTATCTCCGCAGGAATCTTATTATACATCTTATTAAATATTTCGAAGAAGTCAGAGACAGACTCTCCTTCCATTTTCTTCAAAGACACGAATTTTGTCATGTAATACATGAAATCCTTCCTATCTCCCCACTGCCTCAGGAAAGCACTATCTAGAGCTTCAATCCCAGCAATAGACCCTGGAGCCAATCCTCTAAACCACTTCCTCACCTCACCATCCAGGATCTGGATGAAGACTCTCATCCAGACATATTCATTTTCAATGTTGAGGTTGTCTGCATAACTGTAGAAAGCAGCCAGGTACTCTTTGGCAGTCATGTCTCCCTCCCCAGTGAACTTGGGCATGTATTTCATGTAATCCCCAGCAGGAAGAGGATTCATAGGATGGGGTAGGACTAAAGGAGAATATCTAGCAGCAACTATGGCGTCCATTCTATTCAAGGGGGGATTAGCACCAACCATAGGAATATTGGTTGGAGGAGAGCTGGGAGGAGAAGGAGTTTGCGAAGGGGCTACTGGGGATGTGTCCCAAAGTGGAGTGGGAAACAAGAGGGGGTCTAAGGAGAAGGGTAATGAGCTCAAGTCAGTAGGTGTTTTTCTTTGTGCAGGAGTGGGGAAATCTTTTATGGTCCCAGGTCTACGCCAAGGTATAGTTTCAGGGGAGAGGGAAGTGACAAGGTCTTGTCCCTCCGGTCTCAGACCAGGAGAGGAAAAATCAACAGGAACACTCCTGAAATTTAGGAAATGGCAAACTTCAGAAACAGGTCTGTCATGAAACTGAGGAGGAGAAGAAGGAGTTCCCAAAAAAGGATATGATAGGCTACCTGTTTCAGTGGTGGACGCTTCTTCTTCAGAGGCCTTTCCCTTTCTAAGCATTTCTTCTGGATCTGCTTCAGGCGTAGCTAGAGGCAACTATGGATGAGACCGCGTATGCCTGCCTCAAAAACCACAATTAATAGAGAAGGTTCTCCCCAGCGGAGTCGTCACAATGGATTCGCCAGGTGCACAACAACAATCTTGATAATTCTGATATCTGATGCACCTTTAGAATCAGTTAATCGTTGTCGTTCAATCCCGGGGAAAATATTCAACTTCGTCCCTGGCAGCGGTGCCAGAAATGTTAGCGTCGGAAGTCACCCCTGGATTGCAGCAGGAGCAGAGCCCAACTCCCATTATTTTATGTCACGATTTGTTTAATGGGATGATCAAATGGAGGTTAACTCAAGATGATGCGGCTCTATCTCAGGAACTAGGCCGGGCATGTATGGGCAAACAAGGTGTTAGATGAACTTCAAACAATAAGTTGTAGTAAGGGTGAGTATGGGGGAGGCTTGTATCAGAGAGATTCTAAGGTCTGAAGTAAACATCAGGTTCCTAACAGACTATGGAGGAAGACATCTAAACGCAAGATCTTCTTACGCTCAAACACAGAAAACCAGAGAAAAAAATAGTGCCACAATAAATCCTTTATCACAACATAATTGCCATAATTCGTGCGAATCAGTCGGTCACAAAATCTCTTAGCATAAGATGAAAACCAGATGGAGTGAAGAGACTATCTGTCATTAAACAAGAAATCTTACATGCCAATGCATAACCAGAGAACTAGAGTTTGTGCTAAAACTTTACAATCGGGAGCTCATCTCTACCATCGATGCTTACAAAATACAAAAGACTGAGTTTATATAATAAGGAAAATTCACCTCATAGAGGCGTGCTCAGTCACTCAAGGCTTGATGTCCCTTCAGTCAAACTCGTACTGAGATCTTTATTTAAATGCCACCTTAACTACGTATGGACCCTGTAAGGAGGGTAGCTGGGCCATGAAGTGCTCGGCTAGCATGCACAGACTTCTCTGTCAAGTTGAGGACTTTGGCACGGCTTCGTTGAGAGAATTGATACACAGGACCTCTGTGAGCAGGAGACTCACCAGACCCTCCATTCCCCTCATTTAATGAATGAAAGGAGGGTTCAACCACCCGCTCTTGCCTTCATTTACTTCAATACTAGAAACAGTATTAAGATCAGGTCCGATGGCACCTGGAGATCATGATGATCCCCTCTGCAACTGAACTTGACACCTTTGGCCTTCTTTATGCAGCTCCTTTCTCTCCCCAAGTGACCATGGGCTGTGATCATATGCTTTCAGTGTTCACGAATATGAAAGGGCTAATCTTTGCTGATTGAAATCGCGATGAGCGATATGCCGAGTCGGCTCAATATGGCACCACACGTCCCTCTAGATCTGATGGCTCTTAACTCTCCCGGTGATACCGTGGGCCCTGATCCGGGCTTCTCCCGACACCTCGCGCATCAAAAAATACTGGAGCTTCTCTTTGCGTGTTGGAGTCGCGATGGGAGAAGCACCGAGATGGTTCTATTTGCTGTCAGGTGTCCCCTCTGGATGGACGGATGATAACACTTTGTGCTACTACGGGCCCCACCTTCTACGCTTTCGGTGCTATAGGGGTTCGGGATTTCACGATGTTGAACAACATGAAATTCTTGCCCCACAAACTCCCGACCGCCGAAACACCGACGTGGCCAGATCTAGTGACACACGTCCTTAGGATGAATGGACGAGGGGGCATATATTTACAAGGGAGCTGCCCTTGTTTGCAGGATCTCTTGATATGACCCAGGGCTGAGACCGTGGGCTCGACGCCAAGAGAACTTTCGACGTTTCGTTGATCGATACTTCCAAGTGCAATGAGCTAAGGGCTCCCTGTTCCCCAAAACCCCGATCCGCGATATGCCGACAAGATGCCACTTGTCCCAGTTAGATCGGACGATTCGAACCTACTGATTGAAATATGAGAGTTGTCCTTTGCGTTAAACCTTGGGCAATTCGGTAGCTCTGAAAACCCGATGACCGTCGATCTTCTTTGTAAAATAGATATTGGATGTTGCCGACGTCATTTTTCCCACTCACTTGACCTGCTACTTGGCATTTCATGTGCAATCTACTGCCCTGGGTGCTTCTACGCCAAATGACAAAAATAATCACTAACACATCCCATTATGAACCAAAACCTCTCTCTAATTTTGAAAATTCATTTCCATTTTCTCGAAATCCTTCTCGGAAGTCGACTGGTCAAAACTAGAAAAAATGGTTTTATGAATTTGGGGGGCGGTTTTGCAGGGGGAAGGTGGTTTTCAGACCCCCCCCCGCCCCAAGGGTGGTAAGTGGTAACGAGAGGGGGGTTCCGATTTCACCATGTGGTGATAGGTGTCCCTCCCAATACCACTTAATCGGACCCCCTTTGTGTTGATGTAACGTGAGGGGGGGGAGGGGGTCCGAGTTGTACCACAAATGCATGAGGGTAGTAAAAGATATTTTTAATTTTTGTTAATTCGTTTGGTTTTTTTTTTTTTAATATTTTTTTTTTATTTTGTGTTTTTTATTATTTGTTTTTTGTTTTGATTATTTTTTATATGTTTTATTTAATATATGTTTTTTTATTATTGGTTTATATGTTTTATTTAATATATGTTTTTTGTTACAGTGTATTTTGTTTTTATTTATGATTTATTTTGTTTTAATTTATGTTTATTATATTTTTGTTTGTTTTTTAATTTTTGATTAATGTTTGATTAATAAAACACTAACCTAATTACAAACTTAAACGACTAACTTGATTACTTAATTATTAATTAATTAATTATTAAGAGGTCTAACATAGCTTTATAAATCTAACTATACCAAATTTAATTACTAACATTATTAACCTATTGTATTTTTTCCTAAGCTTGTTTATTCATGTAGGGATAAAATTGGCGAAGGGGTGAAGAAGTGAAAGGTGAGGGACTAAAGGACGCAGTTGTGGATGAAGGATGTAGCAGGGTGATGAAGGATTAGGTGAAATGGATGGAGGGGGAAATGGAATCAACCGAGCTCAACAAGCCAGATGTCTTCATCACGGGAGCAACGCCAAATAAGTAGTGGAAGAATCAAGTTACCTATGATTATAGGACCCCAACATAGGCTCCACCTGGGGATAGCATCTCTTAAGGAGGTGTCAAGAATCTCATATCTTCGAATTCGTAAATCAGTGCCTTATCCATTGGAATGATCCCACAACCTGTATCTTGATCTGTCCTGCAACTCAGTGGCTGGAAACCAGCTGATTATTCATTCTGACTTTGACTGAGTTTTTGAAATAAAACGAAAATAAAATAGACCACATGCTTTCCCAACAAGATTATTTGCATACTATAAATATGATAATTAAAAGATGTTGATCTGACGATCTTATTTATGTACATACATCCTATTCTAACATTAGAATGCATGACCTCAATCAATATGAAATATCCAATATAACCAATCAAATATTGGATTTGATACCTTGGCCCTTTCACTGTTTTTCACCCAACTTAGAAACAAAACTGTTAATGATATGTAGTGGATATTTCCATCTTGATCTTCATCCCAAGGAGCTTGATAAACCTGATAGACAACATAAATACTAGGAATGAATTATGGCTCTATGATGAACAATTTATCCATATAATTAGTCATTGGATCAAGATAGACTTGACCCATTACTGGATATTCTGACTCAGTCAATTCAACCTCATGACCAGGTGCCACACATGTGTTCTCTATGTCTTCAAGTGACTCGGAACATGCTTGTATTTGATTTGATGAATTTTGTACTAATACTTATATTAAACAAGACAATGGAGCTGGATGTCTAATCATATCCATATCATAACAACTCTTGAAATCATTATGAGTAAATGGAAACTGACTTTGAAAACACAAATCATTCAACATATCAGCTATTGGGTCATATAATGCTTTATATGGTTGTGGTATTGGCTCTATTGGTACCTCATGGTTTACAGTGTTATTCTCAACCGGAATATGACTAAGATTCCTTCTCACAATATGAAATGAACTAAAGCATAAGGGTAGGGAATCAAACTAGATCAACTCATCACCTATCCCAGGCTCTGTGATTTCATCTGAGGTTTGACCTTCAAAAAGACTCAAGGGTTGCACCTCTGGATCAACTTTTGTATCATCCCTGTTTTCCTCAACTGATGCATTAGAACATCCATCATCCTTTCTATTTACAATTTTCTTGCAATGTTCTCTCATGAGTGAGGCAAAACACTAGGGCAGACATTTTGCATTCACTAGAAAATTTTATGCATTTTCCTCTTTGCAATCTTGCTTAGTATGCATAGTTTTATTTACCCTTTTGTATTGTGATAATTGGGCTTCTTCTTCCCACAAAGATACTGTTGGTTTCTCTGGACAATCAACCTCAATCTCATCCATATAATTCTCTTTCTGATGATCATGCTTGGGTAAATCATCCATGAATGGAAAGTCATCAAACATACACATCATATCATCTAATGGTCTTCTACAAGCTGAGTTGGAGTTTCATCTTTGACTATGTTGTGAATTGACTACATGAAACAATCATTATCTAATCCATGATACCAAGGATGAGCTGTAAAATATTCGGGGACATTGATCCTTGTCGTTTTTGGAACTAATGGAACATGAGATCTTTGAACATCAAGT
>JASDQU010100152.1:205513-261797 GCA_032191745.1 Picea mariana | reverse complement strand
ATGATCATGCTTGGGTAAATCATCCATGAATGGAAAGTCATCAAACATACACATCATATCAGCTAATGGTCTTCTACAAGCTGAGTTGGAGTTTCATCTTTGACTATGTTGTGAATTGACTACATGAAACAATCATTATCTAATCCATGATACCAAGGATGAGCTGTAAAATATTTGGGGACATTGATCCTTGTCGTTTTTGGAACTAATGGAACATGAGATCTTTGAACATCAAGTTCCTTTTTCCTGCTAATATTCTGCATCATTTCGTTGACTGTGTTTGTCAAAATATATAATTTTATTTTTGAAGATATCATATGTTCCTTTTCTATTATGTCTTTCATCAATGCTTTCAATTTTTCCTTTTTGTTTAGTAGGTTAGCTTCCACATCAACTGCAACATTTTTCATTTCTTCAAGGGTTGCAGTGTTCCTTTCTCTTAATTGGACTCCCATCTCTGGATCGAAAGCATCGGGGTAATGCAAGTGAGCTAATCCTGGGGGTGGTCTTATATCAATAGGCATTGCATGATATACCTTATTGAACCTTGCTGAAAACTATTGTACTGTTTCCCCTGGCTGTCTTTTCAAATGGTCGTACTCTTCTAGGATGAGAAATACATTTCTCATGATCACCCATTGATCTAGGAAAACTTGCATGAATTGATGGAAATTGCTAATGCTTGCAGCTGGAAGATTCTTAAACCAAACTTTAAGTTTACCTAGCAATAATAGGGAAAAAATCCTGATATAGACATCATCTTCTTCCACCTTAATCAAATCAAGAAAATCCTCAAGATTTTGAATATGTTTTTCAGTAGTGATCTTTGCATTTTCTCCATCAAACCTGGGCATATTATTTCTATAATTTGCAAGGAGGTCATTGAGAATAGAAGGTAAAACCAAAGGCTTGTATCTGTCTGGGAATTTTACAGGTATAGGAGGTAAAACAAGGGGCTTATAACTCACTGGAATTTCAACAATAATAGGAGATAAAGCACGAGGTTTGTGTCTAACTCAGCTTTCTACAAGGGTATCTTGGATGTGCACTGGTGTATGAGTATGTACATGATCTGGAATTTGGGGCTTAGTCTCTTGAGGTTCATCAATTTGCAAATGATCAATGTAAACTTCAACAATGTACTCTTAACCAAGATTAGAATAAGATAGAAAATAATTACAAATGAAACCAAAAATGTCTTGAATACAATTTGATCTTGAATACCTTATCTTTCCAGATTGCTTGGTCATATTTCAGGTTCTTCCTCCAGTGGAGTCTTCAAATTGGAACTGATCTGGAGATTGGAATCATCAGGTGAATGATATCAGCCTTTTTGTGTCTAATCATTGTCCACCATCAGTAATCATATCAAGAACTTGAAGTGCACTACTGGAGAAAGTTCCTCAATATGGTTGCCATTATGTTAGCACTCTGTAATTTCTGAAGCTGAAGAAGAAATGAGCAGAGGTAACTACAAAACCACTTGGATTCAAGGACCTAGACATCCAAGACTCAGAGAGGGATCTCTCTATCATATTTATATTTGTTTGAGTATGGATCTTATGTTAGTTATGATATATTGGTATTTGGTTGTTTAAATAGTTTTGTTGGAGCAGGAGAAAAAGGCCAGTGGGCAATGGGGTCAAAGAGATCTAATCCAATCAAAGCAGGGTCTACAGGGGAGCTTACAGGGAAAGGTAGGAACTGTGTTGGATCTTGTAAGTTTTGGTAAATGGTCAAGAAGAAAAAGGGATGGAATCAGATCATAACAGGGTAGTTAAGAATCATGGGAATGACCTTCAGGCAGAAAACATTGATATTGCTTTAAACTAGGAACATGGTGTTTTTAAACAAATCCTGAGCTTGAATCTCTTTAAAACAATAGAGAAAAGAAACACATATGAAAAACAGAGAAAACATAATTACAGTGAGAAGAACTTCACCAGCATAACGACATAGGAATCCTGTAACTGTAATACTGTTTTGATAGACTATGGCTCTGTGAGTTGATTAAAACAATGAACGCTTCTTTTTGGTCGGGTCCAACTCCTTAATATATTAAAAACATAGATATAAATAACAAATACAATCCTTGGGCTTAGGATATTGAATTCGATCATCCTGGTCGAAAATAGCAAGTAAATCCCAAAAAGATCTGAACTGAAATCTGGGTCGAATCTGCTGAGAATAGTGGTACACTTAGACATTTGTTTCTCCTCAAGGGTGACACCTGTGTATAAAATTAAAAACATTATTGTATATGAGAATGTTCTGGACAAAAACCTCTTTCTGTTTTTCCAAATTCATCTCCAGCTCGCCGAAACATCTCCCGCAAAATCATGACTGAAACAGGAGAAAACAGAATCCTAAAAAATAGGGCTCAAAGATGGCTTCGATTCTCCCTGCTCCTGACACCTGTGTAAATTATGGGAGAGGTTTTTTTTCTTCACCCTGTGATGAACAAAAAAATCTCTCAGATTTTGAAATTTCGTTTCCATTTGCTCGGAATCATTCCCGGAACCCGACTGGTCAAAAATGGCAAAAAACGGTTTTGTGAATTTGGGGGGGTGATTTTGCAGGGGGCAAGGTGGTTTTCAGACCCCCCTGGGGTGGTAAGTGGTAATGGGAGGGGGGTTCCAATTTCACCATGTGGTGAGAAGTGTCCCTCCCAATACCACTTAGTCATACCCCCTTGGTGTTGATGTGATGTGAGGGGGGAGTCTGAGTTGTACGAGAAATGCATGTGGGTAGTAAACTTAGGATATTTTTAATTTTTGTTAATTCTTTTGGTTTTTGTTTTTTAATATTTGTTTTTATTTTGTGTTTTTTATTATTTGTTTTTTGTTTTGATTATTTGTTATATGTTTTATTTAATATATGTGTTTTTTTATTATTGGTTTATGTGTTTTATTTAATATATGTTTTTTGTTATAGTGTATTTTGTTTTTATTTATGATTTATTTTGTTTTAATTTATGTTTATTATATTTTTGTTTGTTTTTTAATTTGAGTAATGTTTGATTAATAAAACACTAACTTAAACAACTAACTTAATTACTTAATTATTAATTAATTAACTAATAACAAGTCTAACATAGCTTTATAAATCTAACTATACTAAATTTAATTACTAACATTATTAACCTATTGTATTTTTTCCTAAGGTTGTTTATTCATGCAGGGATAAAATTGGTGAAGGGGTGAAGAAGTGAAAGGTGAGGGACTGAAGGACGCAATGGTGGATGAAGTATGCAACAGGGTGATGAAGAATCGGGCGAAATGGATGGAGGGGGAAATGGAATCAACCGAGCCCAGCAAGCTAGATGTCTTCATCATGGGAGCAACACCAAATAAGCAACAGAAGAATCAAGTTACCTATGATTATAGGACCCCAACACATCACTATGTCCTCTAGCCCTTGTTCTTATGGTATGCCGAATTTCACATCACAATTTTCATCCTCCATCCCAACATATATTATGAATACTAGTATTGGACTTGGAGGCATGGATCCTCCACATATTCCATTTTCATTTGGCGGTGCTCATATTCCACAAATGACTCCTACGATTTGAGGCCTTCCTCCTTTTCACCTCGGGTTTAATCCTAGTCTTAACTCTCTTGGATGGAGCGGTCAACCTAGCAGACAAGATGTTGCTTATGGTCCATCCTTTACACATGCCTCCTCTGCACTGATTCCAACCAACACGTTTGGCATGACGAATCCACCTCTATCCTCTGGATTCACACCTGGAGGAGGTCAATTTCACACCTTGGGAAACCCCCAACTTGGAGCTACTCCAGTTGAGGGAAATGTTTGAAACCCTCATCATAACATTCCTACTAGAATGGTGCCCAACCAAACCCTCATGAATAAGTTCGGAGGATATTTTTACAATCCTGAATAGGGCCATGGTGCATACCAGAAACCTGGATGGGCTGCGATTCCCCAACAACAATCTTTCTTAGGAGCTTGGGGCTAGATGTCGCAACCCCATCTCCCTTTTCTGACCATGCTCAATTTTCCAAACTTGTCTAGATTAATGAATGACCTTGTGCATCATGATTCGACATGCCCCCCCGTCCCCACCAAACTTCCTTCAAATATTCTGGAATTCAAAGGAAAGACTGGTGAAGACCTTGTTGATCACGTCACTACTTTTCATCTTTGGTTCTCTTCTAATTCCCTTAATGACTATTCTATTTGTTTAATATTGTTTCAACGCACCCTCACGGGAGTTGCAATGAAATAGTGCATAGAGCTACTAGGGGGACACACAAAACTTTTAATCAGATGGTTTTAGTCTTCCTCAACCACTTCCAATTGTCAGTTCGTTATGATGCCAGCATAAAAATTCTATTGTCCCTCTATCAGGACAAAGCCACCCATATCTCGGATCACATTCAAGAGTGGCATAGAAGGAAGAGGTTGATAAAGGCCTACATACCTCCAGAGTTCCTTCTAGAGTGGTTCCTTAAGTCTCTACAACCTTATATTTCAAATGATGTTTCTACGTCCGAAGTTACATCTGAGGAAGAAGTGATTTTTAAATCCCAACATTTAGATCTTATATATGATTAGTATGGGATGTTATACAAAATTATTCTAGATGCACCGAGGTTAAACTATGACCCTAAACAAAATCTCGGGCCTCATGTGAATGGCATTGTAGGATCCACAAATGTGAAATCTGTAGACTTAGTGACAAGCCAGTTGAAAGAGTTGTCTCTAAACCAGTCTGTAGGAGGGAAAGATTTGTCTATGTCCTCCACTCCCACTTAGTCGGTAGATGTACATTCTGTGCAATTATCGACCAACCCGAATGGTAACCAACAACTAGGAGGGAATAAAAATAAAGGACATGGTAACAATAGTAAGGGTGGGAAGAATAATGATAAACCCAAGGACAATGGTAATAATGAGAATTCGAATAATAATGCTGGTGAGGGAAAGAAAGAAAGGAGAAAGGTGAAGTTTCCCTGCAAGMTTTGTACAGATGATCACCTTACCCACTTGTGCCCCAAACTTATGGAAGTTTTGAGGCTTTTATCTCTACCATCCATTATGATGACTAATCATTTTCCACATAATCAACACATGACCTTGAGCTCATCGATTCCCAGAAATGAGACAAGTGGAATTCAAAAATCATCRGTGCAAGACAGTGACTGGATATGCATCAATATGGTTAAGTCTCGGGTTAATGTAGCCACTCAGTCTTGATATTACAGTTCTCTACAGACTGTACCCATTATAGAGTCTCCCCCTCCTCCAGAGATGACTTTACAGATCGAAAAAATAGAGCCCCCGCCTCGTATTCCGAAAGGAGTACTTAAGTGCTCTATCCACAACTCTAATGCTAGAGCCACCCATAATTACTCTATTGTTGAGGATCTGGGTCAAACCCCTTGTGCAATTTCAGCTTTGGAGGTACTCCAGACATGTCCTTCACAGAGGAATGCCTTGTTATCTACGTTAGGATCTCTAGATCCATGTGGCTCTAAGGTTGCCAAGTTTGACGTCACAGATGTGAACCTTCTCTTTCCTTACCATGTGGCATTCCAAATTCACGTGGATTACTCAAAGTATACCATAAAATGTACTATTATTGATGAAGGTGTTGCAACATGTGTGATGTCCCCAGTCTGTTGGAAAGCCCTCAGCTCTCTGACCCTCTCTCAATATCCGACCATGTTGATTTCTTTTGACAGTCATTCTTTCTTCCCTCACAGTATTCTTCCTTCCTTCCCGGTCTAGTTAGGTGGGAAGACGGTGGAGTCATATGTCAAGGTGGTTGATACGCCCCTCGACTATAACTTGTTACTAGGATGTAACTGGACTTATGCTATGACTGCATTCGTATCATCCGTCTTCCGTAATCTATGTTTTCCTCACGATGGGAAGATCATGACAATTGACCATTTTTCCTTTGTGTATTCTATCCCCAATGCATCAGTTGGACTGTCAATCCTCATGATCGAGAATTCTCATCTAGCAACTGAGAATATTGGTGTCAGAATGTATTCATCCCTTATGGGTACCTTTGATTTCATGGCACCAATTCATCATATTCATTCCATGTCCAATAGGTATGCTTCGTCAATGAGGTTTGTTCCTTTCCACACTTCGTATTTTAACGACCCTTGGACCCTACCTTCCTCGACTGCATCTTGTGAAGGTCAGTCACATACTAGAATGGCTATGCCAGTATCAGTAGCAGAGATAACGTATCAACCTGTCCTTGACTCTTTTGCTGACTCGGACCCTGTCACCTCAGAGACGGACAAGGAGGATCCTGTTCTCAAGACTGTATGGGCCACTTTATCATATTTCTCACGTGACTGCCTCGATGATACTTTACACTTGGATGCAGCAATTGTAGAGGCCATGAATGGTTCTGACAGGCCATGGGATGATATGCACCACCACTCTTATTTTCTCCCAGATCTTGCTAGAATTGAACAAGATGATTTTAGATCTATCTTGAGCGAGATAGTTGGTCATGTCATAGTTCCACTTGATACGCATGACATTTATGCCAAAGGAAACATGGTGAGTATATCTCCTACCCTCACGATCGATATCTCTTGTATTCCTGGTAAAGTTGAAAATGTATACATCGGTGTGGATTGTTCGTAGGAATAAATTATGATCTACACCGAACTCTTCAAAGAATTTCATGATGTATTCGCTTGGTCATATGAAGAGATGCCAGGAATCGACCTCGAATTCTCGAACATGATATTAAAACCTACTCGGATGCTAAACATGTTCGACAACGACTTAGAGTTGTCAATCCTAGGAAGGCCCCTGCTATTAAGGAAGAGGTAGGAAAAATGATTAACATTGGCTTTATCTACCCGATTCCCTTGACTAAATGGGTATCCAATCCTGTTCCTGTGAATAAAAAGAAAGGAACCATCTGTGTATGCATGTATTTTCGAAACCTGAATAAGGCCTGTCCTAAAGACAACTTCCTAACACCCTTCATTGATCAGATTCTTGATGAATGTGCAGGAAGAGAATGTTTTTCCTTTATGGATGGATTTTCAAGGTATAACCAAATTCAGATTAAGCTCGAGGATCAACATAAGATGGAATTTATTTGTCCTTGGGGTACTTTCGCATACCGGAAAATTCCATTTGACCTTAAGAACGATGGAGAAACCTTCCAACGAGCTATGACCTTCACGTTTCACAATCTCAAGCATATAGTCTAAGCCTATCTCGATGATCTCACTGCTCACTTTGGTAAGAGAGTGGATCACTCTACCCACCTTCGACTAGTTTTTGAAAGATGTCACCATTACCACATATGTTTGAACCCTCATAAATCCATCTTTTACATTAGGCCAGGTCTTCTTCTAGGATTATTAGTCTTTGAGACCGGGATCATGGTGGATCCATTAAAGGTTGATGGAATACTTCGATTGCCTCCCTCACACACTATTCACCAGCTTCAAGGTTTACAGGGGAAAACTAACTTTTTATGATGGTTTATAGTAAACTATGCCAATATTACTAAGGTTTTCATGTGTCTCTTAAAGAAAGAGACTCCTTTTATTTGGGATGAGCGAGCCTAGGAATCCTTCGATGCTTTGAAGAAATCCTTGGTATCGATGCCTCTTTTGAAGCCTTTGGACTACAGTAGATATTACTTGGTTTATATCGCCACATCTAAAGGGATGATTGGTATGGTGTTGGTTCAAGAGGATGAGGAGCTTTGTGAGCACATCATTTACTATCTTAGTCAAAAATTAATTGGCCATGAACTCAAATATTCTCATGTTGAGAAGCTAGCTTTGATTGTCGTTTACGTAGTTCAATGATTACGACACTATATATTTATTTGAAAAATTATTGTTGTTTTAGATGTTAATCCATTTCAATATGTCCTTACTAGGCATATCATAGGGGGGAAATATACTAAATGGATTGTCATATTACAAGAATTTGATCTCGATTTTTCTTCTGCGAAATCCAAGAAATCGCTAGATTTTGCAGAGCTAATATCTGACTTCCCTCAGTTAGATGAGGATGTTATTCATGTTTATTCATTTGAATATGAACACACTTTCCCTATCTCATCATCAGACCCCTAGTATGGAGATATTGTGATCTATCTTCAAACTTTGAAGTACCTTTAACATCTCTTGAGAGACAACCGACAACATATACGATACCAAGATAAGAACTACCTCATCATTAGTGACACTCTGTGTCGTTGAAGAGTAGACAATATCTTGTGTTGTTTCTTAACTCACAAAGAAGCTGAGTCTATTATTAACAACTGCCACAGTGGGGATTGTGGTGGTCATCTATCTAGGCTTGTGACGACCCAGAAAAATTTGCGAGCTAGTTATTTTTGTCCATCTATTTTTAAAGATTATTTTGAAGCAGTTAAGAGGTGTCACCCCTACCAAGTGTTCACTTGGAATATGTGCTCACATCCAACCCCTCTCCACCCAGTCATTACTGTCAGTCCCTTCACCAAATGGGGGGTGGATTTTGTTGATTGCAACCCAACTTCGGTTGGGGGGCATCATCACATTGTCGTGGTCATATACTACTTTTATAAGTGGGTCAAGGCCATGCCTATAGTTAAATATGATGGTAATACTGCTGCAAAATTCGTGTTCAATCAAATTATAGCCAATTTTGGAATCCCAAGTGATATTTTCACTAATCATGGCAGTCACTTTCAGAATGAAAATATGAAATAATTAGCATCGAAACTGGGGTTTAAACATGGTGATTCTTCTCCTTACTACCCCCAGGAAAATGGACAAGTAGAGGACGTGAACAAGTCTCTCAATACCATTTTGCATAAAAGTGCCAGCGAGAGAAAATTTGACTAGCATATCATGCTTTATCCAACACTTTGGGCATACCGAACCTTGATTAAGACTTCCATCGATTTTTCTCCTTTCCAGTTAATGCACAGTGTGAAGTCAATCCTACCTATTGAATGCAAAATTGTTTCTCTTAGAGTGGTAGTTACACTCCTACCTGACACTTTCGATCTCGAACAACACCTCGTACACCTAGAGAGTCTAGACGAGAAATGTCGAGATGCCTCCATGACTATCGAAGTGAATAAATGACGTGTCAAGGTCCAATATGATAAGTTTTTCAGTCCTCGACAATACACTATGGGTGACTTGGTCCTTTTGTGTGACCAAGCCAACGAACCACTGGGGCCAGGAAAGTTTAAATCCATGTGGAATGGTCCCTATATATTGCGACGTGTCTTAGAAAAAGGAGCTTATGAATTAGAAGATTATTAAGGGAATATGTTGGTTGAACCCAAGAATGGGCTCTACTTGAAAATATACTACACTTGAGCCCCAAGATTTGGCGTAATTAGTGTATATATCTTTCCCCCTTTTTCATCTTCAACTTGCTTATCAATTTTTCCCTTGGTTGGCAGATGTCAACAAAGTCTTCAGTCTACCTAGGATTCAAAGATGGGGCTAGTCGTCATACACGGAACTTGTCTTCCTTCGCTTGGGTTGTTTACTCACCCGAGGGTCTACTGGTGTCTTCAGGTGGCATTTTCCTAGGGCCATCAATGAATATAGCGTCGTTATAGAAATTTTACGCGATGGCATTTCACGTGGTATTCTCTCTTTAGAAGTTCGCCTAGACTCCTAATTAGTAGTATGTTAGTTGAACGGCAATTACTGTGTGCGATACCCTACTCTACTCCGACAATTATTACGGGTACGACTTTTGGAACAACATTTTGATTTTACTATTTATCATCACATACTTAGAAGTTCTAATTATGTATCCAATGCATATGCTAATTTTGTTTTAGATTGACATTTGTCACATAACTAAAGAAAAGAAAACACTTTCATCAATGTACACATTGTAATATAAGTAAAGTCGAAGACCAATGTTTTTTATATATATTTCATCTCTTCAAAATATGGTGTTATAGTACAAAATTGGGGCTCACACCCTCAAAATACATATACGTCTGATCAATACAATAATCACAACATCTACGTCCGTGGCACCGTATGTGTGTCATGATAGCATACTATGGAATTTGCGAGACATAAAAAAATTCATAACCAAGCATGGGGCACACCTACCACCATCTATTGCATCACCTCCAACAGATCCTCTACCTAAACCATGGGAATTATTTGCATCAAATGAGACAGGTTTCCTTGGAATTTTTGAAGCACTCTATCAGCATCCCCTTCCACTGGCTCATCCCCCCGATGCCTCTGTTGATGTCGTGGAAGTTCGTCTAGCCATCGTGGACCCACATCTGTGTAACATACATGTTTAATTAGTACTTGACATCATCCATAAATATTTTTGTTTTCTTCCAAAAAAATACAAAAAAAATGAAATATTCAAAAAATTTTGCATACCTATGTCTCTGTAGGAGGAAGCTGGTGGTAACTACATGTCTGGATATCCTCTGAAGTCAATCCCTACATAAGGATAGTTTTCCAGAGCCATCACTTGACAACTCCACCAGAAGAAAAAATCATCGTTATAGGGTGTTCGTACCCTACCACCCCCCTGTCGCCTCATCACCTCGGTCCACCATGCCATAGCCAGATCATGACGTCCATGCAGAACAATATCGACTTTAGGGCCCAAGCCTGGAACCTTCTCGAAGAAAAAAATACATAGGATAGATGCGAACTCGAAGTTCCTCTTTCTACCATGTTTGTAGTCTGTTAGCTGGCTCTTCATGTTGGACAGAAGTGAGGAGCACCAGTTGTAAACCATGGGTTGAGTGCACTCCACTGAATAGAACATAAATGGCCTCGATGCCTAATGCAATGAGGTCAACCCCGTGATCCGTGTCAACACTAGGACAACAATATTGAGACTTAGATTTTTGATCGCTATGATCAGGAGTTAGATCCCTACCATCTCGGTCCCTGCAATGCAATGAGTGGCTATGTAGTCCTCTATTTCATTCCACTCCCATCTCCCCAGGATTTGAGGTTGACCACCTCACCCCAACGTGACAATCCTGTCAAAAAGTATATGTCCTCAACTTCAATCCTCAATGGTTTCCCATCAAGGTTGAAGGTCTTCATATCTGGATCCCACTAATTCACTAACTTCTGGAGCAGTCTCACTTGAGTCCTCATACCTTTGAGAGGCAAAAACTTATACAACCCACATATTCTTAATGTCATTTGGGCCCCTGGATATCTCTCCACTGCAACATCCACCTCTTCATGCTCTCTTTCTCTTCACTCTAGCACCATCATGCAGGATTACAATCATTTTTTGAGTCAGTAACATTTAAAAAAACCAAATCTACGGACTTGTACTCGAGCAATAGATTACACAGTCACATATAGGGCTACATATACACTATTTTTTTTTTCAAATAATTGCGTATAGGGTTGCGTGTATGCGACCTGATGATCTACAGCCCGCGTATACCCTAGTTTCTAAGTTGCACTTTGAAATGCTAAAAAAAGGAGACATAATTGCAATTACTAATACACTAGAAATAAAGAGAGGATCAAGATGACTTACTTGATCTAGATGGTTGTCGATTTCGTCACTCATGGCTCCCGAAATCCGCAGTTGAAATTCGGGGGCAATTTTGTCCAAAATGCACTATTTGGGTAAAAAATACAAATGGTATAGTAAAATTGGTTCTTTTCACTATTTAAAGAAAACATTTACCCACTTTGCATAGTTTTTTCTAATATTTTGGCCTAGTGGACTAATACGACAGTGGATGGAGTTGGTTTTGGTGGTTTTATTCAGGGATTCTTGTGGTTTATAGCGCCATGTCTCTCGTTCGTAACTTTGGACGTGTATTTTTGTTGACCAACATATAAGATAGGCCATCAATCCATTGTGCACATTTGCATCATCCTATGACTACAATTCATATTCCTTAGGTACGAACCCATTTAGTAGTGACACAGAACCTTCTTTCTACAACTAGAAGTGTCATTATTGAATGGTAGAGACTTACCAAACATGGGTGCCCTAGTTAGAACCTCTGCGCCATTCGATGCCCATGTAGATATTTTTTTCCATAGGACCAAGAGTCCCTTATTGATAATATATGACTTTGCGTTTGAACCTCATTTCTTACTCATAAGCATGCTAACCTATACCTAGAGGAACTCCCAATGAGTCTGGTTTAAGCTATTTTCTGACTCTCTCAAAAAGAGAAAAGATGACCAAGTGAACTTGTCTCTTTTACACTCATAAATTGGATTTGAAAGAATGACTATCTGGTGTAAGTTTTCCCCTTTTTCAAACCAAGTAGACTAAATTTACGAAAAAATGACATTTTTGGGTGTTAAGTTGTAATTGCATCTCATTCTCTTGCTTGCAATATTGATCCTATTATCATTTCTCTCTTTCACATTATAAGACGGTCACCTCAGCAGTTTGCATCATCAGCCAAGAAGAGCCTTGTTTATATCCTTTGCAGCTTGACACCCTATACCCCAAGATGAAACATTCCCCTGAGTGTCCATATCCTACATGCACCTCCTTGCATTGAGCATAGGTATGTTTCACTGTTGGAACTAGTTTCTTACTAGTGACACTCGTTTCCTCCTATGTATCATAGCATTCATTTGACTATGAAAAAACAAAAGAAAACGGGAGGGAAAAAAATATTATCTTATATTGGCAACAGTCGTGTCGCCTTTGAACATAACACAAACTTTTGAGTCCACTTGTCATCAAAATTTTGGGTTTATCATGACCTTAAAAAGATGAGCTCGTTACTTGGATTTTACTCCCCTGACTAGTTCCTATTCCAGTCCCTATGGAGAGTTTGATTGGTGCTTCCTGCATCACAAAGTTTCATCATTGAGTCTATGATGTCGAAGTCTTCCATATGTCTCATGCTCTTGTTCAAGGGATGCCTATCAGCCTATGTCGACCATTCCTCAGAACTCTTGACTTTGCATGTCAGCCATACCCTCAGTGTGTCTCAGATTTACATGAAGTTGTAGTCCTATCGTTCACCCTGATCCTACTTTCATCATTGGTAGGTAAGCTTTAACCCAACAATTGACATTTCATCATTGGACCCTGACTGGGAGGTTTCCCTTGTGTTCGACGGAAAGAAATATATTCACACATTGGGATTCAGGCAATGTCTTGGATTCCATTGGCCTTATTGGTGGTTTCCTTATCTTTTTCAACAGTTTTCCTTATTGGTTTCTATTCAAAGGGACTTTTTCATGTACTACTTGCATATGGTGCACATGAAATATGCACAGGGTCATTGGTTCATGAACATGTTCTTTGTCCAAATTCCTCCAAATCATCAATCTCTTGCTTTGTACGTTGTGTTGAATGATGAGATATTCCTTAATGCTCTCCTTTCAGTGGGTATCCTTCGATTGAATTTAGTCCATGTATTCTGGAAACAAGACCTAGAGTCCTATGAGTATCTAGAGGCTTGCAGTCATTAGTGGCAGGTTCTCTCTCCATCGACAGTTGGGAATACATCGATGTCTCATGATCGATGGATTCTTCAAGTGTTCGACCTCAACACCTTTATTCTCACTTGTAAGAATGTACTCAGTGCCTTGATACCTACTTTCATTATCGGTAGGTTGCCTTTTGTTTGTTAATGGTATACCTTAATGACTGGTAATCAAACGAAGTCTCATTGTGTTCAACCTCAACTCCTTTATTTACATGATGTGGACTTGCACCTTTGGTGGATTGTGTAGAAGAATTGAAGACATCGATTCATAGTCGCAGATTTCGTGAGTTGTTTCTATATTTCATTGGACCAGTACCTATGAAACTTCAGTGATCATGGGATATCAGATTGTACTACATTTTATACAGATATCTTCATATTGATTTTGAGACTGGTTTTACTGGGCCTTGTTCGTGACTATGACATCCTATGTCATGTAGCCACCTTTGTATTAACTATTCATGGCCATGAACAACTATTTGGTATATTTTGACATGGATCTGCAGTGTAATTCAAATTGGGAGCCATGTGCGTAAAGTCAACATAGATTGTAATATTCTCATGAGCAACTAATCCTTCTAGTTGGGTCTCCATTACTCCACTTCTTGTTATTATAATGTATTTTAGCTATCGCAGATACTCCTCTGACCTCACACATTAGGGGGTATTTGTTATAGCAATATTTTCCTCAACCTATGCAAATTTTCTTAGAAGTCCTTTTCCATTTCCCTGTGTAGACTTGAAGTCTCGTTTTGCAGTTCCCAGAGATAAAAATAATGTTTTTCCACATATACACACCCTAAATGTTATATAACATGTGTATATGCAGGTTGCACAATTACATCTCGCGTACATCGGGTTTTTTGCCCAAAAAAAAAAAAAATGGTGTCGGGTTTCCATGTCATGTCACGAGATCCATGATCCTTGACCTTCCATATACTAGAAACATTTCGAATCGGCCCTTCAATTCCATTTGAAGGCTATAAATGGGTCATATCCAAGATGTGGAAAAGAGGAGAAGAATTCATCTTTGAGAGAAAAGTTACTCTGGAGAAATTACTCACTTCATATTGAGTTTGCTCCCTTTTTTCTTTTAAGTCTGAACACATTGTTCAGCCCCCAAGCTCTTCCCTACTTGATGGAGAACCTCATTGTCTCTCTTATATGAGCTTGCCTTTGGTGGAGGATTAAAGTGGTGGAGGCCCAACTAGAAGAGACTTAGTTTCTCAATTCCGAACGAGCCGACATGGAATTTTTTCATTGTGACATCCCCAAAAATAAAGTATTTTTGAAATTTAAAATTTGTTGGAAAATTATTTCGTTTTTAGTAAATTCGAATTTGGAATTTTTTTTTCCATTTATGGAAATTTCGAATTTCGAATTTGATAAATTGTAATTAATTGTTATGACTATTCGGCAGAGATCTGATTTGACCCAACTAACTATTTAACTATGACACTTGTATGAAAACATAATATTTTATATTTTTTACAGGAGGACAAATGGAACARCCATGTTAAAATCAACTGACCATGACTCCATGAGTGGGGAACATGTTGGAACTACCTCTAGGATGATTGTTACAAGTGGAAAATCAGATATTTGGCCATTGGAAGCCCCTGAAAATCATGGATTTAGAAAGATGCGAAAATKCCCAAGAGAGGGAAAATACCTAGGMAAAAATGATTGTTTTGATAAATAGCATATATGAGGAGGCAGGACGTTGTCGAGTATGCTGGGAAAATACTACTAGTTTTCTTGTTGTTATGAACACTACTGATTGAGTGTGAGGCAAGAAGAGTATGCTAGAAAAAAAAGAGAGAATTATTGTGCACTTGTTGTTATGAACACTGAATATTAAGTGTGAGGCAAGGAGAGAATTGGAGAGAGAAGAAAACATTGTTGAAGAGGATATTTCAAGTTCACCCTCATGAATTCATGGTCAAGCTAGGGGGTGAACAGGACAATTGATTTGGCTATCCTGTTCTCAGGTTAGGAGGAACGTGGTTGTTCCCTTTGTTTTCCCGCGAACAAATTCAGATATGTTCTTCTACTTTCTCCTTTTATAATTATTTCATTGAAAAGATTGAATACGTTTACTATCCTAAATGATTATATTACTATCAATTGTATTATATGGAATTACAGAGTTGTTGTAGATTAATCATGATAGAAATAATCTGGTTCGATTAAAGACTGTAGCTATATGATCATATTATATTGTCTGTTGTAGGAACAACCTAGCTTACTACCGAATGTATCGATAGGGATTTCTATAGGTTCTCTGTTGTAGTAATAGAACCAATATATTAATATATGAATTTACCTGTAGTGAAAATAGAAGCCAAACCTAGACAGTAAGCAGTATTACAAAACTACTGTGTTTTAGTCGTGCCAAGAATAGATCCGTTCTTCTTGAAACAATAAATTAACCATGCAAGTCCCAATAGTACAAGTCTTGGAAATCTTCCATGTGTCATGAGATCATCATGAGTCATACGCCTTTAAGTATACAACTTCTGTAGTGAAGTTTCAATCTTTGTGAACCTCAAAAGAAATCTAGAAAGAATTTTTGGAGTATTCTATTCCTTTTTATCCGCGAAGATTAAAAAGCCCAAATTGGGACAAACGATTGCTATGTTAAGGGTTTCACAAAATATTAAACAACAATACAGATGCATCTAGGNATATATATATATATATATATATATATATATATATATATATATATATATATATATATATATATATATATATATATATTCATTCATCAATCGTTATAGTGGGTGCCAGAGAGTTGCTAGTATACAATTGTAGAAGAACTGTGTCTATATGGAATGAGTAAAGGAAAATATTCTAGCATTTATACCAAACCACTGCATAAATAAGAAGATGGCTATATTTACATAAATATATAGGTAACTTGGATATATGTATATATAAATAAAATGTTCCAGATTTAATTACAGAGACATATCCACAAGTTAGGTTACACTGATAGTTTCAGAATCATCTTAGTACCTATGAATTAGACTCCGTTAGCACCAAATGTGACAAGAACTTATAACTCAGACATTTGAATGATCGAAAACAAGGTATCAATCCCATAAAACTTTGAGTGCACTCGGATTGAAACAAAAGAGAAAAGTCGGCCTAAACTATTATAGATTCAGAATAAACATCACCATAGTAACTACAAGGTTTTTTTTTTACTTCCTGTACTCTTTTATGTGTACCTAGGATCTACAGTGTCAAAAAGAATTATAGTAAGACTACAATAATGGAAATAAGATTTAATATTCGCATTTCATTCATTTCATAAAAATGTCGAGGAAAACAGTCCCAGTATATGAAGGAAAATCACCTCGTATTTTTTTCCATTTAATAAGGCTCGAGATAAGACCTAGCAAGAATTCGACTTAATCTTTGGCCAATTATACAAACTTTAAAATTAAACTCTATGGCTTGACTGTGAAGAGAAGCATGGGGATAAAGACTAGCATACAATGAACCAATCTCTATTATAGAGATAGTTCCTTAGTTGAATCCTTCTACCAATAACCATCTAGGCCTTCTTAGAAGGGGCAGGATGGAACCCGAGTACCTCCTATGCAGGTGACAGAAGAAAATCTCCATGTGTGTCCTCGCATGGTCAAAAATTATGTACAAAGTTATGAGAAACGCCATTAATAAGTTGTTCAACAGAAGTGCAGTAAATTAAAAACGAGTAACAGTGGGAAAGGAATAGCCGAAGTAATACTTAAATTTCATTGGAGGAGTTTGATACCCTTTGTCATTGCATTGAGCCAAGTAACTCTCCAGGCCAAAAGGGGAGGAGGGTCCCAAGGCTTCCTGATGGGTACCCTTGCAAATTAAAGGGGTCCCATCATTAGTAATAATAAATAGTAACAAATCAATGCAGACATTACCAGAAGAAAATCAAAACGAATATGCTAGTAATTTTAAATTAAACCAAGAAAGTACAGAAAGGAAATATTCTATCATTGTTCATCAAATTCACCCATGATTAATATTGCTTCTTTTTATTGAATGATGGTTTCCACCCCAAGAAGGATAATAACATAGTCTTCATTGGAAATAAACAGGGCCTCAAGGGAACTATTTGGGGCATAGACAAAGAGTAACAAGGTAACAAAAGGATTTCAAAAGGATCGAAGACAGCCCCAGCGAAATCTATTTCACGACGTAAGATTAACCCTGTGGACTTTGCGAAGTATGATAGTTACAGTTTAATATCCTACAACAAAAAAGGAATTATAATAACCAGAATTGCAACCCAAGATTTCTCCCATTGTACTAAAGGAACCAAGAGTCATCTAATAACCAGATCACAGTGCAAAAAGAAAATTACCGAGGAGAATGATAGTATCGTTCCACCTGGTAACGTCCTTTCCAAATGATAGTGTGCTTTGATAGGAAAATAAAATACAGATCCTCTCAGAAGACTTCTCAATGAAACAATACATACGATAAAACCCTAAGAAGGGTCTCAACTACTGAATTAATTGTTGAAGGATTCAGAGGATGGATAGCCATGTGATGAGGGCCAAGATGGAACGTCAAGAGTGAATGAAATACCAGGTAGTAGCATCGTATTTCATGCACACCTGTCTACCATTAATGGAAGATTCAGAGCGTTAATTTTCCCTAACAACGGACCACCCCCCTTCACATCAATACTTTGCAAAGTAAATGAATTCCTTCATATTTTTCGACGAGTGGAAACGCGTAAACTCCAACCAGATTGATTTAGTTATAGCATTGTTCAAGAGGAGGTTCATTGATGCATCACCTCATTAAGTTTGAGGTTCGTTCCGACCTTGTTACCTCAGACTCTATTAGGTAAAGGGTTGGGGTCTTCACTAATCATGAGGTATCGTGAAAGGATTCACCTATGTTCAGGATTGATATGTGGAGGCTAAACACATATTGTTTAAGTCACATATTCCTTCTGGGGATTATAACTCGACCCCATGCCTATACCCCTATATATATATATATATATATATATATATATATATATATATATATATGGGTATAGAACAAGTTGGATACTATTGTGCGTGACCTATAGAAATCTCTTAGGTAAAGGGAGTTAGGATTTTTAAGCCCCAAACCTAATCTATGGTATAGGTATTATGGGTATAGATGAGTTGGTAGGGAAGAAAAAGGAAATTTCTAAAATTTTCGGAGATTTAATCTTATAAGTTGTATATCAGGTAAGAGGGAAGGTAGGAAAAATTTGACATACTCTGATAGGTCAGAAATAAATTGCATCACAGAAGATTTATGGAGGAATGTAGTTTGTTTCCCCATGTATTGATAAACCTATAAAGTGTGATTTGAGATTGTAGACCTCATATTAATAATAAAATATTTTTTTTTTTTATTCGACAGTTTTGAGGTATATTACATATGGTATCAGAGAAAAGTTTACAACACTGGGCCTTGAACAGGGCCACATTAAATTCTTGGCATATATTTTTACTTATGCAAAACTAATAAACCTTCATTGTTACAAACATAAAACTTTTTCTATTTTGTGTTAATCATGGCAGCACAGGATGACGGGGAAATCAAAATCGATGGAAATCCTGAACAATGACTTCTTGAAAATCAGAGACAGAACAGTGACGGAAGCTCACCCACAAAAGTGCTAGAAACAATGATGAATCTTATTGTTGAGCTGCAGGTTTTCAAATATGACAATGAGAAACTAAAGAAAGCACAGCAGGAACAACAAGAGATAAATGAAGCCCTGCTACGCAATATAGTGACCAAGAAAAGCCCAAAGGATGATAACCATGATGAAGAGGTCAGCAAAAGGGCCTCCAAGAATTATGGACCTGAAACAGAAAAAGGAGACAGTTCGTCTGAAGGTACACCTTTAGCTGAGGACAAAACGAAAATAGACAGAAAAAAAAAGAAAAAACAAGTAGACCACCTTGAAGGAGAATTTAAAAAGATTACACCAGCTACCTTTGATGGAGAATCCAGGACAGGAGAAGAAGTTGAGGCATGGTTGTTGGACATCAAAAATACTTCCAGATCTACAACTATTCCAACAATATGAAGGCCAGAATGACCATCTACAATCTGAAAGGGAAGGCCAACATTTGGTGGCAAGACCTGAAATTGGCCAAGGGCCTAAAGGAAAAACAGTTGGAATGGTTTGAATTTAAGATGTATTTCAAGAAACAGTACCTTTTTGAAAGCTACTATGAAAGGAAAATGAAAGAATTTTACGAGTTACGACTTGGATAGATGACGATGGAGGATCTTATAAACAAATTTCTGGAACAACTAAGGTTTGTACCATATATCCGAGAGGATAAGGTAAAAATCCAACGATTCTTAAGTTGTTTACCACAGTCCTACAGGGACAGAAATGAGTTTGACAACACCAAATCCTTGAGTGAGGTATTCAGGAAAGCACGAATGTGATAGGACCAGTATAAACAACGAACAGAGTTTCCCAAAGCCTGGAAGGATAAGAAACAAGATCGAATGAACCAGCGGAAGAAGGGATACCAGCCAACTCCTTATCGGAATGCAGAAAAAATCTTTTCGAGAAAATATTTTCACTCCAACCATCCGAATACTCAAGGCAGCGGTAAACCGGTAAATCTGGGAACGAAGAAGTTTGGGGACAGCCCCTGCGAACCATTAAAGTGTTGGGAATGTGGAGAACCTCATCTAAGGAGGAACTATCCATGTTTAATTTCGACAAACAGAACTATTGTTCATAATTTGCAGGAATCCTTGACGGTGGCTGACGTGGGCAGAAGCCTGCATCAGATAAATGCATCCATAGATGGCCGAAAAGATGACCACCAGTCCTTTGTGGTAGAAATCGAAGGTAAAATCAATAACACTCAAATTTCTATTTTAATTGACCCTGGAGCTACGTTAAGTTATATTACTCCTGATGCAGTAGAGTCAAATAAACTTAAGAAACTGAAGCACGAAAAATCATGGCTGGTACAACTAGCAACAAGAACTAAAAGGAAAGTAGTTGACTTTATTTATGATTTTGAATTCATCTTAGATGGTCAAAACATAAGAACAAATCTAAACATCCTACCACTAGGATCTTATTATATGATTATCGGAATGGATTGATTGGAAAAGCACAAAGCAGTACTAGATTGTTATACAAAGACACTTAACTATAAAGACAATTATGGCACTACTAGAAAATCCCAAGGTATACCAAAACTTGTATCATTTAGACAAGTTTCAGCGATGCAATTCAAGAAATGTATGAGAAAGGGATGTCAAGTTTATGCCATCCAAGTAACGAGTCTGTTAGAGAAAGAAGATAAGCCAAATTTAGAAGACTTTGTTGTCCTACATGAATTCAGAGACATGTTTGTGGATGAGATACCAGAATTACCTCCTAGAATGGAAATAGACTTCTCCATAGACCTACTACCTGGTTCATCCCCAATCTCAAAAGAACCTTACTGAATGAGTTTACCAGAATTGACAAAATTAAAAATACAATTATAGGAATTGTTGGACAAAGAGTATATCAGACCGAGGGTTTCACCATGGGGGGCACCAGTCCTCTTTGTGAAAAATAAAGATGGTACTCTAGGAATTTGTATCGATTATAGACAATTGAATCAAATGAATATTAAGAACAAGTACCCCTTACCTAGGATAAATGACTAGTTTGATCAAGTAGGTGGGGCCAAAATATTTTCGAAATTGGATTTATGATCCGGTTACCATCAAGTTAGAATAAAGGATGAAGATATAAGAAAAATAGCTTTTCGAACAAGATATGGACACTACGAATTCGTAGTCATACCTTTTGGACTCACTAATGCACCAACCACATTTATGTGCCTGATGAACAGTATTTTCAGCCAGTACTTAGACAAGTTCGTACTAGTATTTATCAACGATATTCTGGTATATTCTAAAATGGAGGAAGAACATGAAGAACACTTAAGAATAGTTCTGCAAACATTGAGGAAACAAAAAATGTATGCCAAATTTGATAAGTGTGAATTTTATCAAAAGAAAATACAGTATCTAGGACATGTAATTTCAGTAGAAGGCATTATCGTAGACCCTGAGAAAATAAAATCCATCATGGAATGGTTGGTACCTAAGGGTGTAACAGATATCCGGTCATTCATGGGAATCACCGGATATTATCACAAATTTATAGAGGGGTTTTTCAAGATATCCTACCCTATCATGTCATTACAAAAGAAAGGGACCAAGTTTAACTGGTCATAGAAGTGTCAAGACAGTTTTAACAAGCTGAAGGAATTATTGACAATTGCACCCATATTGAAGGTAGCAGACCCAGATAAAGACTTTACCGTATGTGTTGATGCAAGTAAAGAAGAACTAGGTAGTGTCCTAACTCAGGAAGGACACGTGATTTGTTATGAGTCTCAGAAATTAAAAGAACATGAGCGAAATTATGTCACTCATGACTTAGAATTGGCAGCAGTAATACATGCCTTAAAAATGTGGCGACACTACATAATGGGAAGAAAATTTCTACTATTGACGGATAATAGCGGCGTGAAATATCTGTTTAGCCAACCAGATATTAATGCAAGGCAAGCAAGATGGCTAGCCTTCTTGAGCGAATTCGAATTTGAGGTCAGACATATCAAGGGTAAGGAAAATAAGGTAGCAGATGCTTTAAGCAGAAGAGTCCATGGGTTATTTGAGATAAATATCAGCAGGGCAGAAAGTGATCTAGAATGAAGAATAAGGATGGTAGGTATTAACGACGAAAATTACTTTAAGATAATGGCAGAATTACAAAACAATATTGCAAATTCAGATAAACCAAATCTAAGTATCGACAAGAAGGGACTATTACGATTTAAAAATAGACTTTACATACCAGATTCAACAGAGTTAAAGTTAATAGTATTGGACGAAGTGCATGAGAAACTGTATTCTGGCCATATAGGATACCAGAAAACGATAATAGGACTTAGAAAACTATTTTACTGGCCTAATATGAAGGGCGAAACAGCAGAATACTTGGCTAGGTGCCAATATTTTGAGCAAGTTAAGGCCGAACACCAGCATCCAGTCGACCTATTATAGCCATTACCAGTGCCATAATGGAAATGGGATACCATATCACTGGACTTTATAACAGGTTTGACTAAAAATCAGAAACAAAATGATTCTATTATGGTGGTAATCGACAAACTCAGTAAGTCTGTACACTTTATTCCTATAAAGTCTACTTTTAAATCTATAAGCATTGCTGAAATATTTATGAAAGAAATTTTTAGACTGCATAGTATTCCTGAAATGGTGATTTCAGATAGAGACGTAAAATTCACATCCACTTTTTGGAAGGAATCGTTTGCAGGGATAAATACTAATTTGAATTCCAGTATGAGTTATCACCCACAAACAGATGGACAGGCTGAAAGGACAAACCAAATTGTAGAGGATATTCTCCGCATGTACATAAGAACAAAACCAAACAAGTGGGAAGACTATCTACACTTGGTAGAATTTGCATATAACAATGGGGACCAAACTTTGGCTAAGTTAAACCCTTTCGAGGTACTGTACGATAGGAAGTGTACGACTCCAATTAGCTCGGATAACCCATTTGACAGACTCATGGTTGGACCAAAGATGCTCCAAGAAATCGAGAATATGGTAAGGAAGGTATAAACATAACTTAAAGGAAGCACAAGACAGAGAGAAGAGCTATGCAGATCATTAAAGAAGACACTTGGAATTTCAAGTGGGAGACCATGTTTATTTGAAGGTCAAAGCCCAGAAAAGTTCACTGAAGTTAGCAAACTATGCCAAGTTGGCACCCAGGTTTTGTGGGCCCTTCGAGATACTAGCTCGAATTAGACCCGTAGCATGCCAACTTGCACTTCTAGCTAATCTAAGAATTCATAATGCATTTCATGTTTCTTTTTTGAAAAAGTATGTTCATGACCCTACTCATATGATTGATTGGAACTTGGTGTAGGTGGAACCAGAAGGCGAGTTCCAGGTGGAACCCCTACGTATTCTAGACCAGAGAGAAATAACACTTCGAAACAGAGCCGTCGCTCAGGTAAAGGTGCAATGGAAGCACTTTAGTCCTGAGGAGGCCACTTGGGAGCTGGAGGGATATTTGTAGAAATCTCATCCAATCTTGTTCCAAGAAAAGAACGAACACTGAGGAAAGTGTTTTATTGAAGGGGGAAAGGATGTGACATCCCCAAAAATAAAGTATTTTTGAAATTTAAAATTTGTTGGAAAATTATTCTGTTTTTAGTGAATTCGAATTTGGAAATTTTTTTCCATTTATGGCAATTTCGAATTTCGAATTTGATAAATTGTAATTAATTATTATGATTGTTGGGCAGAGATCTAATTTGACTCAGCTAACTATTTGCCTATGACACTTGTATGAAAAAAGAATATTTTATATTTATTGCAGGAGGACAAATGGAACAACCATGTTAAAATCAGCTGATCGTGAATCCATGAGTGGGGAACATGTTGGAACTACCTCTGGGATGATTGTTACAAGTGGAAAATCAGAGATTTGGCATTGACAGCCCCTGAAATTCATAGATTTAGAAAGATGAAAAAATTCCCAAGAGAGGGAAAAGACCTAGGCAAAAAGGATTGTTTTGATAAATAACATATGTGAAGAGGCAGGACGCTACCGAGTATGCTGGGAAAATAATACTGGTTTTCTTGTTTTTATGAACACTACTAATTGAGTGTGGGGTAAGAAGAGTATGCTAAAAAAAAAAGAGAATTATTGTGTACTGGTTGTTATGAACACTAAATAATAAGTGTGAGGCAAGGAGAGAATTGGAGAGAGAATAAAACATTGTTGAAGAAGAGATTTCAAGTTTACCCTCATGGATTCATGGTCAGGCTAGGGATGAATATGACAAGTGATTTGACTGTCCTATTCTTAGGTTGGGAGGAACATGGTTGTTCCCTTTGTTTTCCCACGAACTAGTTCAGATATGTTCTTCTACTTTCTCCTTTTATAATTATGTCATTGAAAAGATTGAATACATTTACTATCCTAAGTGATTATCTTACTATCAATTGTATTAGATGGAATTATAGAGTTGTTGTAGATTAATCATGATATAAATAATCTGGTTCGATTAAAGACTATAGATATATGATCATATTATATTGTCTACTGTAGGAACAACCTAGCTTACTACCGAATGTATCGATAGAGATTTCTGTAGGTTCTCTGTTGTAGTAATAGAACCAATATATTAATATATGAATTTATTTGTAGTGAAAATAGAAGCCAAATCTAGACAGTAAGCAGTATTACAAAACTACATTGTTTTAGTCGTGCCAAGAATAGATCTATTCTGCTCGAAGCAATAAGTTAACCATGCAAGTGAGGACTTTATTAACTGCCTCAACCTGTCCGTTTGACTGAGGGTAATATGGTGAGGCAAACTCGTGAGAGAAGCCTAACTGATATGAGAGTTCGATGAAGATCTTGTTCTTGAAGTGTTTCCCATGATCGAAAATGAGTTGGAGCAGTACTCTGAAATGGGATATGACGTGATTAAAGAGAAAACATGCTGCAGTGTCAGCGGTGTTGTTGAAAGTGGGCATAGCTTCAGCCCATTTAGTGAAGTAATCAATGGCGAAAACAATGTATTTGTGACCATTGCTGGAGGGGGGATTACAAGTCATAAAGTCGATGCCCCATTTACAAAAAGGGTCGACAGTAATGACAGGGTGAAGAAGGGCGGGGGGAGCTCGGGCTTTGTTGGCATAGAGATGACATTGCTCACATTGTTTCATGGCATGAATGCAATCATGAAACAAGGTAGGCCAAAAGTAACCTGCTCGGATAATCTTTTGAGCAATGGATATACCCGAAAGATGTCCCCCACATGCACCGCTATGGCAGTCATTTAAGACTCTATCGGCCTCGTCAATAGTCAGGCATCGACGAAGAATGGTGTCGACACCCCACCGGTATAGGATGCCTCCGATGAGGAGGTAGCAGGGGCCCGATGAAGAATACGTCGATGATCATATCGTGAAAGGTGGTTACCAAACTTTTGAGTTTGTAGGTAGACGAGAAGGTCGCCATACCAAGGATCATCAAAAGTGATGTAAAAAAGATGTTTGTCGGGAAAGTCGGTGTTGACGGGGGCATTGGTGGTGTCAGAGGGGAGGGTCGTGACAAGTTCAGCAAGAACTAGGGCCTTCTTACTCTTAGGTGTTGAGAACTCGAGGTCGTACTCTTGAAGGATAACGATCCATCGAGCGAATTTTTCATTAACTTGTCGATGGCTAAGCAAGTACTGCATAGGGTTGGAATCTGCGACTACCTTTGTGGTGCGAAGCAGAATGTAATGGCGCAGTTTCTAGACTGTGAGGACAACTGCAAGAGAAAGTTTCTCTTCGTTTTTATACTTAAAGGGTGGTCATGAGAGTTTTTTACTAACGTAATAAATGACGTGTTCACGATTGTCATCTTCGAGCTAGACGAGGACACCGACTACTGATACAGCTAATGCTGATACGTAGAGGATGTAGTCACGATTCTAGTCAGGTGCACTAATTAAAGGTGCATTTGAAAGCCCTGCTTTAATATCGTCAAATGACTGTTGGGCATGATCGTCCCAATGAAAAGGGATGTTGTGACGTAGTAAGCGAAGGAAACCATGTGCGCATATGGCGTAATCTGGGACAAAGCGTCGAAGAAAGTTAGCTTTGTCCGGAAGACTCTGAAGCTGCCGTAAATTTTGGGGAGGTGGAATTTTGGTAATAGCTTGGAATTTGAGGGGGTCCATGGTAATACTGCTTTGGGAAACAATAAAACCGAGGAGGCACCTGGCGATGACACAAAACACACACTTGAGAGGATTCAAGCGGATGTTGTACTGACGACACCGTTGAAAGATGGTTCGTAAATCATCAAGATGCTGGGTGCGTTTCTTGGATCGAGCTGTGAGGTCGTCCAAGTAGGTGAGGATGATTTTAGCCAGATCATGGAAGATGTATGTCATCGCCCGCTGGAAAGTTGCACCGGCATTTTTTAAGCTGAAACGCATGACACGATATGCAAAGGTACCCCATGGAGTAGTGAATGTGGTTTTTTACTGATCGGCTGAGTGGATTTGTATTTGGTTATAGCTAGAGAATCCATCCATAAAGGAGAGAGCCTCATGTCCGGCGCAGTCATCGATAATTTGATCGATGAAAGGTGTTGGAAAGTTGTCTTTTGGACATGTGTTGTTGAGATCGCGAAAGTCTGTGAAAATGCGGATAATGCCCTATTTTTTGTCGACGGGTACAGGGTTGGAAACCCATGAAGTGTAAGCGATGGGGTAAATAAACCCAGCAGTGCGTAATTTGTCGATTTCGGCTTTGATAGCCGCGGCTTTGGATGGGTGTAGCAGTCACTGTTTCTGGTGAACTGGTGTGATGTCAGGCTAGGTGTCGATGCGATGTTCGACAATAGAGGGATCGAGGCCAGGTATTTCTGTGTATGACCAGGTGAAAATATCCCTGTATTCCTGGAAGAGGGCTTTATATGTGGCGATTTTCTGAGGAGTGCAAGAAGCTCCAATGGTGATTTCTTCGATGATGCCATTTTTAATGGAAATGTCGATTTTTATGGTGGGGGAAATGTTGGCCATGTTTCCTTCTTCAAACGCATCAGGGGAAGGAATGGGATTGTTGAACCAATCGATAGGCCTAGATGGGATAAAATATTTGGTTTCGATTATGTAAATGGGGTTTTGGTTAGGAGGCATGGGGGCTTCTTGTGGAGAGAAGAGTGCGCGGTGATGTAGTGCATCCCAGGGTGATTCTGGGCAGTTTATCTCTTCAAGTATTTCCTCGTCGCATTGGAAACGTCGGGAATACAAGGGGTCGTGAGGAGTGATCTTGGTGTCGGTGTGGTTTCCCTCTGATGGAGACGCAGAGGGAGAAATGTTAGGAGATGGTGAGGGTTCACTCGACATAAACCATATATTGAAGTACTGAGGGGTACCCGTGGTGGTTGGGTGGAGAGTGTCCATAGGGGAATGAGTAGGTGAGTTGGGGGGGTTGCAGGGTAAATCCTCAGAGACGTCATTGAAGAACCATGGAGGTCTTGGGAGTGCCTTGGGCTTGGGAGAAATTACATGAAGATCCTCAAGTGATGAGGTAATGTCAAGTATCGCCTCTGCGGGTTGGTGAAGCAGGGCCAATTGATGTTGCCTGTATTCAAGGATCATAGGACACTGGTATGTAAAATGAGCTAGTGAATTGCAGAGAGAGCAAGGGAATCTCATACGTTCATTGACTGAAGTGGTGACATAGCAAATGTCAGTGAAATTTGGTGAAGAGGACATAGTTGGTCGTGGGTTGTTCTGGAAGTTTTGGCGTACAGCCGCTAATGTCTGTCAAAAGTGTGGTAGTGCTAGGCAATGATGGGTGTAATGGCCATACTCTAAACATATAGCACAAGTGTATTTGGTCCTTAACCCTTTACTACTATAAGGGTGGGTGATAATGGTGGCACTAATAGTAGTGGTGGGTGTTATGGTAGTTGGATTGAGGGGAATCGAATTTCGTAATTTAGGTAGTGATGGACAATTGTTGGTTTGGTGGCCCTCTTTTTCACATAGCGCGCAAGGTGGTGGGATGCGTGGAGAAAGCGGAGCGGTGGGCTCTTTCTTCTTTCTCCTCTCCCCAGCTGTAGCCAAGAGGTTAGTGAGTGGGGGGGTGGTGGGGTTAAGGACGGGTATCATCATGGGGAAGCCTTCCTGTGGGGGAAGGGATGGTCGAGGGACCATCTCAGGTGGGTGTAAATACCATACTGGGATGGCTAACACCATATTTGGTAGTGTGAGCACTGCGGCTACCTGAAAAGATTCGATACCTGGTGGAGGGTAAAAGAAGGGAATTTGGGTGAGGGGTTGGGGAACTGTCTCCCAAATGGGACTATGCCCCTAAGGAGATGTGGATTCGTGGACTATTGGGGTCGATGAGTGTGCAGGAGGCTCCGACGGGAGTGGTTCTGCGACTATTGGGACATCAGAAATTACTGAAGCCTCCTGAGGAGGACAAGCGTCCTCTATGTGAGTTTCGTTAGATGATATGATGCAAACTTGATTAGCAGGATGAAGGAGTGGTGGTGCTCCATGGTATGTCCCTAACAAGGATGGATATTTAAAAATCCTAGAACCCATCTCGACGAGTGGATATGTGTCTTGGTTTGTGTGGATGAGGGGAAGAATGTTATCGAGGTTGGCAGATGGGTTAGGCTCATAATGTGAGACTTGGTCAATGGTAACGATCTTCCCATTGTGGGGGAACATCATTGTCCGAAATACGGAAGATGCTACTGCCTTCATAGCATACATGTAGCTACAACCGAACAAGATATTATAATCGAGCGGGGCATTGATAACTTCGATGTCAATGAGAATAGTCTTGCCCCCGAGTTCGATGGGGACAATTTGAAAGAGCCCTTTAGGAGAGGATGGTCATCCATCATAAGCTCATAATGTGATGGTGGAGGGTATGAGTTCCGGGGAACCAAGTTTCTGCCATACTATTTTTGGCATAATGCACGTAGATACACCTTCATCGATGATACATCGATGAACTGTGATGTTCTGTATTTTTACTGGTATTTGAAAAGCGATCAAGGCGGGAAGACGAGGTTCTCCACTATCAAGATCAAAGGTGATGAGTCTAGTATCGGTAGGGTCGATTGCCCCCAAGGCAAAAAGTAGTGATTTTCGCTGCCTAGGACACGTCTGGAGTACTTCCAAGACTAACATGGCAGCCGGGGATTGCGCTAAGTCATCTACCAAGCTATAGTTATGAGCTGCCCTAGCCTGTGGTTTATGGAGATTCCTGCGTAAGGGGATGCGAGGGATGCATAGTGGTGGTTCGGCGGCAGGGCGAGGGATCACCAACGGGGGTCCCGTCGGTGTAGGGTTTGTCTCGGGAGATATGGGAGTAGACTCAGCAGGTGCATGATACTGAAAATTATGCATTTGCAGAAGGATTTATTCCTCACTGGTGAGGAGAATTGTACGCTCTGTCAGATTGTTGGGGTTGTGGTATTGTCCCACCTAAGGTGGGGGATGTTGTGTGTCCTGTTGGGTGTTTATCACACCTTGATGTGGGATAGGATTTTGCATCATGGCGAGAGGGGGTTTTTGCACGTATTGTTGTGGTGCCTGTTGAGGGGAAATTTGTGCAGGAGAATGGGGAAAACTACCCGAGTCTTTCAACCGCTTGAAATCGGTGATCTGGGGGCAATGGTGAGTGTAATGACCAAACTCACCACAAAGGGAACAAGGGAAGATTGTTTTAACATTATTTTTCCCTTGGCGTTTGTTATTATTGCCCCATTGGGGGTTTTGGTTCCCTTGGTTCTGGTTGCCCCCAGTTGGTTGGTGCTATGGAGGTTGATTCCCGCCTTGACCTAGGTTGTTGTTATTCCTGTTCCGTCCTTTCTTCTTGGCATTGTTCGATGGATGAGTTGGGTTGGATGTGTTCAACTGTTCAAAATTTTGGTATTGTTGAGCAGCAGAAGGTTGAACAAAATTTACCCCCGCATGTGGATGTGGGGGATCCATGGGTTGTTGAGGACTAGGAAATGGGAAGTATGGATTTTGTGGTGGTACCGATCCATAAGGTACATAGGAAGGCATAGTGATTTCAGTAGTACTATAAGCTGATGTTGAGGGAGTACCACTATTTGTGGGAATAGGTGGATGTATGGGAGGTGTCGGTGGTGGTCCACTGATGGGTGGAGGTATAGCAACAGGGTATGGCTGTTGATAAGGGGGTGGGGGGTAGTAAGGAGTGCCCCCATATGTTGGCGGGTATTGAGGTGTTCCATACATTGGTGGTGGTTGGGGTTGTGGGCCATGGTGTGCGGTGGCACTGATTAGTCCGTCTGCTGAGTGAGACATCCCAAGTTTGTCTTGGCTGAATGGCACAGGTTTTGGAAGATCAGGAAGTATCGTGTATAAGTACCCTGACTGTGCATAGATGAGGTCATACTATTGGGCCTTACTGATGGCTTCCTCTTCAGATTGCAGGAAGGTGGAAGCTACATCCTTTCCAAGGAGAGAGACAAGTGATCTAAGAAACCAGTCGAGACACTGTTGCTTGGTGGTTTCTACTTTACACAAACTACGTTGCCTACGCCACTCATGAATGTGGTCAGCGATGTGTGTGGCTGAGGTTTGTTTGAAGTTAGACAGTAGTTCGAGACCATTGTTGTGGCAGATGGGTAATTGGAAGAAGGTCAAGAATGCTTTGGCCAATGACTCAAAGGTCGCGTGGGACCCGGATTTTTCTTCGACATACMATTTAGCCGATGGGCCAGTGAGTGTGTGTTGAAATAATCGCAGTCTAATGGAATCATCCATAATGCTATTAGACGAACACCATATATGAAAGGTCATGACATGGTTGGCAGGGTCATCCCCTGCCTTCCCTTCAAACTGTGGTATGTCTGAAGGAAGTTTTGTTGGCATTGCAGGCCATGTGGGGTCATGCAATAGGATCATTGGTGAGTTTGGTGAGATCTGGTATGTTGAGAGAGGCCAAATATGGCATCTGTAGTGGGGGGGGAGGATTAGCTCCATCCATAGTGTGTTGTGAACCTAACCCTTGATGGGGACTAGGTGGGTTGGTGCTCCCTCCTTGAGAGGAAGTGGGTCCCCCGCTTCCGTGCAAAGGAGAGCGAGTGAATGGATGACCTTGGGAAGTTGACCCAAGTAATGTAGAACCAAGCAAATCTGATCCTAAGATAGTAGCACTCATGGGAGTGTGTGAAGGAGGTGTCGATGAGCGGGCATGACCAAATACTCCCCCTAAGATAGGAGGGAGGTTGAGCAAGCGTCGTGAACGACGGGGGTTATGTGGTTCCCCTACGATGTCAGACTTAGTTGTGTGAATATGTGCAAAAAGTGGTGAGAGAAATACAGAAACAAGAGCCTTTGCGTTGAATGTTTACACAATATATATATCCAAATCAAACTATAATCAGATGTGCATCATACATAAAATGAGAAAGAAGCATATATGTGGGTAAGTGGGTTTTTTCCGTGTGGGGGAATCAAAAGAAAGCAAATGTTTGTGTCCTAGAAGACATAACGTCCTTCCTCTCAAAGAGCACTGAACCTTCTAATAGTACTCAAAAGTGGGGTCTGAAGTCACCAGAAGAGAAACTAGTGAAGGATGAAGTAATTGGTTATAATGAGGGTTAAAGAAGGCATATCCCGAAAGAGCTGGTGATATTTCCCAATAGCCACACAAAATCCAATCAAGGTGCAATTGCAGCCCACAATTGCCACCTAGGTAGATGTCCTACATTTGGCCACTAGGTACCTCAGTCAAAGTGCGGCATTTAGATTTTCGGCCTAAGAAATGGGTCACAGGCTAGATCCCGTCCAAGAGGTGGGTGCCTCAAGGGGGGACGCACAGAACAACCTGACCTCAGCCTTCAAAGCTTCACGGGTATCTCCCTACCTTATGGTGATTGGAACACTTGACTTGGAGGATTTTAAGTTCCCTATTTGACAACCTCTATGTTTTGACAATGTGAGAACCAGATAATGGGGAGTTATTTGGATGCATATCCCCGAAATCCTACTTAGACTAAAAAATTTTTTTTGGCACCTCCTGTGGAGGAAAACTTAGTGAGTTTTTAGAAAGATTTTAGATGTAGTTATTTTGGGAGGTTGGGGGTGCAAACCAACCTCGTCGTTTAGAAATGGGAGTGAATAGTCTCGTCAGGAAAGGATGGGGTATTTTTCGGAATCCCTTGGGAGGAAACTTACTTTGACCTCCACGTTTCAAGAAGAAGCTATGTGAGTGATATGTGACTTCTGTGTGTGAGTGAAAGTGTGCCAATTTTTAGTGAATTAGATGTCACCTTGCTGCGTGTGGACTTCCCTTGGTCCTTACAAGAGTTTGATTACCTAGTTAACTAAGTGCCTTTGGTACAACCTTGCGTAATTCAAAAGCCCTAGGAAGCTAGCATGTGGACATGTGGGTTTGTTACTATCTTTTAACTTCCTATTGTGACGTAATCTAAAAAAAGCTTGAAACTATCCTAGATTGAACATGTGGGCATGTATGGACCCATTACAAACCTTTAAACTTTCCTAGTGTTTTGATCTAAGAAAGCAAAATTTCAAACACTATCCTATCTTTGTAGCATGTGGGCATGTATGGGCCCGTTACAATATTAAGATATGTTTGCAAAAGAAAACTAAGAGGGGTCCCAAGAAGGGTCGTTGTCCTCTCCTAAAGGTTTTAAACTTTGTTTAAGGGAGATTAAATTGCTTTCACAATCCTTTTCTGATTCTCAAGGTCACTTGAATGCACGAGAGAAGAGCATACTAAGCAATTGTAATTCAGCTTCTAGTCCCAATGTAAGTTTAGATGTTATTAAAATTGATGTTCACCTTAGATTGTAAGTCAAAGAAAGCCATCCATGTGGCAAAAATAAAAATAAGGGAAATTGATTTTTATCCTCCTAAGTGCCTATGTGTGCTTGACTAACCCCTTTATATGATGAGGGGACTAAGTGTAGTGAAGTGTTTAGAGCATGCTTAACATCATTTTTAAGAAGGCAAATGGCCTTCCCCACATCCCAACAACTTACAATGTGAAATTTTTCTTAAATGCGCAGCCCCTAGTGCAGACAGAGGCGCACAAAGCGCAGGCGCGCGAGCAAAGATAGGTCCGAAAGTGCATCCACGCAGAGAATGGTTGTCAGTTAAGCGCATGTGTGCACGATGCACATCTTTGGGGTGGAATAACCGCGCACTTGTGACAAACGACCGAGAAAGAAAAATCCGGATGGATTTCTCTCAATTCTCCTTTGAATTGAATGGTTGAAAGGTCGGCCTAGGCCGGTTTGTGCACTTGCAAGTTAATCAGACTAAAAGAAGAGAAAAATAAACCCAAATGACGTAGGAATTTGATACCTTTCCCCAATGGAGTCACCAATCTGTTGCACCCTTTTTCATCACCTTGGTGAGCAAATAAGAGGTGCTTTCATGCCCAGTTGGGTCTTGCTGAGCATGACAACTGTAGAGGAAAGAGTTAGAGGAAAAAAAAAAACTGTAAGCAAGAATTAAACTAATAAAAACAAAAATCATAAGCATAGAAAAATAGAGATAACAAACACAAAAAGACCCATGTCACCAATGTTTTTAGGCTGATCTATTGATGAAATCAAAGCACCAAGAAGAAAGGAGACTATGAGTCCCTTCTTCCTCCAAGGGAAGGCTCTTGGACCCTCACAAGATTTCTCTCCTTACAACAAGAAAAATGAAAATGGTGGTGAAAGAAGTCCTTGCATATCCACTCAATGGAGAGGTGGATTGCTCAATGAAATGGTGCCAATGTGTTCTTGTCAAGGATGGAGTCCTTAAAACAATCTAGGCAGCATAACATTACTTTGAATTCCTTGAGAAAATGAGGTGCATTCATGGCTTTTTATAGCATTGCATTGGGTTATTGTGTAACTTCTTTGTAGTGTGAAAAGAGGCCATTTAGGGCATTATTAGATCTTTGACCAGCCCACCATTCGTATCCAGCCTGGATTTGGAGGTCAAATCAGATTGGGAGCTGAACCATAAGTGGTTGGGAGGCCGACCATATTCATAAATGCGTCGTTTAGCAGGTGCCTGGCTTTTTGCGCTAACAACCATGCATCGTGCGCGTATGCGCGCACTCTACATTCCTGTTCTGTGCATGTGCATGCGCGCCCAACTTCTGTAAAGCGCTCTTCAATTTGTTACTACTTTATATAGTTTTTGACCTTTTTGGAATGTTGTGAGATTAATTCAGGGCCATGAATGACTTCATTTCTGTTTTGACGATGTTGAGTTCTTGTTGCCATGTGCGGATGAAATTTCAGTGATAACACAGTGCTAACGAAGATTTGTAGTGTGAACATGGATGACTGGGATTTAACAGTACCAGTAGTACTGTGGGCCAGTAAGATACGTGCCTATGACTTTGACATTGAATTCATCAAAGGGAAAAACAACGTAGTGGAATATGCATTATCTAGGAGGCCATCAGTCTATGCCATGATAGATGTATTAGTTGATTGGAAGGACCATCTTGTGATGGAATACTCAAAAAATCAGTTCACTTGTTAGGTGATAGATGGACGAGTATAGGATGATAACTTCAGGGTCATAGAGGGCATCATCTACTACAAGGGACGAATATTTTTGGTTTCTGAATCAACCTTCAAGGCCAAGATACTACAGGCTTGTCATGAATCACCAGTCGCAAGGCACCAACGGATTGGCAAGACTTACAGGAAGGTAAAGGGGAGGTTCTTATGGAAGGGCCTCAAAGAGGATGTGATGAGTCACATCGAGGACTGTACTACTTGTCAAGAGAATAAGGATGAGCACACTCATCCAGCAGGACTGTTGCAACCTTTACCCATCCCTAAGAATAAATGGGATATTATCTGTGTTGGCCCTTGGTTATGAAAGTAAGCAAAGATAAAGGAATAAAAGGAAAAATGTGAACTGCGCGGAAGACAAAATGATTGTTACTGGGTCGAAGTGAGCAAAAGAGAATAAAAGATGGAGTGCAGTAAAAGGAAGCAAGTTGTGGGATGAGGATATCAAGGATGATAGATTAGCAAGGAATAAGGATTGTGGACAACTCAACAAATGAAAAAATTCACTGTTGGATGCTTTGGAGCACAACGCAAGAAGGAAGGAAAGATAGGTTGGCGAAGCCCTGAAAATGTGGGTCAAGTTGACCTAGGTTTTTAGGCACCTAGGTTTTTGGTATCTAGAGTTTTGACACCTAGGTTTCAGCCTTAGCATGTCGGTGAGTGATTGTAATGTATAAATAGAGGTCTAAAGGACCTGGAATGGGTTGGTGTCAACGTGGTGTTAGGATTGTTGTGGTTGTCTTTGTCATTATGTGATCGAGTGAGTAATATTATCTGAGGGAGAAGTGTTGAATACGAGAGCCTTCTGTACAGTAAGATCTTTAGCTAGGTTTGAATATCAACCCTGCAACTGGGTGCACAGGGGGGGAGAGATAGAGAGGAGGAGAAAAATGATTTGCTAGATGAGAACACAGAAAAGAACTGTATGCTTCACTTTAATATATTATAAAACACAGTTATGTGCATGTAGACCTAGAGAGAGGGTGAACCACATATACCTTGTGGTGTGTGTGATTGATGCTATGTTATTTTCCCTTTGATATAATTTTATTGCATTACTGTCTTAGATCTGATAGATAGTTTTGCGGATTAGATTTGAACTAGTAAGCGATATATAAATGTTGTGTCGTTTTAGTACTAGATCCACTTGGTATTCCACTTGGTTGTAGACATATTTGTACTACAACCCCCGCATAGATGATTCAGGTGAGACTGCATCTTCTTTGCCGGTGTTTCCAAAAGGGCTAGTAGTTAGGGATTGTTGGTGTGCTCTTGGTGTTGAACCCTGGGTCTGACCCTGTGACAACAAATGGTTTTATTGTCGATACATGAATATTCTTGAGGGAATGTAAAGGTGGTTCCCATCAAAGACAGAGATTCAGAAGTGGATATAGGATCAAGAAAAGGACTTCGTTGAAGCCCAAAACAAGAACCCTAATCTTAGTACAAAGGATTTTTTAGGAAGATATGTATTTACTGATATAGATGAGATTTTCTTTGGAGGACTCCATCAGGAGCTATATGAGTGGTTAGCCAAGTTAGCAGATACCTAGTTTGAGGTTAGATATAGGACACATGTGGTCTGAACGTCGGTGCTAATCAAGAAGGTCAAGAGAGTTGATAACGTTGTGTCAAGAGTAGTATATCATTGGTTTGATAGCACCATTGGAGGGTACATCACCGAGTTTGTTGTTGACATAGTAGAGTCATATAGCCAAGCCGAGAGATATTTCTTCAAGGGACCTAGAGGAAAATTTTTACATTTTTTGAGGTTGAGGATCAAGATGTTATTACATGAGAAGAACATATTGAAGATATAGTAGATTGGTCGGATCTGGAAAAGCTAATGTTCATGAATTTGGATAGTGATAGTGACACAGAGGTTGGACATACACACAGTGGGAGAGAATTCAGAGAAGTTCATCTTGTGAACCTGTTTAAGCAGAACTATGGGGATGAGGGTTTCTACAGTGGAGAAGAGGCAGATATGACAGACAAAGAGAAATCAGAACCCGTTAGGGTGAAGGAAGGGAAAGATGAAGAGCCTCGCCAAGAAGAGACAGAAGTCTTAGGAACTGCAGAGACTCTTGAAGTAAGTACTATTATCCCTCATGTTGATTCAATAGAATTAAGGAATCAAAGTAATCCAAGCCACGAGAGCATTTAGAGAACAATCACTAGTAGTCCACCACATACTCAGTCAGGAACCCTAGGAAGATCTTTGGCAGATGAGATGAGGCTCCATATTTTTAGGGAAGATGGATCTGAAGATCCTGATCAACACTAGTTCCTATGTGAATTCATATGGAATATTAAAAGAAATCAGTTTAGCACTACCCTAAGGGATCATTCATTGAACTGGTACATGAAGCTTTTCCAAGGACTTGCACATCCTAATCCATCGAATGTGATCAAGAATGCATTGATTGCAGAGTTCAAGAAAACCAAATCGAAATCACAATGTATTACAGAATTGAAAGAAATCAAGTAGAAGGTAGCTGAACCTGTTTGGGAATTCGATCAGAGATTCAAGACCTTAGATGGCCGATTGAATTTTCAGATTCCAAATGAACAGAAAAAAGAATGGTTCATTGCTTCCCTCTTAGCACACATTCGAGTTCTTGTAATGAAACAAAAGATCGCTTCATAGGCTAAGGCACTGGAAATCGCCATGAAAGTTAGAGTCAATTATTGAGTCAACTAACTAGTTTGTCTCTACAGATTGAAGATATGAAGAAAGACAAGGGAAAGGATAAAAGAGAAGACATATAGTGTGTGATGCCTCTAGATAAGGAATTGTGGTTTTATTGATGCAAAATAGGCACCCTCTTTCCAACGAGAGATGAAAGCTCAGGGGTCCTAAGTTACTTTACACTATCTACGACAAAGAGATTTTGGCCATCATACATGGCTTGGCCAAATTCCGGCAATACTCAGTCAGTGCTAGATTTATGGTAAAATCATATCACAATAGCCTTAAGTATTTTTGGGAGCACGTATGAATGACAACAAAAGTGGGTCAGTAAGATACATTCCTATGACTTTGACATTGAATTCATCAAAGGGAAAAACAACATAGTGGCAGATGCGCTAACTAGGAGGCCATTAGTCTATGCCATGACAGATGTATTAGTTGATTGGAAGGACCACTTTGTGATGGAATACTCAAAAAATCAGTTCGCTTATCAGGTGATAGATGGATGGGTACAGGATGATAACTTCAGGGTCATAGAGGGAATCATCTACTACAAGGGTCGAATCTTTTTGGTTCCTGAATCAACATTCAGTATTATACCTGATGAGATATTGAAAAGGTGTGTTATGAAGGAAGAGTGATCATTGATCGTCATAGAATCTCATGAAGGCATTCCAGGAGAACATTACACAAGGAAAGAAACTGCACATAAGGTTCTCAGAGTTGGCCTTTGGTGGCCTACCTTACACAGAGATGCCACGGACTTTTACAAAGCATGCGATGTATGCCAAAGAGTTGGGAAACCATCCAGAAGAGATGAAATGCCATTAGCACCACAACTAGCCCTACAAGAACTTGAGAAATAAGCTATCGACTTCGTGGTACCTATAAATCCACAAGGGAAGCGCACAGGAGCAAGGTACATAATTACTGTGATAGAGTACTTGACTAGATGGGTTGAAGCAAGAGTAGTTAAGGACTGTAGTGAAACTACCACTGCGCGCTTCATATTTGATGGCATCATAACCAAGATTGGATGCCCAAAGATTCTCATGAGCGATAAAGGCACACATTTCATAAATACAATAGTTGTAGTCCACCATCAGAAGAGCACGCCTTACAATCCCCAAGAAAATGGGACAGTGGAAGCATTCAACAAGATCTTGGAGACAACGTTGATGAAGATTTGTAGTGTGAACATGGATGACTGGGATTTAAGAATACCAGCGATACTGTGGGCCAGTAAGATACATGCCTATGACTTTGATATTGAATTCATCAAAGGGAAAAACAATGTAGTGGAAGATGCATTATCTAGGAGGCACAAATTCATTAACACACTAGATACAACCCCCATCAACTAGTACCTTCAAGTGGAGTTGCGCCTCATCACTTCAGATTGGGAAGGTATGACTCAAAAATTTTCAACCACCCTGTTATTTGATAGTCAATATATTTTAGTAGATCAAGCATTACAGATTGTAAGACAAAAAGTATTCGAGGAGGCCTCTAGCCCCCCTTTAAAAAAATAAGAGAACGAATTGACTGCACCTCTCTAGAATCTGCAAGGTTTTTATAACATCAATGTTGATGAAGACAATGATCCTAGGAAGGTGAACATTGCCGAAATAGAAGACCAAAGAGATGGGAAAGGACCAGGAGTTGAGCGACAATTCATTGGACAACCGATCAAGATTAATAAGATCAAAATTGGAACAGAGAAAACATTGAAGCTTGCAAATGTTGGAGATTATTGGGATGTTGCTACTATTACAAAATAACAGAGTTACTGCATGAATATCAAGACTTGTTTCCAACCAAGTTCATTTATATGAAGGGAATTACAGGGCCTATGGGAGAGATGAGAATCCATTTGAAACCAGATGTAATACCAGTCAAACAGAGACCCTATAGACTGAACCTTAAGTATAAGGAGAAAGTGAAGATTGAGCTCGATAGAATGTTGGAAGCAAGAATTATAGAACTTGTCAAAGAGTCAGAGTGGATTAGCCCTATGGTGGTGCAAGACAAGAAGACATAAGAGATCATGATCTGTGTAGCTCTCAAGAAGTTGAATTATGCCTTTTTGCATGATCCCTTCCCTATGCCATTGACCGATGAAGTGTTAGATAATGTGGGAGGCCAGGGGGTATATTCTTTTACAGATGGATTTTCAAGATACCATCGGATTTGGATTGCCAAGGAAGATCACCATAAGACCACGTTTGCAATAGAATGTTGATCCTACCAATATAAAGTGATGCCATTTGGATTGAAGAATTCCCAACCATCTTTTCCAGGGTGGTGGTTGAAGCATTCAAGGAATTTCTGCATAAATTTTTAGAAGCATATTTTGATTATTGGACTTTTTTTAGTTTATTGAAAAATCATATTGAATGTCTAAGGTTAATCTTGGAAAAATGCAGGCAGTGTCAAATTTCCTTGAATCTGAAGAAATTCATCTTCTTTTCACCATTTGGAGTGTTTTTAGGTCATATTGTATGCAAGCATGGTTTGTTGGTAGATCCATCTAAAATTGATATTATAGTTGATTTACCCCCTCCTACTTCAGTTAAACAGTTGCGCATTGCGTTGGGACATACTGGATATTATAGGAAGTTCATTAAAGTTTATGCCCAGATTACAACACCTATGGAGAAGATTTTGAAGAAAGACTGTCAGTTTAGTTGGACAGAAGAATGCCAGCAAGGCTTCGACATACTGAAACAAAAAATGGTTATTGTGCCCATTTTGGTTTTTTGAGATTGGAGCAAGGAATTTCACATGCATGTCGATGCATCTTCGATTGCATTGGGAGTTGTGTTAACATAACCTGGTGAAGGAGATATTGACCACCCATTATCTTTTGCTAGTAGAAAGCTATCAACAGCTGAGATTAATTACACCACCACTGAGATAGAAGGATTAACCATGGTGTATGCCCTGTAGAAATTTCTCCACTACTTGTTGGGAGGACACTTTAAAATGTTTATTGGTCACTCTGTACTGAAATACCTAGTCAAGAAGTTAGTTTTGGGGGGGAGAATATGCAGATGGCTACTGCTATTTCAATAACACGAATTTTAGATCATAGTTAAGCCAGGAAGGATGAACAAAGGTCATGATCACTTGTCGAGGTTGGAACATGGGGAAGAGCTGACCAGTTTGGAGGATACAGTGCTAGATGCATAGTTACTGTCAATGGGAATGACACCTAGTGAGTATACAATTCCCTAGAAGAAAAAACTAGTAGTGCGCACTGTTGACTTTTCACTTATAGCTGAACATCTATAGAAGATTGGACCTGATGAGATAATGAGAAGGTGTGTTATGAAGGAAGAGTGACCATTGATCCTCACAGAAGCTCATGAAGGCATTCCAGGAGGACATTACATAGGGAAAGAAAATGTGTAGAAGGTTCTTAGAGTTGGCCTTTGGTGGCCTACCTTACATAGAGATGCCACGGATTATTACAAAGCCTACGATGTATGCCAAAGAGTTGGGAAACCATACAGAAGAGATGAAATGCAATTAACACCACAACTTACCCTACAAGCATTTGAGAAATGGGTTATTGACTTCGTGGTACATATAAACCCATGAGGGAAGTGCACAGGAGCAAGGTACATAATTACTACGATAGAGTACTTGACTAGATGGGTTGAAGCAAGAGCAGTTAAGGATTGTAGTGAAACTACAACTGCGTGATTCATAACCAGGTTATGATGCCCAAACATCCTCATGAGCGATCAGGGCACACATTTCATAAATAAAACAGTTGAAGCCCTGACTGATGAATTTGAAGTCCACCATCAGACGAGCACACTTTACCATCCCCAAGAAAATGGGATAGTGGAAGCATTCAACAAGATCTTGGAGACAACGCTGACGAAGATTTGTAGTGTGAACAATGATGAATAGAATTTAAGAGTACCAATAGACTGTGGGCCTATAGAACCACTTGACAGAAACTAACAATGCAGGCCCCTTTTAAGTTGGTGTATGGTCTCAAAGTCGTTGTGCCAATGGAATATTTGGTACCAAGCCTAATAATTGTTGACTTTACAGATATGGATGATACTGGCATTGTTTGAGAGAGGCTTGCCCAGTTGGTTGAACTAGAAGAAGACATATTTATTGTAGGATTCCAACAGGTATAGAAGGAAAGAGAGAAGGCCTATCATGATAGGCACATCAAGAAGAAGGAATTTAAACAAGGTGACCTAGTATTGGTATATGATCTAGTACTAGTTCATCAAACACCCTCGGAAGTTCAGAATGCAATGGCTCAGGCCATATGAGATCACCTATGTTACAGAAGGAGGAGCTGCGCAGTTGAATACTTTGAATGGAGAATGGAAGGAAGGATTAGTGAATGGGAGCTGGCTGAAGTTGTACTATGATAACCAGTTGCCTCACAACTCTCAATAAAAGCATAACGAAAAGGGTCTAAGCACTAGGTGCAGTTGAAACTGGGTACCAGACATAGAAAAGACTCAAGCATATAAAGAAAATTGAGGATGAAACTATCAAACACTTCCAGGATAGGTTTGAGTACATACTATATCAAATTCCTGAAATACATCGTCCTAAAGACAAGTACGTTATCGATCTCTATACCAATGTACTTTTAGTGCATCTAGGTTTTCCCCTCAGTAAAAAAGGCCCAAGAACGCTCGATGAATATCATGGCATGGCTAAAAGAATCAAGCAAAATATATCCTTGTCCAAGATAAGACACTTCTTTACCTCAGGCACTTTTAGTGTGGAAAGTTTATTTTCCCTTGAAACCTTTACTGTTGATTTTCAAGAAGAAGGGGAATAAAATTTTGACGAACAAGGAAGAGAAAAGAATCACTAAAGACACAGTTGAGGAGCTAGAACCTAAACAAGATGATGAAGTGTTGACATACTCTCCTCCCTCTCTGATAAATCCATCCATGAGCCTTTTACCCCTACACAAGAAGGAGAGAATGAGGTTATTCACTTTCCTTTTCAAGATCATGACAATGCCTTATTTTATGATTTAGATAAGGAAGAAGAAATGGAATCCTCTAACAAATAAGAGCTTCCTTGTTGTACAGCTGAAGATGAAGGGGAAATTGAGGATAAAACAATGATGCATGTTAAAGACACCCAAGTCCTCAAGTCTCCTACACAAGAAGAAACAAACACAGTAAGTTACCCTCATCTCCATGATTTTGATAATTCTCCACTTTATGATTTGGGAAATGAGGAGGATAAGGATGAGCCCTTCAATGTTTTTAATCCTTCGTGTTATGATACAAATAGTGACATAGTTAATATTGATGAGTTCATACATGTTGGAAGACGTAAGTGGGATGTGGTTGATTATGGTATGGACCCCATTTATGACATTAACAAACATTTCCAAGTGTTGTCGTTACAGTTATCAGAACAAGTTACTCTTGATTTTAACCAGTGGCAACAAGGAGATGATACAATTATCGTTACTTTCCAAATACCCAAGGTTGAMCTAGTCTCGTATTTTCCCGATAATGTTTGGTCATACCTTGAGGATTTTGATGAGTAATCCTATGAGCACTTGGATTCATTCCATGAAGAGGATTATCAACCACCAATGTGCTCTGGTCTTGGTCGAATTAAGGACATTGTTTGCCTGAAGAAGGATTCCTATGATATCTTTCTTTTGCCATCTTCGATTACTTTACCTTGTTGTGTCATTAAAGGTGTAGTTGGGAAGTATGTCTTTTGTATTGAGTTTCCTATAGAACTAACCCTAGATTTCAAGGGTAGTTTGAATACTCCAAGAAAAGGTTTGTCATCTAAACCTTTTAACCTTCCCTTGAGAATTTGTCAGTCATCTTATAGATCTTTTTCAATCCTTTCCTAGATTTCAGATTATAAGGACATCCTAGGTAGCCAAGTTTCAAACTTTTTGAGTTAGTTTTTCGAACCTTTGACTTTTCACGATCCCTTCCTGAAGTGGATTGAGTACTTTCCTCAAAGAATGACTTCACATGATTTTGTCCCTCCCACTCGCCTCCATGAGTTGTACTTTATGGTTTATAATGATATGATACTCTCTCTAACCCATGTTATTTTTGTTCTTAACTTATCATTATTTTGGTTTATGATGAACCATAGAGGCTAGTGTTGTGAGACATTGCTAGGATGGTTTCACTGGTCATTTGACTACACCTAGAATAATTTGTTTTCACACTTTTATATGTGCTGCTAATAGCTTTATGTTGAGATCAGGCAAGTCACAGGTTATTCTAGAGATGATGAGGTTCTCATGTGTTTTATGGTGAGCACATGTCCCCAAGTTGGAGCCAAATTTTATCCCCTAGTTTAGGGATAACTAAAGAGATTATGTATCGAGGCCCATAGGTCCTAGACATGAAGTACCGAGAGCCAAATCGACTTGAACATGGCCCTAGAGGGTCCATATTTTCATTCTTCAAAACCTCACTACTGGCCAATATGAAGAGTCAATTGACAGAGTGTAAACAAGGGGGTAAAAGGAATTACGGGTTTGCCTCCATCTTGTGTAGCTTCTTTTTCAAGCAGGTTCCAGGCTTGGGACCTAGAGTTGAGATTCTCTCAAGAGGACCTCACGATCCAGCCATAGCATGGTGGACCGAGGTGATGAGGTGGAAGAGAGGAGGTAGGGTGCCGACACCCTACAACAAGGACTTTTTGTATAATTGGGACAAAAATATTTTGGATGGTGGTTATGTATTGATTAGAAATTTGTGTGTCATAGATGTGGGTCCATGATGGCCAGAGGGTTTCCCTCAACATTGACGGAGAAACCAAGGAGACGAAGCGGTGGGAGGAGAGGCCGAGAGGGTGTTACAAAATGTGTAGGGAAACTTGTAGCGTTTGACACACAGGATACCCATGGTTCAGGTAGAGGATCTACTTGAAGCCATGCAATCATAGGTGGTTGGTGCACCCAGGGCATGGGTACGACTCTTTCAGCATATTGAAAACGCCATGGTTTTCTACCATGACACACATCTGGCCCCACAAGTGTAAATGACGTGGGATATTATGATACAGGTTGGATATGTATATGAGGGTGTTAGCCCCATTTTGTACTATAAACACCATATTTTTTCAAATATATAAAAGGGATTTTTATCTTTACTTATATTTTTCAATGTGTCTTTTAAATCTGTGACAAATTCCAATCTAAAACATAGTTAGAATAAGCATCAGATACATAATTAGAACTTCTATGAATATGATAATATGTAATAAAATCAAAATTTTGTTCTAAAAGACGTACCCGTAGGAATCATCGGAGTAAAGAAGGATCACACACACGGTAACGATCATTCAACAATAGTCATTCAAATAGCACACTACTAACTGGGAATCTAGGTGAACTTCTAATGTACGGATGGCATGTGAAATAACATCATGTAAAATTTCTATAACATCGTTTGCTTTTAAATATGTGACAAATTCCAATCTAAAACATAGTTAGAATAAGCATCATATACATAATTAGAACATATAGGAATATGATAATATGTAATAAAATCAAAATGTCGTTCTAAAAGAAGTACCCGTAGGAAACGTCGGAGTAAAGAAGGATCATGCACACGATAACAATCATTCGGTAATAGTCGTTCAACTAATGCACTACTAACTGGGAATCCAGGTGAACTTCTAATGTACGAATGGCATGTGAGATAACATCATGTAAAAGTTCTATAACATCACTATATTTAGCCACATTGTTTGTGGATGGCCCTAGGCATATGCCCCTTGATCATGAAACTATGTGCTTAAGATCATGAAATGCAAAAGTCATGGCACCTTGAAAGGTTGCTTCGGCGTTGCAAAAGTTTCCCAAGAAGAAATAAATGTCGTCTTGTGTTGATCCTCAGGTTTAATTTGAATTTCATTATATCCTGAAAATCCCTCCATGAAAGAAAATACTTTGCTTCCCACACACTCGTCGAGAATATGATATATGAAAGGTGTGGGGAGGTTGTCTTTCAGACAAGCCTTGTTTAGGTCATGAAAATCCATAAATACATGGATGGTTCCTTTCTTCTTATCTATGGGAACGGGGTTGGATACCCAATATGTTAAAGGAACCAGGTAGATGAAGCCAGCATTAACTAGCTTCTCCACCTCTGCCTTAATAGTAGGGGCCTTTCCAGGGTTGACAACTCAAAGACGTTTCCAAACAAGTTTAGCATCCAGATACATTTTATTTTCATGTTCGACAATACAAGGGTCGATCCCTGGCATCTCTTCATAGGAGCAAGTAAATACGTCTCGAACAAAACAATTTTCACTGATATTTATGTTTTCAACCTTACCAGCGGTAAGAGAGATGTCAATTTGGATGGTAGGAGAAATACTCACCATATTTCCTTTAGCATAAATGGCGTGCGTATCTAGTGGAACTATGGTGCGACCGACTATCTCACTCAAAGTATATCAAAAGTCATCTTGTTTGATTCTTTCAAGCTCTGGGAGAAAATAGGAAAGATGATGCATATCATCCCAAGGTTTATCGGGAGAATTCATGGCTTCAATGATGGCTTCATCCGAAGACAAAGTCCCATCGAGGAAATCATGTGAACAGGACAACGAGGTGTCCCACGTGGGCCTAGACATGAGATCCTCCTCATCCATAAGTGAGGGAACAAGATCAAGATCGACGGAAGAGTCAAGAACAGATTGATACACAATATATGTTGTCGATAATGACATGGCCATCCCAACATGCGAGTGTCCTTCCCAAGATAAAGTCGTGGAAGGTAGGGTCCACAGATCATCAAAATAAGATGTGCAGAAAGAAATGAACCTCCCAGTCGAGACAATCCTACTGGACATTGCATAAACTTGAAGTTTTGGTGCTAAGGAGTCAAAAGTACCCATAAGGGAAGAAAACATTCCAACACAAATATTCTCCATTGGCGGTCAATAATTTCCGATCACAGGGAATCGACTATCCAAGAGATGCATTAGGGCTAAGGTATACAAAAGATAACTGATCAATCATTACAATCTTCCCTTCATGATAAAAACAAAGAGTATGGAATATGGACGATACGATAGATATCATAGCATAAGTCCAATTGCAACCTAGAAATAGGTTATAATAAAAAGGCAGTATTGACCGAGGTTCGGTATGCCCAAAGTGCAGGATATAGCATGATGTGTCAGTCGGACTTACTCTAACTAACAGTTTTTTGAAAAATGGTCTTGAGAGACTTGATCTCTACTTGTCTGTTTTTATGGGGATCATAAGGAGAAGAGTGACCATGCTTAAACCCCAATTTAGCTATTATTTCTTCCATCATCTCATTCTGAAAGTGACTTCCATGGTCAGTGACAATCTCACTTGGGATACCGAATCGGGTGATAATCTTTTCTAATACGAAGAAGGTTGCAGTATTCCCATTGGATTTAATTATAGGCATGGCCTCGACCCACTTATTAAAGTATTCGAAAACAACGATAATGTGTTGATGTGCCCAGCTTACAATCAATGAATTCCACGCCCCACTTACATGCCCCGCTTAGTGAAGGGACTGTCAATAATAACTGGGTTAAGAGGGAATGGATGTGAGTGCACTTTTCGAGTGATAGAGGTGACACTTCTTAACCGCTTCCATACAATCCTTAAATATAGTAGGCCATAAATAACCAGCTCGCAACATTTTTTGGGATGTCGCAAGCCCGGATAAATGACCACCACAAGCCCCACTATGGCAACCATTTAGGATAGAATCGACCTCTCTGTGAGTTAAGAAATGATGCAAGATATCATCTATTGCTCGGCGATACAAAGTGTCACCAACAATAATATATTTCTTGGCTTGTAATCTTATACACCATCGATCATCTTGTGAGAGATGCTGAGGGAACTTCAAAGTCTGAAGATAGAGCACGATGTCTGCATACCGGGGGTATGTTCATCCGCAAACAAATCGACATGGATAACGTCCTCATCTAATTCTGGGAAATCAGATATCAACTCTGCAAATACTAGGGGCTTCTTGGATTTAGCAAAAGAAAACTCGAGATCAAACTCCTACAAAATGACAATCCATTTATTATATTTCCCTCCTATGATATGATATGTGATATGTGTAGTATAGTGTAGTGTAGTGTAGTAAAGTTTGACTAAAATAAGAAATAATGTGCTTGTGGAGCTAGTCATCCTCCTGAACTAGAACTATACCAATCGTATCGTATTCTAGAGGCTTTAGTAGAGGCATTGACACCAAAGATTTCTTCAAAGAATCGAAGGACTCCTGGGCTCGCTCATCCAAGATAAAAGGGGTTTCCTTCTTCAAAAGACACATGAAACCTATAGTGATAGTAGAATAGTTCACTATAAACCTATAAAGAAAGAGTTGTCTAATTGTGCACGGGGGAGGCAACCGAAGTATTGCCTCAACCTTGAGTGGATATACCATGATCCTAGACTCAGAAACTAGAAAACCTAACAAATGACCATAATTAATGCAAAAGATGCATTTATGAGGGTTTAATCGGATCCTATAATAACAACATCTTTCGAAAACAAGCCAAAGGTGGATAATGTGATCCGCTCTCTTGCGAGAGTGACCAGCTAGATCGTCAAGGTAAGCTTCAACTATGTGCTTAAGATCATGAAGTGAGAAAGTCATCGCACGTTGAAAGGTTGCTCCGACGTTGCAAAAGTTCCCAAAGGACAAAAATTGTTGTCTTATGTTGATCCTCAAGTTTAATTTGAATTTCATTATATCCTGAAAATCCATCCATGAAAGAAAATACTTCGCTTCCTACACACTCGTCGAGAATATGATCAATGAAAGGTGTGGGGAGGTTCTCTTTCAGAAAATCCTTGTTTAGGTCATGAAAATCCATACATACATGGATGGTTCCTTGCTTCTTATCTACAGGAATGAGGTTGGATACCCAATATGTTAAAGGAACCGGGTAGATGAAGCCAGTATTAACCAGCTTCTCCACCTCTACCTTAATAGCAGGGGCCTTTCGAGGGTTGACAACTCAAAGACGTTCCCGAACAGGTTTAGCATCCGGATACACATTTTGATTTTGTGTTCAAAAATACAAGGGTCGATCCCTGGCATCTCTTCATATGACCAAGTAAATATGTCTCGACCAAACAATTTGCACTAATATTTACATTTTCAAACTTACTAGGGGTACGAGAGATGTCAATTTGGATGGTAGGAGAAATACTCACCATATTTCCTTTAGCATAAATGGCGTGCATATCTAGTGGAACTATGGTGTGACCGACTATCTCACTCAAAGTATATCGAAATTCATCTTGTTAGATTCTTTCAAGGTCTGGGAGAAAATAGGAATAATGATGCATATCATCCCAAGGTTTGTTGGGAGAATTCATGGCTTTGATGATGGATTCATCCGAAGGAAAAGTCCCATAGAGGAAATCATGTGAACAGGACAACGAGGTGGCCCACATGGGCCTAGACATGAGATCCTCCTCGTCCGTCGGTGAGAGAACAAGATCAGGATCGATAAAAGAGTCAAGAACAGCTTGAAACGCAATATCTGTTGTCGATAATGACATGGCCATCCCAACATGTGAGTGTCCTTCCCAAGATAAAGTCGAGGAAGGTAGGGTCCACAGATAATAAAAATAAGACATGCAGAAAGAAATGAACCTCCTAGTCGAGACAATCCTACTGGACATGGCATAAACTTGATGGTTTGGTGCTGAGAAGTCAAAAGTACCCATAAGGGAAGAAAACATTCCAACACCAATATTATCGGTTAGCGGTCAATAATTTTCGATCACAAGGATCGAATATCCAAGAGATGACTATCCAAGAGATGCATTAGGGCTAAGGTACGCAAAGGATAATTGATCGATCATTACAATCTTCCCTTCATGAGAAAAAAAAAGAGTACGGAAAACAGACGATATGACGACGATCATAGAATAAGTGCAATTGCAACCTAGAAATAGGTTATAATAAAGAGGCAGTGTTGACCGAGGTTCGGTATGCCCAAAGTGCAGGATATAGCATGATGTTTCAATCAGACTTACTCTAACTGACAGTTTTTTGAAAAATGGTCTTGAGAGACTTGATCTCTACTTGGTCGTTTGTATGGAGATAATAAGGAGAAGAGTGACCATGCTTAAACCCCAATTTAGCTGCTATTTCTTCCATCATCTCATACTAAAAGTGACTTCCATGGTCAGTGACAATCTCACTTGGGATACCGAATCGGGTGATAATATTTTCGAATATGAAGAAGGTTGTAGTCTTCCCATCAGATTTAATTATAGGCATGGCCTCGACCCACTTATTAAAGTAGTTTACGACCATGATAATGTGTTGATGCCCCCTAGTTTGCAATCAATGAAGTTCACACCCCACTTAGTGAAGGGACTGTCGATAATAACTGGGTGAAGAGGGGATGGATGCGAGCACACTTTCCGAGTGATAGAGGAGACACTTCTTAACTGCTTCAATACAATCCTTAAATATAGTAGGCCAGAAATAACTAGCTCGCAACATTTTTTGGGATTTCGCAAGCCCAAATAAATGACAACCACAAGCCCCACTGTGGAAATCGTTTAGGATAGACTCGGCCTCTCCATGAGTTAAGAAACGATGCAAGATATCATCTATTCCTTGACGATACAAAGTGTCACCAGCAATAGTATATTTCTTGGCTTATAATCTTATACACCATCGATCATCTCATGAGATATGCTGAGGGAACTTCAAAGTATGAAGATAGAGCATGATGTATCCATACCAGGGGTCAGGCGAAAATGTGTTTATCTGCAAACGAATCGACATGGATAATGTCCTCATCTAATCGTGGGAAATAAGATATCAACTCTGCAAATACTAGGGACTTCTTGGATTTAGCAGAAGCAAATTCGAGATCAAACTTCTACAAAATGACAATCCATTTATTATATTTCCCTCCTATGATATGATATGTGATATGTGTAGTGTAGTGTAGTGTAGTAAATTTTGACTAAGATAAGAAATAACATGCTTGTGGAGCTTGTCATCCTCCTAAACTAGAACCATACCAATCGTATCGTATTCTGGAGGCTTCAGCAAAGGCATTGACACCAAAGATTTCTTCAAAGCATTGAAGGACTCCCAGGCTCGCTCATCCCAGATAAAAGGGGTTTCCTTATTCAAAAGATGCATGAAGCCTTTAGTGATAGTAGAATAGTTCACTATAAACCTACGAAAACAACATCTTTCGAAAACAAGCTGAAGGTGGATAATGTGATCCGCTCTCTTGTGAGAGTGAGCAGCAAGATTGTCAAGGTAAGCTTCAACTATGTGCTTAATATCATGAAACACGAAATTCATGGCACGTTGAAAGGTTGCTCTGTCATTGCAAAAGTTCCCCAGGACAAATAAATGTCATCTTGTGTTTATCCTTATGTTTAATTTGAATTTCATTATATCCTGAAAATCCATCCATGAAAGAAAATACTTCACTTCCCACACACTTGTCGAGAATATGATCAATGAAAGATGTGGGGAGGTTGTCTTTCAGAAAATCCTTGTTTAGGTCACGAAAATCCATACATAAATGGATGGTTCCTTGCTTCTTACCTATAGGAATGGGGTTGGATACCCAATATGTTAAAGGAACCGGGTATATGAATCAAGCATTAACCAGCTTCTCCACCTCTACCTTAATAGCAGGGGCCTTTCAAGGGTTGACAACTCAAAGACATTTTCAAACAGGTTTAGCATCTGGATACATTTTAATTTCATGTTTGATAATACAAGGGTCGATCCCCATCATCTCTTCATAGGACCAAGTAAATACGTCTTGAACTAAACAATTTTCACTGATATTTACATTGTACGAGAGATGTCAATTTGGATGGTAGGAGAAATACTCACCATATTTACTTTAGCATAAATGGCGTGCATATCTATTGGAACTATGGTGTGACCGACTATCTCACTCAAAGTATATTGAAATTTGTCTTGTTTGATTCTTTCAAGCTCTGGTAGAAGATAGGAATGATGATGGATATCATCCCAAGGTTTGTCGAGATAATTCATGGATTCAATGATGGCTTCATCCGAAGGCATGGTCCCATCGAGGAAATCATGTGAACAGGATAATGAGGTGGCCCACATGGGACTAGACATGAGATCCTCCTCGTCTGTTGGTGATGCAGGAGCATCTCAAGCGAGCCAGTGCAAAGGCAAAAGATAGCTGGAAAGGCATCCAACACAAATTTTGAAAATGTCTTGAAACATTAATGAAGCCATCAAGTGGAGGCACACTTGTAAAATGTAAAGGGACCTTGAGCGATCCACTCTTGTCCTTAGTAGGTAGAAGGCATTTATGATAGTTAATGCAAGTAGGTAGAATTGAATTCCTAGGTTAGATAGTTTTAGGAGCAGAGGGAAAACAGATATAGACACCCTCATTGTATTATTGTATAGTAGGGAAGAACATTACCAAGGAGAGAAGAGCATACGGAGATGGAACAGAGAAACTGTGTTTGAAAAACACCCATGTACAAAGATTTGAATTAATAGAAGAAGTCTTAATTCAGATTCATGGCATTGTATTTGTTTCTTGTATGTGTATGCTAAATGGTATGTTCATGGTTTTCACTCTTTCTGTCATGCAATTTATTTTATGTTATGTATGAATGATTTCTTTTTGAATGTTTGAAGTATGAGAGGAAGGGGTAAATGAATGAATTTCAATTGTTTCTCTATCTGAGCAAGAGTTCCTGCAAGGAGTGTGGTTGAATTGTCCGCAAGGAGTGCATTGACAAAGGATTCAGAGGTTTGTCTCTGAAAGCTCAGATAGGGTAGCTTTTGTTCTCATTCACATAGAAGTCTAGTTAGGCACAGGAGCCGTGCAAGGTGTGCATAGGCCAGTTAGAATTTCAAGTCTTGTAACCTAAATGAAGTATTGAGAGACTGTTGTTGCAGAGTGTGTGCAGAGTCAAAAGGAGTTTAACACTTGGAAGTGTTTGAAGGTCTGTCGTAAGGAGTGCGTGTAGGAGTCCTTTTCAAGACTTGAAGTTAGAGAAATCTCAGGAAGGATAAAACCTTCGAAACCATCGAAGGAAGCACAGGAAGTTGTGCAGTGAATGGAGAGAAGGTGTTGCAAGTTGCGTCGCAAGCAGTTGAGTACCGTGGAAAACCACTTGCTAAAAAGTTGCAAGAGTCCTTGTGAAGGGAAGAGACGGACGGTCGAAATTCTCTGTGGAGAATTCATGAAGTGTCATGAGTCGTCAAATCTCACGAAGGAGAAGGGGAGTTACGTCTAGTATTCCCAAAGGTTTAAGCTCAGGAGAGGCAGAACTATAGATTCAAGCCGACATAAGTCGTTGGATTTACACATGAATTTCTAATTCGGGGTTTCGTAGATTGAAGTCCCGTAATCCTTGCAATAAGGCTCAAGAAATTATGAAATGCGAAGTCCCGAAGGGATGAAAGGATCATGTGGGCCATAGGAATTGGCAGGGAAGACAGGTGTCGCACTATTGACACAAAAGTCAAATTCCGTTGACCATTTCGGGTTTTCGAGGGGTGAAGTCCCGAAATCTTCACATCAAGATTCGTGAAATCGCAAAGTCTGAAGTCTCAACGGAGTGAAAGGCCGTTGAAAGGTCAACCTTGTGAGCACATCATAGTTTCGGTAAATTAGGTTTCAAAAGTCGAGGAGACAAGTTGCTTGACATCGCAATTCCTAAAATCGCGATAAGGAGAAATCTAAAACTGGCAAGGGAAAAGGTCAAGTGTTGACTATTTCAGGTTTCGGATATTGAGAGACAAGGCGCTTGACCAACGGATTCATGAAAGTGTGAAGTCCGATCTCCCGAAGTACAAGGGGGGGATTTCTCGAAGCTAATTGTGGGTGTAGATTTCCCGAAAGGGAAATAGAGGAGCCATTTCCAAGAGCTCTTTGGGCCAGTGGAAGAGGAAAGATCATATGTGCATGGACATCTGACCTGCTAGTTGGGAGGGTTGTGTCAGGTTTGGTATCAGAGCCCAGAAAGGTTTCTTTGCTTTCTGCAGCAGGGAAAAGGAGAATTCACCATGCTGCCAAGAAGAAGGGGTAGGTAGATGCCTGATCCAACCATGGAGAGAGAAATGTGTGATCTACACGCCAGACTTGAGGAAATGGAGACAACACAGAGGCACACAGTCAGTGCTAAGGATCTTAGTGATTCCGAAAGTGAAATTGAAGGGGAGGAAGTTGCAACCGAAGATGCAACAAACGAACATTTGATTAGGGCTATTGCAAGAATGGGTGCAAGATCATAAATGGACATTCCAATTTATGAGGGAAACTTGGATGCAAAGGAGCTTCTAGACTAAATTAGAGCCCTGGAGCTTCTAGAAGGTCAAACATGTTGTCACGAGATTGAAGGGACATGCAACATTGTGGTGGGATGAGCTACAAGCTGACAGATGCTGCAAAGGCAAGCAAAAAATCAAGAGTTGGGATAGGATGATCGCGAAGATGAAGGTAAAATTCATCCCCAGAGATTATTAGATTGATCTGTTTCGAATAATGCAAAAATTGAGACAGAAGCTGATGACAGTGAAGGAATACACTGAAGAATTCTACAAACTGAACATCAGGGCAGGTCATCGAGAAAGCGATGATGAAAAGGTTGCCAGATACATGAATAGCCTAAGATATGACATTCAGGATGAGATGAGCATGATAAACATCTGAACGGTGGAAGATGCTTATCATATGTCTCTAAAGGCTGAAGAGAAGCTAAGCCGAAAGCAGGGTCAAAGAGGCCGAGGCAGAAATCAGCCCAAATGCAAATTAGTTGCCTAAGATAAAAATTAGAAACCCAAGGAGGACTGGAAGAAACCTCAGACTCAAACAGAGAGAGGTGGAAGCTCATAGCGAGGGAAATATGCTGAACAGAGAGGGCAACATATCGAACAGAGAGGAGAGTATGCTGACATTAATATTTTTCCTTGTACCAGAGGTAGAGGAAGAGGAAGAGGTGGAGTAATAACATGCTTCACAAGCGGAAAGGCTGGACACAACTCTTATGAGTGTCCAGAAAAAAATAAAGAAGGAGGTGAGACTCACATCGCCGAAGCACGGAGGAGAAATATTGAGGCAGAAGATGCTGAAGGCGGAATATCGTTGATGATGCGAAAAGCTCTTTTGACACCAGAGAAAGAGGTGGAGAGTTCAGTCCAAAGAAACAGAATTTTCCGGACTGCTTGCAAAACCAAGGAGAGGGTATGCAAGGTCATTGTGGATAGTGCTAGCATAGATAATCTCATTACAACAGAGATGGTAGAAAAGCTAGAGCTGGAGACAATTGATCATCCAATCCCATACAGAGTTTCATGGCTACAAAAAGGACATCAGGTAACTGTCACTAAACATTGTTTAGTTGAATTTAAGATAGGAGGATATAATGATGAGATATTATGTGATGTTATTCCTATGGATGTTTATCATCTATTGCTGGGTAGACAGTGGCAATATGACAGGAATGTGATTCATGATGGGAGAATGAACACATACACCCTAGAGAAGAATGGGAGAACTCACATGTTGCTTCCAATCAAGGATAAGGAGGTGAAACTTGAAGTAAGAAACACTGTACTTATCATGAGTGGGAAGGAACTTCTTACAGAGGTTAAGAAGAAAGAGGAACCACAATTCATTGTGGTCAGGAAACCGAAGATTGTTTTGACCAGCACAAGAGTGGATGATTTACCAGAAGAGGTTCAGGAACTATTAGAAGAGTTCGCTAACATAGTAGTGGACGAACTACCTCGTTCATTACCACCAATCAGAAGTGTGAATCATCATATTGATCTCATACTAGGAGCCAGTTTACCAAACAAAGCCACGTACAGATTGACATCACAGGAGAATAAAGAGGTCAAAAGACAAGTCCATGACTTGTTGGACAAAGGTTTGGTTAGGGAAATCTTGAGTCCATGTGCTGTTCCAATAGTACTCAGTCCGAAGAAAGACAGAGGCTAGAGGATGTGTATTGAATCAAGGGATATTAACAAAATAACCATCGAGTACAGATTTCCATTGCCAAGGATGGACGATCTGATGGATTGCTTGAGTGGAGCAAAATATTTTTCGAAGATTGAATTGAAAAGCGGTTATCATCAAATCCGCCTGAGAGAAGGTGACGAGTGGAAGACAACCTTCAAGAAAAATGAAGGGTTGTATGAATGGCTTGTTATGTCATTTGGCTTAACGAATGGGCCAAGTACTTTCATGAGATTGATGAACGAAATCCTAAGGGAGTTCATCGGGAAATTTGTTATCGTATATATGGATGACATATTGATTTTCAATAAAATAGTGGCAGAGCATATGAAACATTTGGCTATAGTGATGTAGAGGCTACAGCAGGAGAAGATTCTGATAAACATGAAGAAGTCCTCATTCATGAACACAGAGATCATTTGTCTAGGGTTTGTTATTTCTGCAGATAAATTGAGGATGGATCCAGATAAAGTGGAAGTGATTAAGAATTGGCCATCATCGAAGAGTATATTTGAGGTGAGAAGTTTTCATGGATTGGCTAGTTTCTACCAGAAGTTCATCAGAAATTTCAGTGGAATTAGTGCACCGATGAGGAGGCTGAGGAAATTTTAGTGGAATTAGTGCACTGGATAGAGGAGGCTGAGAAAAGTTTTAATTTGTTGAAGAGGAAAATCACGGAACAACCAACTCTGGTGTTGCCGGATTTCCAAAAGACATTTCAAGTGAAATGCGATGCAAGTGGATTTGCAATAGGGGCAGTCTTGAGTCAGGAAGACAGGTCGATAACGTACTTTAGCGAGAAGCTGAATGAAGTGAAAGTGAAATGCTCCACTTATGATAAGGAGTTTTATGCTATCATACAGGCATCAAATAAATGGAGACATTACTTTATCCCAAAGGAGTTTAT
>JASDQU010100152.1:173822-188963 GCA_032191745.1 Picea mariana | reverse complement strand
GTTAAATACAAAATTAACCATCAAAAGAATCAAATATTTATTCAATGATCAAGTACTAAACATGTAGATAAGTTTCCAATACTTAAACACAAGCTTTGATGGTAAAATAGGGATGTTATTATGAAGTTATCAAAAGAGTATGTATTAGGGTATCCTTATGGTTGTAGAAAAAAAATTCTACATCAAAAATATCTATCCACTAAAATCAGCAAAGAATCCATCCAAAATATAGCTAATGACAAGTAGAATTTATATGGCATCTTGTAAGCAAATTTCAATGGTATATTAGTGAGTAAAGGAAGAGTTTAAGAGTGTTTTATTGTATCCCTAATGGTTGTATCATTTAATTAACTACAACAAGAGAATAACAAGGCTAATCTAGACACATTAGTGTCTTAAGCAATCTTGTGGCACTAAGAAAAGATTCCAATTTGAACAAATTCAATATCTCCAAAAATCATGTATTTCAGTGAAATGATTTTATTTCTCCAATGCAAGTAGAAGAGTTCTTAGTCTGTTGGGTTACAGAGTCTTGGATGTAAGAGTTGTACTTACTACTTCTCTAGGGGTGTAGACCCTTTTACTCCCTAGGGAAAGAAAATACAACAAGGTAAATGTAGAAGGGTGTAATCCCTTTTACTCCTTCTAGCAACCTTGAAAAAATGACCTATCCAACAATTATGAAGGTTTGGTGGAGGGTGTATACCCTTTTACTCCTCCAATGGTTTTTATACAATAATAAGTTTGAAACAAGTAGAAATTACCAACAATGTTTAGAAAATTCCTGACCAATTCCAATAGAAAGCAAGAAAAACCCTTGTCTACCAAGAAATATCCATCAACATGCAAGAAACAAGCATCCAAGAAGGTAGTGCACCAATTTAGCTCCACAATAGACAAGTATAAGAATCCATAAGATTTGCACAGGATAGAGATAGAACAAATGCCCAAAAAGGGCATAAATTTCAGCAAAATATGTGATTCTCAAGTGAAAGAGTTGTGATAAAATGAAATGTCTTAGGTCTCCTTTTATAGGAGGCCTTTAAAACTAGTTTGGCCACATATGATTAGGGTAAAACACAATTAGGGAGGACAACCTTGTTAGGATTTGATTCCAACATCTCTTCATGGGATATTAGTTAGTAGGATATGCTTTCTATGTAATAAAGGTTGTAATTAATTAATAAGGCCTAATAAATAAAGGAGAATAAGTCAATGTAAGAAGACCTAATAGAAGCTTCCGCTTCTAGAAAGATCTTCCTCTAGAAGTTTCTTTAGAAGGTAGAATTAGTATAAATAAGAGTAGGAGGTATTGGATATTTTGTCTTGGAGATTATTGTAATAGATCTCTACTTTGCTGGAGGTTTCCCCCTCGAAGAGGGAAGTGAACATTGCTATCTCTAATAAAGGTGTTCCTTTTGGTGTTATTATTGTTATTGGTGTTATTGGTGTATGCACTGTAGAAATTTCTCCACTACTTGTTGGGAGGACACTTTAAAATGTTTACTGGTCACTCCGTACTGAAATACCTAGTCAACAAGTCAGTGTTGGGGGGGAGAATATGCAGATGGCTTCTGCTATTTCAATAGCACGACTTTTAGATCATAGTTAAGCCAGGAAGGATGAAAAAAGGTCATGACCACTTGTCAAGGTTGGAACATGGGGAAGAGCTGACCAGTTTGGAGGATACAGTGCTAGATGCATAGTTACTGTCAATAGGAATGACACCTAGTGAGTATACAATTCCCCAGAAGAAGCAACTAGTAGTGCGCACTACTGAATTTTCACTTATAGCTCGACATCTATACAAGATTGGACCTGATGAGATATTGAGAAGGTGTGTTATGAAGGAAGAGTGACCATTGAATCTCACAGAAGCTCATGAAGGCATCCCAGGAGAAAATTACATAGGGAAAGAAAATGTGCAAAACGTTCTTAGAGTTGGCCTTTGGTGGCCTACCTTACATAGAGATGCCACAGACTATTACAAAGCCTATGATGTATGCCAAAGAGTTGGGAAACCATACAGAAGAGATTAAATGCAATTAACACCATAACTGACCCTACAAGCATTTGAGAAATGGGCTATTGACTTTGTGGTACCTATAAACCCACGAGGGAAGTGCACAGGAGCAAGGTACATAATTACTATGACAGAGTACTTGACTAGATGGGCTAAATCAAGAGTAGTTAAGGATTGTAGTGAAACTACAACTACGTGATTCATAACCAATTTATGATGCCCAAACATCCTCATGAGCGATCAAGGCACACATTTCATAAATAAAATAGTTGAAGCCATCACTGATGAATTTGCAGTCCACCATCAGAAGAGCACACTTTACCATCCCTAAGAAAATGGGACAGTGGAAGCATTCAACAAGATCTTGGAGACAATGTTGACGAAGATTTGCAATGTGAACAATGATGATTGAAATTTAAGAGTACCAGCAATACTGTGGGCCTATAGAACCACTTGACAGAAACTAACAATGCATAACCCTTTTAAGCTGGTGTATGGTCTCAAAGCCGTTGTCCCAATGGAATATTTAGTACCAAGCCTAATAATTGTTGACTTTACAGATATGGATGATACTGGCATTTTTCGAGAGAGGCTTGCCCAGTTGGTTGAACTAGAAGAAGACATATTTATTGTAGGATTCCAGCAGGTATAGAAGGAAAGAGATAAGGCCTATCATGATAGGCACATCAAGAAGAAGGAATTTAAACAAGGTGACCTAGTACTGGTATATGATCTAGTACTAGTTCATCAAACACCCTCAGAAGTTCAGAATACAATAGCTCAGACCATATGAGATCACCTATGTTACAGAAGGAGGAGTTGCGCAGTTGAAGACTTTGAATGGAGAATGGAAGTAAGGATTAGTGAATGGGAGCTGGCTGAAGTTGTACTATGATAACCAATTGCCTCACAACTCTCAATAAAAGCATAACGAAAATGGTCTAAGCACTAGGTGCAGTTGAAACTAGGTACCAGACACAGAAAAGACTCAAGCATATAAAGAAAATTGAGGATGAAACTATCAAACACTTCCAGGATAGGTTTGAGTACATACTATATCAAATTCCTGAAAGACAACGTCCTAAAGACAGGTACATTATCCATCTCTATACCAATGTACTTTTAGTGCATCTAGGTTTTCCCCTCAGTAAAAAGGGCCCAAGAACGCTCGATGAAGCTCACAACATGGCTAAAAGAATCAAGCAAAATATTTCCTTGTCCAAGATCAGACACTTCTTTACCTCAGGCACTTTTAGTGTGGAAATTGTATTTTCCCTTGAAACCTTTACTGTTAATTTTCAAGAAGAAGGGGAATAAAATTTTGACGAACAAGGAAGAGAAAAGAATCACTAAAGACACAGTTGAGGAGCTAGAACCTGAACAAGATGATGAAGTGTTGACATACTCTCCTCCCTCTCTGATAAATCCTTCCATGAGCCTTTTACCCCTACACAAGAAGGAGAGAATGAGGTTATTCACTTTCCATTTCAAGATCATGACAATGCCTTGTTTTATGATTTATATAAGGAAGAAGAAATGGAATCCTCTAACAAATAAGACCTTCCTTGTTGTATAGTTGAAGATGAAGGGGCAATTGAGGATAAAACAATGATGCATGTTAAAGACACCCAAGTCCTCAAGTCTCCTACACAAGAAGAAACAAACACAGTAAGTTATCCTCATCTCCATGATTTTGATAATTCTCCACTTTATGATTTGGGAAATGAGGAGGAGATGGATGAGCCCTTGAATGTTTTGAATCCTTCATGTTATGATACAGATAGTGACATAGTTAATATTGATGAGTTCATACATGCTGGAAGACGTAAGTCGGATGTGGTTGATTATGGTATGGACCTCATTTATGACATTAACAAACATTTCCAAGTGTTGTCGTTACAGTTATCAGAACAAGTTACTCTTGATTTTGACCAGTGGCAACAAGGAGATGATACAATTATCGTTACTTTCCAAACACCCAAGGTTGACCTAGTCTCGTATTTTCTCGATAATGTTTGGTCATACCTTGAGGATTTTAATGAGTAATCCTATGAGCACTTGCATTCATTCCATGAAGAGGATTATCAACCACCAATATTCTCTGGTCTTGGTCGAATTAAGGACATTGTTTGCCTGAAGAAGGATTCCTGTGATATCTTTCTCTGGCCACCTTCGATTACTTTACCTTGTTGTGTCATTAAAGGTGTAGTTGGGAAGTATGTCTTTTGTATTGAGTTTCTTATAGAGAAAACCCTAGATTCCAAGGGTAGTTTGAATACTCCAAGAAAAGGTTTGTCATCTAAACCTTTTAACCTTCCCTTGAGAATTTGTTGGTCATATTCTAGATCATTTTCAATCCTTTCCTAGATTTCAGATTATGAGGACATCCTAGGTAGCCAACTTTCAAACTTTTTGAGTCAGTTTTTCGAACCTTTGACTTTTCACGATCCCTTCCTGAAGTGGATTGAGCACTTTCCTCAAAGAATGACTTTGCATGATTTTATCCCTCCCACTCACATCCATGAGTTGTACTTTATGGTTTATGATGATATGATACTCTCTCTAACCCATGTTATTTTTGTTCTTAACTTATCATTATTTTGGTTTATGATGAACCATAGAGGCTAGTATTGTGAGACATTGCTAGGATGGTTTCACTGGTCATTTGACTACATCTAGAATAATTTGTTTTCACACTTTTGTATATGATGCTAACAGCTTTAGGTTGAGATCAAGCAAGACACAGGTTATGCCATAGATGATGAGGTTCTCATGTGTTTTATGGTGAGAACATGTCCCCAAGTTGGAGCCAAATGTTATCCCCTAGTTTAGGGATAACTAAGGAGATTATGTATCGAGGTCCATAGGTCCTATACATGAAGTACTGAGAGCCAAATTGACTTGAACATGGCCCTAGAGGGCCCATATTTTCATTCTTCAAAACCTCACTACTGGCCAATATGAAGAGCCAATTGATAGAGTGTAAACAAGGGGGTAAAAGGAATTAYRGGTTTGCCTCCATCTTGTGTAGCTTCTTTTTCAAGMAGGTTCCAGGCTTGGGACCTAGAGTTKAKATTCTCTCAAGAGGACCTYGCGATCTAGCCATGGCATGGTGGACCRAGGTGATGAGGCSGCAGAGAGGAGGTAGGGTGCCGACACCCTACAACGAGGACTTTTTGTATAATTGGGACAAAAATATTTTGGATGGTGGTTACATATTGATTAGAAATTTGTGTGTYGCATATTTGGGTCCATGAAGGCCAGAGGGTTTCCCTCGACATTGACGGAGAAACCGAGGAGACGAAGCGGTGGGAGGAGAGGCCAAGAGGGTGTTACAAAACGTGTAGGGAAACTTGCCACGTTTGACACACAGGATACCCATGGTTCAGGTAGAGGATCTACTTGAAGCCATGCAATCATAGGTGGTTGGTGTACCCAGGGCATGGGTACGACTCTTTCGACATATTGAAAATGCCATGGTTTGCTACCATGACACACATCTAGCCCCACAGGTGTAAATTTCATGGGATATTATGATACAGGTTGGATATGTATATGAGGGTGTTAGCCCCATTTTGTACTATAAACACCATATTTTTTGAAATATAGAAAAGGGATTTTTATCTTTACTTATATTTTTCAATGTGTCTTTTAAATCTGTGACAAATTCCAATCTAAAACATAGTTAGAATAAGCATCAGATACATAATTAGAACTTCTAGGAATATGATAATATGTAATAAAATAAAAATGTTTTTCTAAAAGATGTACCTGTAGGAATCATCAGAGTAAAGAAGGATCACACACATGGTAATGATCGTTCGATAATAGTCATTCAACTAAGGCACTACTAACTAGGAATCTAGGTGAACTTCTAATGTACGGATGGCATGTGAAATAACATCATGTAAAATTTCTATAACATTGTTTGCTTTTAAATATGTGACAAATTCCAATCTAAAACATAGTTAGAATAAGCATCAGATAAATAATTAGAACATATAGGAATATGATAATATGTAATAAAATCAAAATGTCGTTCTAAAAGATGTACCTGTAGGAAACGTCGGAGTAAAAAAGGATCATGCACACGGTAACGATCATTCGGTAATAGTCGTTCAACTAATGCACTACTAACTAGGAATCCAGGTGAACTTCTAATGTACGGATGGCATGTGAGATAACATCACATAAAAGTTCTATAATATCGCTATATTCAGCCACATTGTTTGTGGATGTCCCTAGGCATATGCCTCTTGACCATGAAACTATGTGCTTAAGATCATGAAACGCGAAATTCATGGCACGTTGAAAGGTTGCTCCGATGTTGCAAAAGTTCCCCAAGGACAAATAAATGTCGTCTTGTGTTGATCCTTAGGTTTAATTTGAATTTCATTATATCCTAAAAATCCATCCATGAAAGAAAATACTTCGCTTCCCACACACTCGTCGAGAATATGATCGATGAAAGGTGTGGGGAGGTTGTCTTTCAGACAAACCTTGTTTAGGTCATGAAAATCCATACATACATGGATGGTTCCTTTATTCTTATCTACGGGAACGGGGTTGGATACCCAATATGTTAAAGGAACCGGGTAGATGAAGCCAACATTAACTAGCTTCTCCACCTCTGCCTTAATAGTAGGGGACTTTCCAGGGTTGACAACTCAAAGACGTTTCCGAACAGGTTTAACATCCAGATACGTTTTAATTTCATGTTCGACAATACAAGGGTCGATCCCTGTCATCTCTTCATAGGAGCAAGTAAATACGTCTTGAACCAAACAATTTTCACTAATATTTACGTTTTCAACCTTACCAACAGTACGAGAGATGTCAATTTGGATGGTAGGAGAAATACTCACCATATTTCCTTTAGCATAAATGGCGTGCGTATATAGTGGAACTATGGTGTGACCGACTATCTCACTCAAAGTATATCAAAAGTCATCTTGTTTTATTCTTTAAAGATCTGGGAGAAAATAGGAACGATGATGCATATCATCCCAAGGTTTATCGGGAGAATTCATGGCTTCGATGATGGCTTCATTTGAAGACAAAGTCCCATCGAGGAAATCATGTGAATAGGAAAACGAGGTGTCCCACATGGGCCTAGACATGAGATCCTCCTCATCCATTAGTGAGGGAACAAGATCGAGATCGACGGAAGAGTCAAGAACAACTTGATACACAATATCTATTGTCGATAACGACATGGCCATCCCAACATGCGAGTGTCCTTCCCAAGATAAAGTCGGGGAAGATAGGGTCCACAGATCATCAAAATAAGACGTGCAGAAAGCAATGAACCTCCCAGTTGGGACAATCCTACTGGACATTGCATAAACATGATGGTTTGGTGCTAAGAAGTCGAAAGTACCCATAAGGGAAGAAAACATTCCAACACCAATATTCTCGGTTGGCGGTCAATAATTGTTGATCACAGAGGATTGACTATCCAAGAGATGCATTAGGGCTAAGGTACGCAAATGATAACTGATCAATCATTACAATCTTCCCTTCATGAGAAAAACAAAGAGTAGGGAATATGGACGATACGCCAGATATCATAGCATAAGTCCAATTGCAACCTAGAAGCATGTTATAATAAAGAGGCAATCTTGACTGAGGTTTGGTATGCCCAAAGTGCAGGATATAGCATGATGTGTCAGTTGGACTTACTCTGACTGACAAATTTTTGAAAAATGGTCTTGAGAGACTTGATCTCTACTTGTCCATTTGTTTGGGGATAATAAGGAGAAGAGTGACCATGCTTAAACCCCAATTTAGCTTCTATTTCTTCCATCATCTCATTCTGAAAGTGACTTCCATGGTCAGTGACAATCTCACTTGGGATACCGAATCAGGTGATAAGCTTTTTGAATACGAAGAAGGTTGCAGTCTTCCCATCGGATTTAATTATAGGCATGGCCTCAACCCACTTATTAAAGTAGTCGACAACCACGATAATGTGTTGATGCCCCCAGCTTATAATCAATGAAGTCCATGCCCCACTTCCATGCCCCACTTAGTGAAGGGACTGTCGATAATAACTGGGTGAATAGGGAATGGATGCGAGAGCACTTTTCGAGTGATAGAGGTGACACTTCTCAACCGCTTCCATACAATCCTTAAATATAGTAGGCCAGAAATAACCAACTCGCAACATTTTTTGGGATGTCGCAAGCCCGGATAAATGACCACCACAAGCCCCACTGTGGCAATCATTTAGGATAGACTCAGCCTCTCCGTGAGTTAAGAAATGACGCAAGATATCATCTATTCCTCGGTGATACAAAGTGTCACCAACAATAGTATATTTCTTGGCTTGTAATCTTATACACCATCGATCATCTTGTGAGAGATGCTGAGGGAACTTCAAAGTCTGAAGATAGTGATGTCTCCATACCAAGGGTCTCTTCATCTGCAAATGAATCAACATGGATAACGTCCTCATCTAATTGTGGGAATTCAGATATAAACTCTGAAAATAAGGGGGTTTGAGTTTTGGGGTGATAGGTTAAAAGTGATTTCTTTAGGGTCATGATATGCATGCAAGTTTAGCCCTAGCTTGTTAGTCCGTAGGGTATTGTTTCCCAACAACAGAATTGGCGACTCCGCTGGGGATAGATACTTTTAGGGTTTCCAGATTTGGTGGAGGTTTTTGGGTAGTTTAAAGGATCATATTCTCTATTTCTTTGTTTGTCTATTTTCTGTTAGGTCAGAGCTAGTAGGGAACCTAGTTCTTTATACCAGTTTTTCCTTGACTATGCTTGACATTTATTATCAGGACACACAGAGGTACACGCGGCCTACAGAAGGCCTGCACGTGTGTAACCCATTCCCTGACCTTCTACGACCCACGTTTGAATGCCTGCTGTAGTGGTTTTAGTAGCGTGTAGGGATCAGAGAGCTTAAGAGGCAGTCTCCTCTTCCCTGTCAGAATTTTACATTCTCAGGGGGCTTTCTAGATCTTGTCTGGGTCTTGTTGGTTTACAGTATTGTCTCAGTCTATTTTGTTGCGTTTGTTATTTTTGCAATTATTTTTCTTTTCTGTTAAGAAGAAGCATCCAAGCCTTTAAGAGACCCTGGTTGTCAATACCAGAGGCCTTTTCAGGTCTGGGCTGCTTGTGTTTTGTTTTGTCTTAGCATTTATACAGACCCGTGGCCTGTGCAAGTTCTACCCGCCAGTACCCACGTGTTGTTATATCTTAGCACGCGTTTGCACGCATGTTGTTTCAGTGATATTCGCGGGCTTGAATGGTTGCTTTTCAGCCTAGGTGGGGCAGTCATCCCCTCCTGTGCTGAGAAGTGTGCCTTTCAGGGGTTTGATTCTAGGGCTGCATAGTCAGTAGGTTAGGGCCTCTCATCCTTAGCCTGGTTTTTTCTTAGTTGATTGTTGATTAAAAAGAAAAAGGAAAAAGAAATATTTTGTTTTATGGTTTTTAGACAAGCGTAAGAGTCGGTGCTTTCTTGATTGCCACTATGCATCTTTTCTCTGGTTCTTTGTGATCTGTGATTTAAGCCAAAATTTTAGTTTGTTTTCTTGGTTTTGTGCTTGTTGGCATTTTCCCTTTGTTTCTTCATTTAGAACTTAAATAAAAAAAAATTATCTCTTGTTCATTTGCTTCTTTATTTGAAGATTGTGTCACTGCATCAATAGCTAGGAAGAAGTCTTTTTCGTAAGTTTTTTCAGAGCATTTAGGAGCATAAGTAGCTCACAGATTAAGTGAAATTCCTTTATGTTTGCTGCATGAAATCTTAGAAAAGTTGAAAAGAAAAGAAGTCTTTCTTAGTGAAAAGTTGTCGGTTTTTGCATTTTTTGTAAAAGTTTTTATTTCCAAGCATTTCTTATTCATTTTTCTTTGAGTCTTTACACACCATCATTTTCACTTTCATACCTTGTGACGTAAAAAATCCCATTAAAAACAATGCTAATTTAAAATCTATTAGACTCTTTTGTTTGTGGGGTTCATACACTAGCTCAGGACTAGGGCCTTGGAATAGGTTGGAGAGTAAATTCTCCAAGGCCACTCAAACCAAACATTGGAGTCTGTCATAGGGAGTGTAGAAGTCTAGTTACATGAAAGGAAAGGTCGCGTAAGGAAAGGTAGTAGAGATAACCCCTCCAAAGCCGGATCGAGCGTAGTGGAGAACACATATCGAGGATTTGTTGAGGGATTCCGTCGTTTGCATTTGCCACGGGGCTTCCTGGGTCTCGAATCCATTCAAGGTCCTTAGTTTTCTTCCGGACCATGTTTTCTCGATACCCTTGATAGGTTTCGGGCTTGATACCCTGCTCATTGTGGTCTACCCGACTATCGACTGTACCCGCCTGGTGACTGTTCGTGTGCTGGCAAACTAGTTGCCAATCTTTTCTAGAGACGTACACAGGTGACTGCGGGGGTATACCGCAGTACCTAGGACAGAAATCGGGCCATGCTTTGTAGAGTATACCCGGAGGGTGCTTCCATTTTCTAGTTGCACTTGCACCGGTAAGTTTCTCTAGTGTTGGTTGTTGTAACTGTTCTTCCAACTAGTTTAGTGTTTGCTTGATTTATCTCTTAGGGGATTCTTTTTTAGTGTGTGTTACTGTTTGTTCATGTAGAATACCTTAGCATTTCATGGATCTTCTCACAAAATGGAGGATTCAGAGCTCTGTCGGTCATGAAGGCTTCTGGGCCTACCGCTGGTTATACTGGAGCCACCCCCGCCACCATTGAGGCGGAGGCTAGACCAACAAGGGTCTTTCGAAGCAACCGGGTTTCAAACCATTGAGCTCGAAAAACTCCCAAAGGAATCAATCACATCTCCTAACTTGCCATCGACGGTCCGAACCACTACTGTCTCGGCCACAACTACGTTGCACAGTGGCCCGTCCCCATCTATTGTAGCGACCACACCTCCCTTCACACCTAGTGCGACAGGCCCTCCGTTTTCATACGGTATGCCTAGTTCGGGTACTAGTCCTGCACTCACTTCCTCCACTTTACAGACTTTGGGTCTGGGGGCAGGGAGCTCTAACGCTCCTCTGCAAGGTCAACTTGGGGGCATTCCTATCCCTTTCAATGCTTTTCCTTACCCTGGAGTTCATATCTCTCCTTCGTCCCCTTCGCTTGGTGGTCTACATTAGCAGTCCGTCGGGCAGCCTACACACACAAGTTCATTTGGAGTCGGGAGTCAAGGAACACCTGCGCAAACTCTATCGGTAGGTTTGTCACCGTTTGTTTGGAGCGAGACGTTTGGTAATAACACTTTCGCATCCACTACTTTCCCATCTGGGGGCACACCCATTTTTAGACAGTCTACTCCGGCGCAGGGTACTATTCCTGCGTCGGGGGCACATATACCAGGACCTTGGAACTGAGGACAAGGATCCATTCCTTCCTCTGGAATGTCGTTCTGGGGTAATTCTTTCCACAATCAATGGAACCCCGGACAGACTTCCATGCCTCTCCCATCAGGACCGGCATGGGGTAATCCTTCCCAAAGTCCATCAAACACGATGAATGCCCAACGTCGTCTATCCTTTATGGGGAATCAGCCAATGATGTCTCCACAGATGCAAAATCCTTACGCTGGTCAGGGCCATGGTTTCTACCAGAATCCGGGCCAGCAACCAAACTTTTCCTGGCAACCTAGTGCCAGTCAAACTCCAGGACCCTTTTTCCCAGGCTATCAGCAACAACCCAAACTACCATTCCTGGCGACGTTACACTTGCCAGATTTGACAAGGTAGTTAAATGATCCTATCTGTCACGATCCACGTTGGCCTCCTATGCCAACGAAGTTGCCTTCGGACATTCCAAAGTTCGAGGCCAAGCCTAACGAAGATCCAGATGATCACGTGACTACTTTCCACCTTTGGTGTTCATCTAACTCAATGAAAGATGACTCTGTCCAATTGTGATTGTTTCAATGCACTCTTATAGGGAGTGCCACAAAATGGTACATCGAGATTGATCGCTCACGATATTCTTCTTTTGGCAAACTGGCTATGGCCTTCCTTAACCATTTCCAGTTACCTGTGAGATACGACGCGAGCACAGAGCTGCTTGCTAATTTTGAACAGACGACAGCGGACCATATCTCTGACCATATCCGAGAGTGGCGACGCTGAAAGAGTCTAATCAAAGTGTCATTTCCACCAGCATTCCTGCTTGAGTGGTTCCTTAAGTCTTTAGTCCCCCAATTATCCAAAGACGTCGCAAATTCTGGGGTTTTCTCCGAGGAAGATGCCATCATGAGGGCTCAACAGTTTGAGCTTATCTATTCTCAGTCTGGTCTATTGTACAACATCCTGCCGGATGCACCATGATCGATACTGGATAAAACTAGACAGAGAGTCGGACCACATGCCGATGGTATTGTTGGTTCAGCCCAAACCAAGCCCGTTGAGTAATTGACAAAACAATTGAAATAGTTATCTATACAACACTCAATGGCCAGCCAGACTACTGCTTTGGCTACTCCTCCTACCCAAACGTCGGAAGTACACTCTGTGCAGATGACTAACCCAAAGGCCCCCCAGCAGCCTGAAGGGAAGAAAAAACAACGCAAGAAGGGTAAGGGGGCTAAGAAACCCACTGATAATGTTGGCGAGGGCACCACGAAAAATAGGAAGGCGAGGTATCCGTGCAACTTGTGTGCGGAAGACCACCCGACCCATCTATGTCCTCGACTTGTGGAGGCCTAAAAGTTTCTCACACAACAACATCAAGCCGTGTTGACTAATCCCTTTTAGCATGGGCAAAATTTAACTCAAGCCTCTACAGGTGCCGATGGGGGCAGCCAAGAAATATTCCCTCCCCCAAATAATTCCTCTTTCGCGAACATATATATGGTTAGGGGTGATGCTTTAATAACGACAAGAGTGCACGACTATAGTAAACCAAGTGCCTCTAAGAAGGGTAAAGAAGACGAGATTCCATCTCTTCCTCTACAGATTGAGAAGATTTTGGGAGAAATGATGACATGCATTCCAAAGGGTGCATTCAAGAAAGCTTCTCACAATCCAAACGCAAGGGCCACCCAGAATTACTCTGTGGTGGAAGATTTATCTCAAACCCCTTGTGCTATGTCCGCTTTGGAAGTCCTCCAAAGTTGCCCTGCTCAGAGGAAAGCCTTGTTGACTGCTTTAGGCTCTACTGAGACTTGTAACCCAGGTACCATCATGTTAGATATGACTGACTTGAAGCCTCGTTTGCCTTACCATGTCGCATTTCAGATAGTAGTGGCTCATCCCACGAAAACTTTTACACGGAATATCTTCTGCACGGTGGTCGACGAATGCGCTTCGACTTGCATTATGTCGTTAGCATGCTGGAAAGCCATTGGTCAGCCTGAGTTGTCTCCGTCACCTACTCTCCTTACTGTGTTCGACGGTCGTTCATTCCGACCACATGGCATCATTCCTTCTTTCCCTGTGCAGTTAGGAGGGAAGACCGTGTGCGTCGAAGTAGAGGTAGTCGATGCCCCCCTCGACTACAATCTCTTGTCAGGTCATAGTTGGACTTATGCTATGCAAGTGGTGGTTGCTACAGTTTTCCAAGTCTTGTTGTTTCCACATGATGGTCAGATAGTGACCATCGATCAATTGTCCTTCTCTCGACCTGACCCAGCTTTGGGGGCATCCACAGTTCCCATGATTGATAATCCTCAAGCCGGTGTCGTTAACGTAGGAGTTGCCTTGTGCCTATCTTTGATGGGTACTTTCTATTACCCACCTCCTCATGGAAATGTCAAGTTTATATCGACTCACCACAAGGCTGAGATTTTTCTCGTCTCATCGTTCCTCATGACTTACTTTCAGGATCCGTGGATTCTTCCTTCCCCATCAGCCACGATGGATGAGACAGGGCACACTGGCATCTCCATGCCCTTGTCGGCCGCTGAAGTAGCGTACTCTTTAGTCCAGCAAACTTCAGCTACTCCTGATCCGACTCCCGCACAAGAGTTGGATCCACTTCTTGAGCCTATCTGGGCTCATGGTTCTCTTGCTACCACCGATTCGTTAGACTTAGTCTTGCCTTCTAATGAAGCTGTAATCGAAGCAATGACTAGTCCAGAAAAACCATGGGAAGATATTCATCACAGATCATATTTCCTCCCAGATTTAAGCTGAATCGAGGCCAAAGAATTCACTATCACCATGACGGGAGATCAGCCATGTCCCATTAACCTCTTAGCTACACAGGAAATTTATGCTGAGGGAAATATGGTGACTATCGCTGCCACTATACCTATCAACATCTCCCGAAACCCTGGCATTGTGGAGAATGTCTTCATCGGAGCGGATTTCTCCCTTGAAGAGGTTCATATTTACACAGATCTTTTCAAATAATTCCATGATGTTTTTGCCTGGTCTTATGAGGAAATGCTAGGCATCGATCCAAAAATTGTTGAACATGAAATCACAACGTATCCTAATGCTAAGCCTATTTGACAAAAAATTCGTCCAGTTAATCCTAGGAAAGCAGCAGCCATCAAAGCTGAGGTTGAGAAATTGCTCAAAGCAGGGTTCATTTACCCAATTCATTTGACTCAGTGGGTGTCAAACCCCGTGCCGGTCGATAAAAAACAAGGCACGATTCGTGTATGTACTGATTTCTATGATTTGAATAAGGCATGTCCAAAAGATAATTATCCAACCCCATTCATCGATAAGATCATTGATGAATGCACTGGTTGTGATGCCTTTTCATTCATGGATGGTTTTTCAGGATATAATCAAATCCAAATCAAACCTGAGGACCAACATAAAATGACATTCATTTGTCCATGGGGTACATTCACCTATCGTAAGATGCCTTTTGGTCTCAAGAATGTTGGAACCACTTTCCAGTGGGCCATGTCTTTTGCGTTTCATGACCTCAAACATATAGTCGAGGCCTATATAGATGATTTAGCATCACACTCTCGCAAGCGAAAGGATCATCCTATGCACCTCCGACTAATCTTCGAATGTTTTCGCTACTTCAGGATTCGCTTGAATCCCAACAAGTGCAGCTTTTGCATCACATCAGGACATTTATTAGGTTTCATTGTTTCAACAACAGGTATCATGGTAGATCCTCTTAAGGTGGAGGCAATAGTCCAGTTTCCCCCCCCACGCACAA
>JASDQU010100152.1:160315-173773 GCA_032191745.1 Picea mariana | reverse complement strand
ACCAAGGGCTTTATGCGTTTACTGAAGAAAGATGTTCCTTTTTTCTAGGACGAAGCCGCTCAATGCTCTTTCGACACATTAAAACACGCCCTCACTACCGTACCTCTGCTACGACCACCTAATTATAACAAAGACTTCTTATTATATCTGGTTGTCACAGATTCAACCATAGGCATGGTTTTAGTTCAGGAGGATGATTCGTTTTCCGAATACATGATCTACTACCTAAGCCAAGGCCTCGTAGGACCAGAACTTAATTATACCCATCTCAAAAAACTTGCGTTGGCAGCAGTTCATGCTATTCAACGGTTCCGTCACTATGTTCTATTTCGCAAGACCACCATCATTGCCATCATGAATCCATTCCAGTACATGACGAGTTATTGACAAAAAAATCAGTAGATGGATGGTAATCCTTCGAGAATTTGACTTAGACTTCATTTCAGCCAAGTCCAAAAAGTCACTGATCTTTGCAGAACTTATCTCGGAGCTTCCGGTTGAGTCAGGTGACGTTGTGCCTGAGGAATCGCCTATCCAGGGGGATATGTTTTTGATTGAATCTTCAAACCCCTGGTATGGAGATATACTGATCTATCTCCAGACTTTGAAGTGCCCCACCTCTGCTTCTCRTGATGAGTGTCGGCGAATACGCCATCAGGATAAGAATTATCTCATACTCAATGATACGTTGTATTAGAGAGGTGTAGACTGCATCTTGCGCCGGTGTCTCACTCATGAGGAGGCCATCATAGTGCTCAATGATTTTCATACAGGAGCCTGTGGTGGTCACTTGTCTAGGTTGGAAACAACCCAAAAGATTTTACGAGCGGGTTACTTCTGGCCCACACTTATGAAAGATTGTATCGAGTCAGTCAAGAAGTGCCATCCATGCCAAATCTTCTCACGGAAGATGAGGGCACATCCATCTCCCATGTTTCCTGTCATCACAGTTGGTCCCTTCACTAAATGGGGGATTGATTACACTACATGCAACCCCCCATCAATAAGGGGGCACTACTATATCATTGTAGCTGTCAACTACTTCATTGAGTGGGTCGAAGCTATGCCAACGTTTAAAGATGATGGAGAGACTGCAACTCTCTTCTTATTTAACCAGATTATAGCATGGTTCGACGTCCCGAGAGAGATTGTCACTGACCATGGCAGTCACTTTCAGAACCAAATGATGTCCGATTTAATGTCAAATCTTGGGTTACGGCAAGAACATTCATCACCTTACTACCCCCAAGCCAATGGGCAGGTGGAAGCTGTAAACAAAACTCTTAAGATGATTCTACAACGAACTATCAACTCAGCCAAGTCAAATTGGCATTTGATGTTATACTCGACATTATGGGCTTATCGAACCTCAGTTAAGACTGCAACCAGTTTCTCACCTTTCCAACTCGTTTACGGGCTGGAGGCAGTCTTGCCCATTGAATGTCAAATTCCATCTCTGAAATTGGCAGTACAGTTATTGCCAGACACTTCTCCACTTGAAGAATGGTTAGTACACCTTGAGCAACTTGATGAACAGCATCGTGATGCAGCCCTGGCCAACGAAGCTCATAAACATAAGGTCAAGTGTCAATATGATAGGTTCGTTCATCCTCGGGTTTTTTCTGAGGGTGACCTTGTCCTGGTTTACAACCAAGATAAAAACCCCCTGGGGCAGGAAAGTTTAAACCCATGTGGTTCGGACCCTTCATTATTAAGGAGGTTTTAAAAAAGGGCACTTATTGTCTAGTCTATTTTGAAGGGAATGCTTTGGCGGAGCCTAGAAATGGGCTCTACCTCAAGAAGTATTACTCATAGCACGGTCACTGTGGGTAACTCTTTGTAACATATGTATAGTCTTTGTACTATTACTTTTTTACGTTTCTTTTAAAACGTGTTATGGACGTGTCATTGATGTTATCTTTCGTCATTGTGGCAGATCTCAAGTGAATCCGAGGTGTTCATTGGGTATGCCGATGGTGCTAGTCGACACATGCGGAGGCTTGCCTCCGCAGCTTGGGTGATCTTTACACCACAGGGTCAGTTGTTATCTTCCAGAGGTATATGCTTAGGTGACACCACAAACAATGTTGCTAAGTATAGTGCAGTTATTGAGTTGCTTCATGACGCTTTGTCATTGGGTATCTCTCATCTCCGGGTCTATCTAGACTCTCAACTGGTTGTGTCGCAGCTCAACAGAATATACCGCGTGCATGACCCTACTTTACACCGACGATTCCTTAGGGTACGTCTCTTGGAATGCAACTTTAATTATATTACATATTTTCATGTTCCTAGGAGTCTAAATCAAATCACGGATACTCTAGCTAATCACATTTTAGATTGGCATCTCGCTCACATATAAAAAGATCATGATCATACACATGTAAATACATTCTTGTACACATCATACATAAGACACAAAAAAGAAATAAAAACCATATATAAACATCATAAAATCCTCAGAGTACATAGATGGGCGCAAGCGCCTCAAAAGGTGGGAACAATAACGAGTCATTGGGGCTTATGCCCTCAAAAAGTATATACATATCGGTGCTCGTGGCACATAAGAGTCTAACGTTTGCTCAGGGCCTATGGGCCCTGTTATAATCATGTACAGCCTGGGCTAAACGCCTAAACAATCGGACCCATGTCCGAGGTGCCCCCAAAACATGAGGCTGCATGGAAGGTGGCAGGTCCTCTATCTCTGCCATGGGAACTGTGTGAGTGAGCATAGTAAAGTTCTGCTCAATCCACCTCAGGACTCTCTCAGCCTCTCCTACTGGGAGGTTCCCAGCTACAGCTTCTCCTCCAGTGATGACAACTATGGCTTCTGGTCATGGGTGACGCCTGTTCTGTGCATAGTCGACAGGTCGCACGGGTCCCACATATGCATGCAATAAATGTTCACCCATCAAAAACTCTGGTATACAAAAACATGATATATATCAAAAAGACATAAAAACTACATATGAAAACAAAAAAAAATATATAGGTGGAGACTTACCCATCTCCCCTCGCTCCTCACCAGGAGGCACTGGTATCGCTGGATATCTGGAGAAGTCGATCCCCACATATGGGTAATCCTCAATAGCTGGGATCTGTTGTGACAGCCAGGCAAAAAAGTCGTCATTCAAGGCCTCTATGGTCCTTCCACCACCCTGTCATGACAACAACGCTGCCCATCTGCACACTACGGGGAAAGTAGCCAGATGTCCTCGTACTGTCAACCGAGGACTAAAGCATGGAACTCTCTCGAAGAAAAGCAAACACAAGATTGTCCCAAACCTGAAGTTCCTGTATGCGCGCTGTCTACAAGCTGTCAACTGACCTGTCATGCTCGCTAGTAGTGTGGTACTCCAATCAAAAATTTGTGCATTCATGCACTGGATTGCACAGTTCATCTATGCGCGTGAAGCCTGATGCACAGCTGCAGAGCCAGTAATCCACCCAATGAGCGATAAAATAGTCTGAAGGGCGAGGCTGGTAATCCTGCTCACAGGTACCGAGGAAGATCTCTGATCGGTACCGGCCTCACAGTACTCCTCTATCAGCTCCGAGACTTTGCTCGGCCCCGTAGGAAAAGTCTGAAAGTTGACTGATTCCCCTCTCCTCGAGAGGCTAGTCAAAAAATAAATATCCTCGATGGTAGGCACCAAGGATTTCCCCTCTATCATGAAAGACTCTGCATCAGGGTGCTAATAGTCAACCAGGGCATTCAGCAGCCTTGTTTGCGCGCATAAATGGACACAAAAAGAATTTCACTAACCCACACTACGTCAGTATGGCCATAACGTTCAGATCTATGGCCACTAACTCATTGGTGGCCTCGTGCTCCCTCTCCCTCCACTAAACATACATCCTGCCAACACCACAAAGCAAAAAGGAGGGGATCAATACTTGTTTAAACCAAATTTTCCATTACGCGGGGGGTACCCGCGGCTTGTAGAGGCGACAGTCACCGATACCTGTGGGTAGGATTTTCCCTACCCGCGGGCTATCCCTAGACAAGTCGCGTTTTCCTAGGGTCGACCTTTTTGAGGTCGACGCCCCCCCCAAAACACACTTAAAAGTAATAAATGAAGTATTGAATTGCAAGATAAGGGAGTTTGTACTTACTTGGTCCAAGCAGAAGTCTGTTTCATCCACTATAGCTCCCAGAATCACGATCTTTGGCAAAGGGGGTCTTTTGGCTCCAGAGTCAATTTCCAAATCAACAATGGTGATAATGAGTTGCCAGCTTCTATTTATAGACTTTTTGGCCTCTTTTTGTCACTTTTTTGGGCCCCTTTATCAGTTTCTTTATACCAAAAACCATTTTGAGTGGTTCAGGAGTTATATGGGAGGGATTTGATCAGGTATTGGGACAATTTTCATTGAGTTTCAAATATATATATATATATATATATATTGACGGTCCATAAAAAAAAATTCAAAATTCAACTTGAGCATATAGGGTTGGATTTCATCCCAACTGTTGCATCTCATTACCTTTTATTCTTATGATATAGGATCGATCCCATCCGGTTGTGACATGGAATCTTTATATCTACTCTAGAAGTGTCGCAACTTGGTGGTAGAGCTTGCCGAAACATGGATGCCCTAGGTAGTTCCTGGTTGCATTATGGTGTCCATGCATTTCTACCAACACTGTAGGCTCGGGAGTCCGTATAGTCTTTCCTGAATACGAGTGTGAGCCTCATTCACATGGGTCTTTTTCACTTTTTGTCTTACCCTTCGGACTCCCAAAAACATAACGGGTCTCCTTTTAAGCTCTTTTCAGACCCTCTAAACATGAAAAGATTGCCGAGCGATCTTGTGAACCTTCACGCTCATTAAATTGAAATTTGAAGTCACGTCTGTCCGGTGGTAGTTTACCCCTTTTTCGGTCCGGATGGTCAACTGTACAAACAAAGGAATACTCTATTGAATTTCCATTCTTTAGAAGAGTATCCTCAAGTAAGATTTTATTCCTTTTTCGGGCCTGAGGGACTAAATTTATGAAAAAGAAACCCCCCCGGAGTCCATAGTTAAGCTCTTTTCAGACTCCCTAAAATTGAAAATATCGCCAAGTGATCTTATTCTTTCACACTTGTTAAAATGGTCCAGAAGAATATTCCTAATGGATTCCATATTTAAGCTTTTTTCAGAGTCCTTAAAATTGAAAAAATAGCCGAGTGATCTTGTCCTTGTCACACTCGTTAAAATGGTTTTGAATTGATGTCTAATCAGTGCTAATTTACCCCTTTTTCGAATCGACTAGACTATTGTCGAAAAAGGTACCCCAATGGAGTTTCCTTTTATGCTTTTTCATACTCTCTAAATATGAAAAACCACTGAGCTTCCCTTCTTTGGGCTCATTAAACTTACATCGAAGGACATTAACATTGTGTGTTCTATCAACCACATTTGCATCCTTTACCCTTCAGCCTAGTAACAGTTTGCCTTTGTGTCTTAACACCTTTGTCCACTGGAGGATTTTTCCCGAGTATCATTTCCTTAGAACATCAGTCTTGTCCTTGTGCCTTGAGCTTGTATGTTTTCTATACTCGTTCCTCCATTATAACATAATATTCCTTTATTCTTTTTTCAAAATCAACAAAAAGAACAAAAAAATCAAATATACCCCAAAAAGAGGATGGGAAAGGTATTTTATTTATTGGCAGCATTATGAGTCACCCTTGGATAAAGCACATCTGTCCGTTTGATTCATCAGACTATAGGATGTAGTACGACCTTAGGAAGCTTTGCTCGCTATATTGAGTTGTATCCTCCACCGTTTGGTTACTCTTCCAAACATATGGAGAGTTTGTGTTGCCTCCTGCTTCGTAGACTTATGATTAACAGATATGTTGCCTGAGTCTTATCACTTGTCATGCTATTGTCCAAGGGAAGTTTGTCACCAAGCCTGAGTCGGCCCCTCTGCAATATGTCTCATGTCCGCATACCCGGCCATCCTGAACGTCCAATCAAGTCCTTGTTCGAAATCACTGAAGCCTTCAATCCGATCATCAAGATTATCAATTCCATAACCGACGAGCCATCGAAGACCTCTGGGTAGTGAAGTTTTACACTCATATTACACTCCTACCCGAGTTTTAGAATATTTTGAAGTTGTTTCTTGAGCTCTGAAGTACATCCATTAGGACGAATCAACTTCTAGGAGATTGATACTCTCTATGTATATCTTTCTGATTTCGAGATGTAGCTCCACTGTGTATTGTTCGTGGCTACTCTTCATAGTTGTTGGACATGGATCTACAGTGTATTTTATTGGTAGACATGGTTCTATTTTATCCCGAGCATGGGTATGCCAGCCTCGGTGAGACATTTGATATTTTTTGCAGACGGCACCTCCTGATTCCTTATTCCTGGGATTACTCATTTAGCATGTCAGTACAGATTGGTGAAGAATTGGTAATGTATTTTGGCCATCAGATGCTCTTCTGACCTCACACACTAGGGGGCATTTTTTATAACCCTAAATTGCACCTCACATGCTTACCAGGCATCAGGCCAACTCATATCCCTTCCTTGCCAAAGCCATGCTGAACAAACTCTTGAAAATCCTCTTAAAACAAGTGGCACACGCCCTAACCCACTACTGTACGACAACTGCACGTGTTGGAACACTGGCAGGCCTCTTACAGCACGAGTTTGAATGCTGGCAGGCCTACTACAGCCCACGTTTAAATTAAAAAGCACAAAAACAAGAAAGTTGTCGACGGGACAAAAAGCTATGGGTCAACTAACTAAAACTCCCAGCCATGCATGGCCAAGAGTTCGTCCAAAACCCTAGCTCCTTCTAGCCTATAAAAGAAGGGGTAGGGATACTATTTGGAGGGGGAAAATTATAGTAAAGAAACTCTGCCCAATTGTCGAATCTGTTTGTCCCAACCCTTTAGCCTTTCCTCAAGCCTAAGGAGAATTCAAGCAAAGCAGTTGGAGGACAAAGAAGAGGAGGAGCCTAGGATCAGGATCAAGGAACGATGGCCGGTCTCTATCATTATTGTAAGTTGATTCATCTTGAGACTAATAAATAATACTTTTCCCATCCCAAATGCATGAGTTATATATGTTTTATTTGATTTATGCTTAATCTCTAACCCTCAAGTAGAAAAATAGCATGCATGCGTAGTGTTTTGTATTGGTTGCAGGATTGTCTTTGGAAGGAGCAACGTAAACAAGTGGACAAAGTGCAACGGAGGATCTACACCAAACATCAGTAAAAAGGTTAGTAGGTCTTTTCCATGCTTGTGTGTGAAAAAGGGGTTTGAGTTTTGGGGTGATAGGTTAAAAGTGATTTCTTTAGGGTCATGATCTGCATGCAAGTTTAGCCCTAACTTGTTAGTCCGTAGGGTATTATTTCCCAACAACACCTCCTGAACTAGAACCATACCAATTGTATCGTATTCTAGAGGCTTCAGTAGAGGCGTTGACACCAAATATTTCTTCAAAGAATCGAAGGACTCCTGGGCTCGCTCATCCCAGATAAAAGGGGTTTCCTTCTTCAAAAGACACATGAAACCTATAGTGATAGTACCATAGTTCACTATAAACCTATGAAGAAAGAGTTGTCTAATTGTGCGTGGGGGAGGCAACTGAAGTATTGCCTCAACCTTGAGTGGATCTACCATGATCCTAGAGGGTGAAATCATGAAGATGGGTTACACTTTTGCTTGTTTTATGAGAAAAAAAACTGTATTTTCACAAGTTATTCAACTTCCGAAATACAAAAGTATTTTTTTTATTTAGAATTTCACTTTACAGTAAAAAAAAAACTTGTGAAGAATTGTGTTAGCTTTCCAATGACTATTTTTCAATTTTTTTTATCACGATTTGATATGTCAATTTGACAATTGTTTAACAGTATGTTTCTTAAACATGAAATGAATGATAATGAGTTACTTATTTCTACAACAATGTATATATTATTAAACTTATGTTTTTAAGAAACAAAATATACTGCAACAATCTACAGAGAATCTATTTTATTATGACTATTATTTTGAATTTAATGGATGAATATTATAATTTCTAGAATTTTTTGAAGTTGACCAAGCTGAAAACGTTGCAGAGTTTAAAAACATGTTTTTCTACACCTTGTATCTATCTTAATTTTTACTTAAAACTAAAATTTAAATATACCCTTTTGAAAAGAACACTTTAAGGATTATGAATATATTTTTTTCAAATTTTTTCACAGTATATTTTTTGAGATATTGATATTTCTTTTCATCGAATCATAATGTCTGCTCAAAATATTATGAAGTGATTTTTTTAAAAAATTAAATAAAATTAGATAAAAATAAAGAAAATGAAAACAAATTATACGAATTGAAAGTAGATTCAATTTTGGAAATGTTGGTGTCATTTTCGAAACCAAATTCTCAATGTTTGTAGGAGTCCGCAACCTCTGAAGTTTAGTTACTCTTGGGGCATTTCTCTGGTTTTGGTTTTCAGTTGCAATTTCATTTTTTCGGCCGAAATAATATTTCGGCCGAAAAAATAATGTTTCGGCCGAAAGTATAAAATCTAACGGAATACGTCAAATTAAACTGTTTCCAGGTCTTTCGACCGAAAAACTAATTCTTTCAGTCGAAAGACTGTCGAACGAATTCCGTCCGTTGGAAAATATGAAACGACACGTCGTATGGTTTTTTTTCGTGCCATATTGTATAAATAGGATTGCGACCGAACAAATTTAACACAATCCATCAAATGAACAAAAAGATATAATCTTGAGGATAAGGATTTCAAAGCATTTCTATTACTGATTTCAGCTATATTCTTTTCTTTTTTTATTTATTCCCTCTATTCCATAGGCTTAATCGGAGGATCGATATCGATACATGGTGGTTTTTTAAAACACTTAAACAAAGTTTCGAATCATCTTTTTAGTTTTTGTTGAATAAGGTAAATGATGTTTGTTCAAGTTCTTATTGGAATAACAATTTATATGTTGAAAGATAAATGTTGAGCAATTTTTCAAGGTGAAGTCTTTGTTGAACATATCTTTTACAGATAACTATAAAAATCATGGGAAACAAAAGTTTGCACAAGAGAAAATATGATCGCACTCGAGATGATACTCGCCAAATCGAGCAAAGAAAGAGCTTTATCGGAGAAAGAAACAAGAATGTGAAAATATTGAAGAAATAAACGATGTTAATGTCAATAGAGATTTTCAACAAGAAGAAGTTCAACCAGGTGTGCATACAGATCAACCAGGTATGATGATCAAGCACACGACACACATTGGGACTATATTCAGAGAGTACAAAATTCAAAGTATAGAATTCAAATTAAAAATATTGTAAATAATATAATTGATTGTAATTACAATTTGATGTTTTTCAAAAAACATAAATAGATTTGTCTCATAATGTCGAAGAAGACGTTGAAACCGAAATTGAATCAGAAGACGAATCACCTATAGGTATGTGTACATAAATTTACATTAATATAAGATGAACACTCAAGTATATATAACTTAGTGAATTTGTGTTCGGGTTATGTTTTTTAATATAAACTTTAAATTGAAATATACAAGAGAATCTATCAACATTGATGATGAAATATTAGAAAATGTTGATACTGACAAATTTGGAAATAAAAAAGCTAAGCATTATATAAGATATTGAACTAAGAATATGTATAATACTTATTTCAAAGATGAATCCGTAACAACACAGGCTCAACTTTTACTTTCTCTATTGAAGTCAAGAAAGTTAAAAGAAGCTACATCATTATTGGGTATTCAAAAGTCGACAAAGGATACAAAGGTGCAACAGAATGTTTTTAACAATATAACTAGTGTATTAAAATCTTTTGGAAAATCTCGAAAAGAAGATGTCTGTGTTGCATGTAAAACTTTACAAACAACAATTGTTTCAGGGAGCAATATAAAATATTGTTTGACACTACACATGGCAAAAACTTTGGGAACGTCAAGAAAAACATTACACAAACATAGAAAATTTTGTTTCCAAATAGATGTAAATGATGAATTGGCTTGTTGGATAGTGATTTCTAGACAACCCTACAATGATAGACTTGCAGAAAATGTTAAAGAATTGGCCCGTAATTGTTGGTTGGAAGAATCTCGTGTTTCACCACATACAAGGGATGTGTTGCATCAAAGAATAGCATGAAATCAATATTAAGAACATCCAAAACATATATTGCCAATGACACAAATAGAGTTGTTTAATAAATTCAAAGAAGAGAACAAAGAAGTTAAAATTTCTATCAATACATTTGTGCAACAAAAACCATGGTTTGTTAGACCCATCACTATCCATGACACGCATTGTTGTCATTATCATGTGGAGTTTGAGTTGTATTATGACACTTTTTTGGATTTTGGCAAAACTTTATGGCTAGATTCACCTCCTCCTTCCACAATTCGTGTTTTTATATCTGAAATTCTATGTGAAAGAGAAGATGACGATTTATTTTACAAAAAAAAATGTGTTGGTGGAAAGAAATGTGATCGTTGTGGAAATCTAAGTTTGTTTCATTCAAAGTATCACATCGATATGACTGATCAATCATTTTCTAATATAAGAGACAATTGGAAAAGATATGAATATTTGAGCAGCACAACTCCACATTCTTCAAATGTTATTTCCAAAAGGCTTGATTTGAAGGTAGATAAAATCTTTTTGATAGAGTTTTTGAAGAAGTTTGAGGAAGAAATCTATAAATACGCCAAGCATTCACATAGAGTTCGATGGAAAGATCTACAATTCAAACAATCATGTGAAGTGTTTCCACCAGGGAAAATTTTGTCTGTAGTTGATTTTGCAGAGAATTACACATTCGTTGCACAAAAAGAAATACAGAGTGAATATTATCATTCTGATCAAGTCACTATATTTGTCCACGTTCTATATATACATGCTCAACGAAGTCTTCCAAACATAGAAAACACCAATGATAATCGACATGTTATTAAGGAATATCACTTTTATATAAGTGATGATCGAACACATGACACACATTATGTACAACATTGTTTTGATAAATTTTATGATTCATTGAAAGAACGCGAAATCATATTAAATCGACATTGGATATGGTCCGATGGGTGTGCGGGTCAATTCAAATCTGCACGATCATTCTATTGGTTATGTCGTCTTCATAAAAAATTAAAGATTACACATTGTTGGAATTTTTTTGAGACTGCTCATTGAAAAGGAGAGCACGATGGTGCAAGGGCATGTATAAAATGAGCACTTCGAAGGTACCAGCTGAACCCTCATGCCGATCGATTTGAATCCGCTGAACAAGTTGTTGAATGGTGCAACATGGTGCTAAGCCATGAATATAATCTGTCAAGGGATGTGCGCAGGTGTGTCTATATATAAATGTTACATGTATGTACACAGGATATATAAATTTGAATGTGTTCAAATTTATATTCAATCTTCAATCATTTTCTTGAGAGATTTCAAATTAACAAGTTTTTGTCTTGTGCAGGTATTTTTGGCATGTTGGAATAGAAGATGTAAATAGATCAATCACATATGATGCCTGTACAATACTTGGAACAAGAAAAATGCATTCAGTTAAAACAAAAAGTTTTCAAAATGGGTTTGCATTTGATAGACGAAATGACTCTTGTTTTTGTTCAGTTTGCATAGACGACTCAGAATCCACAGATATTTGCGAGAACGAAAATGCAGGATATGTTAAAGCTTGGACACATATTGAACTTAATGTAAAATGGAAAATGCCACTTGCAAGCTTAGAGGAGATAGAATCAAATGAAACTATAGTGTCAGTTGATGGCGATAGAGTTTCTGATCTTGTTAGAGAAGGTAAAATTAAATTATGTTTAAATTTTTTCAAATAACTTATAGATACATGCTTGTGTAATAATCTAACATGAATTAATTGTTGTCCAATATATCCAATTATTTGCAAGAGATGTGTTTGCCGTGGTTGCACCTGTAGACAACACTGAAAAAGTGAAATATTATTTGATGCGATGCACGTCACAAAAAATGAGGCTATTAGAAGATTTTGATGATAACGGTTTTATATATGAAAGAGGATCCATTGTATTGAAAGGATATTTTTTTCAAGAAACCCATCAAACGGATTCTCATGTTTATTTTCAAGACTATCAATCATATGTCACAAGTTGTCAATATAGTCATTTGGTATGTGCAGCGTGCATAAAGTTAATAGAATTTCAATCAAAAAAACAAAAAAAAGTTAAAAAATGGAAAATGTCCAAAGTCGATCATGAATGAATAATTGAAGATGGAATACCATTACATGGGTTTTAAACAAACTTGGCACGTGTACATTCCATAATTTGTAATTTTTCATTGAAAGTATACTACAGATTTTAATAACTTGTTTTGACTATCTTCAAACATATTTTCATTTATGATATTTATAAAAAAGATACTATGTAGGAGTGATACAACTTAATGAATTTGCATCTTAGTTAGTGTTAAAATTATGTTCTTGGTATTTAAACAAGAATTAATATAATAACAAGGGAACCTCTTATGATGCACTATATTTGAATAAGAGTAAAAGAAGGTACTTACAAATTATAAACCCATCATCATATATCCTTCTAAGCATGCCCCTTTCTAACATTTGGATGAGACTATCTTTTTTAAAGAAAACATAGTATTAGAGCAGCATAATGATATCAAATTCTCATTGTACATCTTGTGATTGGAAATGACTCACATGTTAAGAAAAGTAAAATATATTTTAATGAATTTTATTCTATGGGGTTTATTTGCTTTAGAATGTTTGAACCCATTCTCATATATGTCTTATGGAGCCGTCCCCTTCAAACCCATAATTTCCAACCATACTCTTTGATTTTCCCCGTGTTCATAAAGAGTCACACATGTTGAGAAAGCATATATACTAGTATATGTAAGGTGATTAAATCATGTTAATTACAAAAAAATCCCTTCTCACATGAAGTCGTAAAACTTCATGTCAACATTTTCAAAATATTTATAATTGTTTATTTCACAACAATGTTAAAATATTAATCATATTTGATGAGCCCAATCAAATTCCATCCCTAAAAATTTCCACCACTTCCATGAAAAACCTTATCTTAGAAAGTTGAAAACATACTACACAATATTAAAAGAAAGAGGTGTTAACACATAATATCTGAATCAATGGTCAAGGTAAATGACCTATTACAACGAATCGTTCACGTTGCAAACCCATCAACAGAAAACAAAATGTTAGGTGATAGCAAAGTCCCTTCTTAAAAACAATTTAGATACTACAACCAATGTAAAATTGTAATTTCACTTGAGCTGTCCAATTTTTTTTATAATAACAATTAGGAAATCAAATTATAATTTTACCAAAAATTAAATCTTCTAATTCCAATAATAACTATTAGAAAGTCATAACTTCAATTAAAACTTTTTACAAATTATAAAATTGTTTTACAGATAGCAA